>BSBK01006294.1:970000-1542000 GCA_027943335.1 Chamaecyparis obtusa | reverse complement strand
ACATATATGTATATATATGTATATATATTATATATATGTATATATATGTATATATGTATATATATATATATATATATATATATTATATATGTATATATATATATATATATATATATATATATATGTATATGTATATATATATATCTATATATATATTATAAATTATATAGTAAAATATTGTTGTGTATATAATATAATATAATATAATGTCTAATATATATAATATATAAAATGAATAGGACATTAATATATTATATATTTGATAATATATATTAAATGTAATATCTAATATATCTTATAATATATATATATATTTAGTCTATTAAATATTGTATTTTTTCAAACATTTTATATATTATTTTAATATTTAATTTAAGTTATAATAGATCCTCTCATGAGACAACAGGTTGAATCGGGGTCCGCTAGACATCTTAAGGGGTAATTAGGGTTTGTGAGGCAACTTCAGATGTACAGTAACCATTTGAAAGGCAATAGGGCATGTCCAAGGACCAATGTACCAAATTTTAGTGACTTTTTCCTAGTCAAACTCGAAAAGGGTCAAGGGGTGCTCTCAGGAGACCACATTTCCAATCAGTGTCGCTATGTGACTTAAGGGGTCATCAGGGCTCGTGAGACAACCTTTGATGCACGGTGACCATTTGGAACGCATTAGGACATGTCAAAGGACCTAACTCCACAATTTAAATGAATTTTGATTAGTCAAACTCGAAAAGGGTCCATCGGGTACTCTTGGGAGATCATTGTGCGATTTGGGGTCGATAGGTGACTTCAGGGGTCATCAGGGTTCCAAATGAAACTTTCGATGAACGGTGATCCTTTGGAATGAATTAGGACATATCAGATGACCTACGTACCAAATTTAGATAAATTTTCCCTAGTGGAACTCGAAGGGGTCCCTGAGGTGCTCTCGGGAGACACATGTCGAATCGGGGTTGGTAGGCCTGTTAAGAGGTCATTAGGGTTCCAAATGAAACTTAGATGGAACGGTGACCCTTTGGAATGCATTAGGGGTATGTCATAGGACCTATCTACCAAATTTGGATGACTTTTAACTAGTAAAACTTGAAAGGGATCCATGGTGTGCTCTCAGGAGACCACGTGTCGAAATGAAGTCGGTAGGCCTCTTAAGGGGTCATTAGGGTTCCAATAAAACTTTGATGGAATGGTGACCCTTTGGAATGCATTAGGACATGTCATAGGACCTACATACCAAATTTGGATGACTTTTTCCTTGTAGAAACTCGAAAGGGGTCCATGGGGGCTCTCGGGAGACCTCATGTTGAATTGGGGTCAGTGGGCCTGTTAAGGGGCATTAGGGTTTGAAATGAAACTTTGATGGAATGGTGACCCTTTTTAATACATTAGGACATGTAAGAGGACCATGATTCAGATGAATTTTTCTAGAATAACTCGAAAGGGGTCCATGGGGTGCTCTCCGGGAGACCTCATGTCAAATCGAGGTCGCTAGGCCTGTTAAGGGGTCATTAGGGTTACAAATGCAACTTTGATGGAATGGTGACCCTTTGGAATTCATTAGAACATTTCATAGGAACTACATACCAAATTTGGTGACTTTTTCCTAGTAGAACTTGAAAGGGGTCCATGGGGTGCTCTCGGGAAACAACATGTCAAATCAAGGTGGATTGGCCTGTTAAGGGGGTTATTAGGGTTTAAAATGTAACTTTGATGGAATATTGACCCTTTGGAACGTATTAGGACATGTCATAGGACCTACATACCAAATTTGGATGACTTTTTCCTAGTAGAACTCGAAAGGGGTCCATAGGGTGCTAACGAGAGACCTCATGTCGAATCGAGGTCGGTAGGCCTGTTATGGGGTCATTATGGATCCAAATGAAACTTTGATGGAACAAAGAGCCTTTGAAACATATTAGGACATATCATACGACCTATGTACAAAATTTGGATGACTTTTCCCTAGTAGAACTTGAAAGGGGTCCATGGGGTGCTCTCGGAAGACCTCATGTCGAATCGGGGTCGGTAGGCCTGTTAAGGGGTCATTAGGGTTTGAAATGCAGATTTGACGAAATGGTGACCCTTTCAAATTCATTAGGACATGTTAGAGGACATACGTACCAAATTTGGATGGCTTGTTCCAAGTATAACTCGAAAGGGGTCCATGGGGTGCTCTCGGGAGACCACATGTCGAAACGGGGTTAGTAGGCCTATTAAAGGGTCATTAGGGTTCCAAATGAAACTTTGATAGAATGGTGACCATTTGGAACACATTAGGACATGTCATAGGACCTATGTACCAAATTTGGACTAATTTTTCCTAGTATAACTCGAAAGGGGTCCATGGGGTGCGCTCGAGAGACCTCATGTCGAATCGGGGTCGGTAGGCCTATTAAGGGGTCATTAGGGTTCCAAATAAAACTATGATGGAAAAATCACCCTTCGGAATGCATTAGGATATGTCAAAGGAACTACGTACCAAATTTGGATGACATTTTCCTAGTAGAACTTTAAAGGGGTCCATGGAGTGCTCTCAGGAGACCACATGTAGAATCGGGGTCGATAGGCCTGTTAAGGTGTCATTAGGGTTCCAAATGAAACTTTGATAGAATAGTGACCCTTTGGAACACATTAGGACATTTCATAGGACCTATGTAGAAAATTTGGATGACTTTTTCCTAGAAGAACTCGTAAGGGGTCCATGGGGTGCTCTCAGGAGATCACATGTCGAAACAAGGTCATTAGGCCTATTAAGGGGTCAATAGGGTTTGAAATGCAACTTTGATAGAATAGTGACCCTTTTTAACACATTAGGATATGTCATAGGACCTATTTACCCAATTTGGATGACTTTTTGCTAGTATAACTCAAAAGGGGTTAATGGGGTGCTCTCGGGAGACTACATGTAAAAACAGGGCCAGTAGGCGTATTCAGGTGTCAATAGCATTCGAAATGCCACTTTGATGGAATGGTGACCCTTTGAAACACATTAGGAAATTTCAAAGGACCTAATTTCATGATTTAGATGATTTTTTCCAAGTAGAACTCTAAAGGGGTCCATGGGGTGCTATCGGGAGACCACATGTCAAATCCAGGTTGGTAGGCCTGTTAAGGGGTTATTAGGGTTCCATATGAAACTTTGATGGAATGGTGACCATTTGGAATGCATTAGGACATGTTAGAGGACCTACATACCAAATTTGGATGACTTTTTCGTAGTAGAACTCAAAAGGGGTCCATGGGGAGCTCTCGGGAGATCTCATGTCGAGTCGGGGTCGGTAGGCCTATTAAAGGGTCAATAGGGTTCAAAATGCAACTTCGATGAAATGGTGACTCTTTGGAATGCATTAGATCATGTTAAAGGACCTACATAGCAAATTTGGATGACTTTTTCCTAGTAGAACTCGAAAGGGGTCCATGGGCTGCTCTCGGGAGACCACATGTAGAAACGGGGTCCGTAGGCCTGTTGAGGGGTCATTAGGGTTTTAAATGAAACTTCAATGAAACGGTGACCCTTTCTAACACATTAGAACATATCAGAGCACCTACGTACCAAATTTGGATGACTTTTTCCTAGTAGAACGTGAAAGGGGTCCATGGGGTGCTCTCGGGATACCTCATGTTGTATTGGGGTCATGGGGACTCCCTTTTGAAACATTTGAAAGCTCAAGTGTGTCTTAAGACCCCTTAAAACACATTTGAGCATTCAAATGTGTCAAAAGGGGTCATGGGGACTCCCTAGGGGTCCTAACGCTTGATAACACATACTAGAACCCCTAGGGAGTCCCCATGACCCCTTTTGACACATTTCAATGCTCAAATATGTCTTAAGGGGTCTTATGATCCCTTAAGACACACCTGAGCATTCCAATGTGTCAAAAGTGGTCACTGGGACTTCCTAAGGGTCCTAACACATAATAACACATAGTAGGACCCCTAAAGAGTCCCCATGACCCCTTTTGACACATTTGAACGCTCAAGTGTGTCTTAAGGAGTCTTTAAGAGCCCTTAAGACACACTTGAGACTTCAAATGATTCAAAAGGGGTCATGAGGACTCTCTAGGGGTCCTAACACAAGATAAGGCATACTAAGACCCCTAAGGGGTCCTAGGATGCCTTCTCATGCATTAGGACCTTTAAGAAGTCCCCATGACCCCTTTTGACACATTTGAATGCTCAAGTGTGTCTTAAAGGGTCTTAGGACCCCTTAAGACACACTTCAGCATTCAAACGTGTCAAAAGGGGTAAGGGGACTCCGTAGGGGTCCTAGTACACGTTATCAAGCGTTAGGACCCCTAGGGAGTCCCCATGACCCCTTTTGACACATTTCAATGCTCAAGTGTGTCTTGAGGGGTATTACCCCTTAAGACACACTTGAGCATTGAAATGTGTCAAAAGGGGTCATGGGGACTCCCTAGGGGTTCTAGTACATGTTATCAAGTGTTAGGACACGTAGGGCGTCCCCATGACCCCTTTTGACACATTTGAATGCTCAAATGTGTCTTAAGGGGTCTTAAGACACACTTGAGCCTTCAAATGTTTCAAAAGGGGTCATGGGGACTCCCTAGGGGTCCTAACGTTTGATAACATGTACTAGGACCCCTAAGGAGTCCTCATGACCCCTTTTGATATATTTCAAGGCTCAAGTGTGTCTTAAGGTCCTAACGCTTGATAACGTGTACTAGGACCCCTAGGGAGTCCCCATGACCCCTTTTGACACATTTGAAGGCTCAAGCATGTCTTAAAGGGTATTAATACATTTGATGGCTCAAGCATGTCTTAAGGGGTATTAATACCCCTTAAGACATGCTTGAGCCTTCAAATGTGTCAAAAGGGGTCATGGGGACTCCCTAGGGGTCCTAGTACGTGTTATCAAGCATTAGGACCTCTAGGGAGTCCCCATGACCCCTTTTGACACATTTGAAGGCTCATGTGTGTCGTAAGGGGTATTAAGACACATTTGAGCATTCAAATGTGTCAAAAGGGGTCATGGGGACTCCCTAGGGGTCCTAACGCTTGATAATGCGTATTAGGACCCCTAGGGAGTCCCCATGACCCCTTTTGACACATTTGATTGATCAAGTGTGTTTTAAGGTGTATTAAGACGCTTTAAGACACACTTGAGCATTCAAATGTGTCAAAAGGGGTCATGGAGACTCCCTAGGGGTCCTAGTACACGTTATCAAGCGTTAGGACCTTAAGACACACTTGAGCCTTGAAATATGTCAAAAGGGGTCATGGGGACTCCTTAGGGGTCCTAGTACAAGTCGTCAAGCGTAAGGACCTCTAGGGAGTCCCCATGACCCCTTTTGAAACATTTGAAGGCTCAAGTGTGTCTTAAGACCCCTTAAGAAACATTTGAGCATTCAAATGTGTCAAAAGGGGTCATGGGGACTCCCTAGGGGTCCTAACGCTTGATAACACGTTCTAGAACCCCTAGGAGTCCCCATGACCCCTTTTGACACATTTCAATGCTCAAATGTGTCTTAAGGGGTCTTAATACCCCTTAAGACACACTTAACCCTAATGACCCCTTAACAGGCCTACCGACCCTGTTTCAACATGTGGTCTCCCAAGAGCACCCCATGGACCCCTTTCAAGTTCTAGTAGGCAAAAGTCATCCAAATTTGGTACATATGTCTTTTGACATGTCCTAATGCATTCCAAAAGGTTACAGTTCCATAGAAGTTGCATTTCAAACCCTAGTGACCCCTTAATAGGCCTATCGACCTCGATTCGACATGTGGTCTCCCGAGACCACCCCATGGACCCCTTTTAAGTTCTACTTGGCAAAAGACGTCCATATTTGGTACATAGGTAATGTGGCATGTCTTAATGCATTCCAAAGGGTCACCATTCCATATAAGTTTCATTTCAAACCCTAATGACCCCTTAACAGGCCTACTGACACTGATCCGACATGTGGTCTCCCGAAAGCACCCCATTGACCCCTTTCGAGTTCTACTAGGAAAAACTCATCCAAATTTGGTACATAGGTCCTATGACATGTCATAATGCATTCCAAAGGGTCATCATTCCATCAAAGTTTCAATTTTAACCCTAATGACCCCTTGACAGGCCTACCGACTCCAATACGACATGAGGTATCCCAAGAGTACCCCATGGACCCCTTTCGCGTTCTACTAGGAAAAAGTCATCCAAATTTGTTACGTAGGTGCTTTGATATGTTCTAATGTGTTAGAAAGGGTCACTGTTCCATTGAAGTTGCATTTAAAACCCTAATGACCCCTCAACAGGCCTACGGACCCCGTTTCTACATGTGGTCTCTCGAGAGCAGCCCATGGACCCCTTTCGAGTTCTACTATGCAAAAGTCATCCAAATTTGGTTTGTAGGTCCTCTAACATGATCTAATGCATTCCAAATGGTCACCATTCCATTGAAGTTTCATTTTGAACCCTATTGACCCCTTAACAGGCCTACCGACCCCGAGTCGACATGAGATCTCTCGAGGGCACCCCATGGACCCCTTTTGAGTTCTACTAGGAAAAAGTCATCCAAATTTGGTATGTAGGTCCTCTGACATGTCCTAATGAATTCCAAAGGGTCATCATTCCATCAAAGTTTCATATGGAACCCTAATAACCCCTTAACAGGCCTACCAACCCCGATTTGACATGTGGTCTCCCGAGAGAACCCCATGGACCCCTTTAGAGTTCTACTAAGAAAAAGTCATTTGAATCATGGAATTAGGTCCTTTGACATTTCCTAATGTGTTTCAAAGGGTCACCATTCCATGAAAGATGCATTTCGAATGCTATTGACCCCTTAACAGGCCTACCGGCCCCGTTTTGACATGTAGTCTCCCGAGAGCACCCCATTAACCCCTTTTGAGTTATACTAGCAAAGAATCATCCAAATTGGGTAAATAGGTCCTATGACATGTCCTAATGTGTTACAAATGGTCACTATTCTATCTAAGTTTCATTTCAAACCCTATTGACCCCTTAATAGGCCTAACGACCTTGTTTCGACATGTGATCTCTCGAGAGCACCCCATGGACCCCTTAGGAGTTCTACTAGGAAAAACTCATCCAAATTTGCTACATAGGTCTTATGACATATCCTAATGTGTTACAAAGGGTCACTATTCCATCAAAGTTTCATTTGGAACCCTAATGACACCTTAACAGGCCTATCGACCCCGATTCTACATGTGGTCTCCTGAGAGCACTCCATGGACCCCTTTCAAGTTCTACTAGGCAAACATCATCCAAATTTGGTACGTAGTTCCTTTGACATGCCCTAATGCATTCCAAAGGGTGATTTTTCTATCAAAGTTTCATTTGGAACCCTAATGACCCCTTAATAGGCCTACCGACCCCGATTCGACATGAGGTCTCTCGAGAGCACCCCATGGACCCCTTTCGAGTTATACTAGGAAAAATTAGTCCAAATTTGGTACATAGGTCCTATGACATGTCCTAATGTGTTCCAAATGGTCACTGTTCCATCAAAGTTTTATTTGGAACCTTAATGACCCTTTAATAGGCCTACTGACCCCATTTCGACATGTGGTCTCCCGAGAGCACCCCATGGACCCCTTTCGAGTTATACTTGGAAAAAGCCATCCAAATTTGGTATATAGGTCCTCTAACATGTCCTAATGCATTCCAAAGGGTCACCATTCCATTGAAGTTGCATTTTAAACCATAATGACCCCTTAATAGGCCTACCGACCTCGATTCGACATGAAGTCTTCCGAGAGCACCCCATGGACCCCTTTCAAGTTCTACTAGGGAAAAGTCATCCAAATTTTTTACATAGGTTGTATGATATGTCCTATTGTGTTCTAAATGCTCTCCATTCCATCATAGTTTCATTTGGAACCGTAATGACCCCATAATAGGCCTACTGACCTCGATTCGACATGAGGTCTCTCGAGAGCACCCTGTGGACCCCTTTCGAGTTCTACTAGGAAAAAGTCATCCAAATTTGGTATGTAGGTCCTATGACATGTCCTAATACATTGAGAAGGGTCATTGTTCCATCAAAGTTTCATTTCAAATCCCTAATAACCCCTTAACAGGCCAATCCACCTTGATTCGACATGTGGTTTCCCGAGAGCACCCCATGGACCCCTTTCAAGTTCTACTAGGCAAAAGTCATCCAAATTTGGTATGTAGTTCCTATGACATGTTCTAATGCATTAAAAATGGTCACCATTCCATCAAAGTTTCATTTGTAACCCTAATGACCCCTTAATAGGCCTACCGACCTCGATTCGACATGAGGTCTCCCGAGAGCAACCCATGGACCCCTTTCGAGTTATTCTAGAAAAAAGTCATCTGAATCATGGAATTAAGTCCTCTTACATGTCTTAATGTGTTCCAAAGGATCACCATTCCATCGAAGTTAAATTTCAAACCTTAATGCCCCCTTAACAGGCCTACCGACCTCGATTCGACATGAGGTCTCCCGAGAGCACCCCATGGACCCGAAAAAGTCATCCAAATTTGGTATGTAGGTCCTATGACATGTCCTAATTCATTCCAAAGGGTCACCATTCCATCAAAGTTTTATTTGGAACCCTAATGACCCCTTAACAGGCCTACCAACCCCATTTCGACATGTGGTCTCCTGAGAGCACACCATGGACCCCTTTCAAGTTTTACTAGGTAAAAGTCATCCAAATTTGGTACATAGGTCCTATGACATATCATAATGCATTCCAAAGGGTCACTGTTCCATCAAAATTTTATTTGGAACCCTAATGACCTCTTAACAGGCCTACCGACCCTGATTCGACATGTGGTTTCCCGAGAGCACCCCATGGACCCCTTTTGAGTTCTACTAGGAAAAAGTTATCCAAATTTGGTACGTAGGTCATTTGATATGTCCTAATGTATTCCAAAGGATCACTATTCATCGAAAGTTTCATTTGGAACCCCGATGACCCCTTAAGTCACCTATCGACCCCAAATCGCACAATGGTCTCCCAAGAGCACCCCATGGACCCTTTTCAAGTTTGACTAATCAAAATTCATCTAAATTGTGGAGTTAGGTCCTTTGACATGTCCTAATGCATTCCAAATGGTCACCGTACATCAAAGGTTGTCTCACGAGCCCTGATGACCCCTTAAGATGCCTAGCGACACTGATTGGACATGTGGTCTCCTAAGAGCACCCCATGGACCCTTTTCGAGTTCGACTAGGAAAAAGTCATTAAAATTTGGTACATTGGTCCTTGGACATTCCCTATTGCCTTCCAAATGGTCACTGTACATCCGAAGTTGCCTCACAAACCCTAATTACCCCTTAAGACGTCTAGCGACCCTGATTCGACCTGTTGTCTCATGAGAGGATCTGTTATAACTTAAATTAAATATTAAAATAATATATAAAATATTTGAAAAAATACAATATTGAATAGACTAAATATATAATATATATTATAAGATATATTAGATATTACATTTAATATATATTATCAAATATACAATATATTAATGTCCTATTCATTTTATATATTATATATATTAGACATTATATTATATTATTTTATATACACAACAATATTTTATATATATATATATATATATATATATTATGTAACATTTATATTATAATATAAAAATATTGCATTTAATATAAATCTGAACAGACTATATACTTAGGTCGTTTAAATTGATATTATCGAATATATAATATAAATAAATAATATATATAATATATATACTATATAATATAAAATATAAAACATAAAATATAAAACATAAATATAAAATATATAAATTATTCATTGTCAAGGTGAAAGAAAAAAACATCAAAATTAAAGGGAAATAAAAAAAGAGTGGGAGGAGGAAACTTTTCAAATTTGAAATTCAAACAAAATTGGGTACATGTAAACCCAATTTTTTCGGGTACCCGATTAGGCTTGGTAATAGCTTTGGAAACCAAAGCCCCATGGTCAACACTGAAGGTGTGCAAAAAATGTATTTTTTTTCTATTTTTCTTATATCGACACTTCGACCATTTGGTTGACGACTTTTTTTCCACCCGATTTTGATAAAATAAAAATAGTTTCTTTGGATGATTGTCAGCTTTCCATCGATATAAGTGCTGTCAGATTTTGAATTCGTTAAGTATTTATTAGTTATTTTCTAGTTCACTTACATCTAAAGTCCTGATTGACATATTGATGGAAAAACAACTATAACTTTCAAACCGTATAACATTTTTGAAATCTGAAAGATGCGTCACATTCTATGCTTCGTCTAGTATAAGAAAAAAATTTTAAAAAATTGAATTATGATAAGTTTTCAATGAGTAGAGGTGGTCAGACACGAGAGTTTTTAAATTCTGAAAGCGCTGTAGCAAAAAAATCATAATTAATTATCTGTTTGGAATAAAAATACCAAAAAATATGCATCACATCCGGGCATGAGTCAGCTACTTATATATAGAATATTATGAAAAAATATTATCATTTTCTTTTGATTAGGGTGGTCAGACATACACATACTTCTTATTTTTTTACTGAAATGTTTGTAGTGCTGCATTGCAATCTATACTTTTTACCAATCATATTAATTTTTTTCAAAAAAGGCTTAGTAGTTTAGAAACTACATTCAATTTCCTACAAATTATGTTCTTACAACTTTTTGATATTAGGTAGATAACTAGTTCATTTTTTCATGTCAAGTTGACTAATCTTGATTTTCTAATTTTTCATTGCCACTTAAGGGCATAGTTTGGCCCCTCATGATCCTGCACATACCCATAAGGCTTTGAAAACCTCTGGATTGATGCATCCCTGTATCATTTAATTGTGACCAGGAGGGGCCTACACCCCAAGAATACCTCTAAGATACTTAAAGGCATCTTTTGGAAATGGCTTTGTAAAGATGTCTTCTATCTGTTCCTTTGTGCTAATGTATTCCAATCTTATTTCCTTCTCTACCACTTTATCTCTCAAGAAGTGATACTTAATAGAAATATGCTTAGTTTTAGAATTCATCACATGATTCTTTAACATATTTATTGTACTGGTGTTATCACAATGGATAACCACTAGTTCAACAAAAGTTATTCCAATATCTTTCAGCATTTGTTTCATCTAAACAATTTGAGTGTAGTTAAGAGCAGTAGCAGCATACTCAGATTCTGTAGTAGATTGAGCTATACAATCTTTCTTTTTACTTAGCCATCAAACCAACTTTTTCCCAAGGAAAAATACACCTCCACTAGTACTCTTCCTGTCATCAATATTCCCTACCCAATCAGCATCAGTATAAGAATGTAGTTCAAAGTCATCATTTCTATCATACCATAAGCCATATTACATGGTTCCTTTCATATATCTGAATATCCTTTTCACAACAGCTAGGTGTGTCTCTTTAGGTTCTGCCTTATATCTAACCACAATTCCAATAGCATTAGCAATATCTGGTCTAGTGTGAGTCAGATATTGTAATCCACCAACCATTGATTTGTATTTGGTCTGAAAAACACACTTTGTCTCATCATTATTTGTTCATTTATGACTAGTCACCATGAGTGTACCAACTAGTTTACAGTCTTCCATTCAAAAAAAATTCAATATTTCTTTAAGATACTTAGTCTAAGAAATAAAAATCCCATTCTTGCTCTAATTTATTTACAGTCCTAGAAATAATTTCATTTTTCCTATCATGGACATCTCAAATTCATTTTCCATCTCTTTAGAAAATTTATTACACATTTCCTCATTTCCTCCAAAGATAATATCATCAACAAAAACTTCTATTATTAGAGTTTCATCTTCACTAGTTCTTAAATACAAGTTACTGTCAACATTACCTTTTCTGAACCCAAGGTGAAGTAAGTATTTGTATAACCTTTCATACCAAGCCCTTGGAGCTTTCTTTAGTCCATACATTGCCTTCTTCAACTTGCATACCATGTCTTCATCTTCGGATAGAGGAAATCTATCAGGTTGTTCTATATAAACTTCTTCTTCAAAATCCCCATTCAAGAATGCAGATTTCACATCCATCTGATATACCTTGAAGTCCTTATGTTCATCATAAGCCAAAAATAATCTCAATCATTTTATCTTTAAGCCTGATTCATTCTGTACTTTTGCTTTGAATATCTTTAATTTGTCAAATGCTTCTGATTTTTCTTTCAAGTAAGGGATCCACATCATTCTAGAAAAGTCATCAACAAAAATTATAAAATATGTTTCACCATAGTATGATCTTGTCCTTGTAGGTCCACATAGGTTTTTATGTACCAGATCCAACTTTCCTTTTGTTGTATATGATTTTATTTTATAACTGCTTCTAGTTTATTTTTCCATAACACATTCTCTACATATGGTGTTAGATGGTTTCACAATCTTTGGTAGGTCTCTTACTGCATTAGTCAATCTTGCCTTCACAATATTATCGAAATTAACATGACAAAATCTTATGTGCCATAACCAAATTTCATCTACCTTCGCAACAAAATAAGAAGCTCCAGATGTATTTAAATCAAATACATTACCTCTAGATTTAGTACTAGTTGCAATCAAGTTTCCTATCTTGCCTCTGATAAAACATTTCCCATCAATGACCTTTAATTGATATCCCTTATCCATCAGTTGTCCAACACTCAATAGGTTATGCTTAAGTCCATCAATAAGCAGTATATTGTCAGTATTAGTCCTTCCATCCAAAGTAATAGATCATACTCCTATGATAGGTTTAGGAACATTGTCTCTGAATCTTACAACACCACCATCATACTTCATTAGTTTAAAAAACTTATTTTTGTCTCCAGTCATATGATGTTAGAAACCATTGTCTATAACCCATTCAAATTTCTTATCAACATGTGATACTAAAGCTTTTTCCTCATGTACTAGTTTTTCATCTTTAGTAGCAATAAATCCAATCTCCTCATAATCACAATTATCATCATCAGAAATACCTTCACTAGCATAATAACATTCCTTATCCTTTGAATACTTAGGCTTGAAAAACATAGGTTTGTGCTTAGGAACTCTTGTAGGACATCTAGATGCAAAGTGACCTATCTTATTGCATGAAAAGCATTTCAAAGGTAACTTTCCTTCAAATTTACCCTTACCTCTCTTTTCTCTTCTAGCGATCAGAGCAACAAGTTCATCTAGATTTATTTCTTCTTCTTGTATCTGTTCCCATTCATCATCATATTCACCAAGATCTTCTTTTATGTTCTCACTACTAGTGCTCGGAAGTGCAAACATTATCTTCCTGTATGTAGATGCTTTAAATGTTGTTTCAACTTTAGGTACAGAATCTCCCATTTCTATGGCTTCAAAGGTAGTTAGCTTTGCAATCAACATTTCTCTTCTAAAGTTTGGAGTCAAAGGTATAATTTCTTCTATAGCCTAAACTTTGGTCTTGTAGATTGGTGTCAATGATCTAAGGATCTTCGCAATGACTTCTTCCTCTTCATAAGTGCCTCCAAAATTTCTGATTCCAATCATAACCTCTGTAACTCTTTGTACATAAGCCCTAATGTTTTCGTCATCCTTCATTTGTATCTTCTCCATCCTTGTCTTCCATTTCTATAACTTCTCTTGCTTGGTAAACTTGTCTCCTTCATACAATGCTTCTAATCTTCTCCAAATCTTGTGTGTCGAATCCAGATCTTTAACTTAAGTAAATTCTCCTTTAGAGAGTGCGTTAATCAATGCTTCCCTTAAGACCATATTATATGAAAATATCTTATTTTCATCATCAGTAGCTTTTTAAAATTCATCCTCAGCCTTCATAGCCACTTGATTCTTTGTAATCATCTAGTAGTCAATTCCCAAACATAGAAGATGAGTTCGCATCTTGTTCTTCCAATTGTCAAAGTTTTCAAGATCAAATTTTGGAGTATCCTTCCTATAGAACACCATCTCCAAGATCACCTCTACCTGTTAAGTTTCTCTCTAAGGACCAGTAGCTCTGATACCAATTGTTAGGAATAAAAGTCCACCAATATAACTGAGAGCGGGGGTGAATTAGTTGTATGACAGATTATTAAACTTTAAACTTTGAATAGTTGCAATATCAAATCAAATGAACACAATGAATGCCAACATAATAACACAATATTTTTTGTTGAGGAAACCTTGTTAAAGGTAAAACCCCAGTGGGAATTAACACCCACTAATGATGTACTAAGAGTATAATATCCTTGTTAGAAGATCTAGCCATGTTAGGAGTTGATTAAAAAATTAGAGTACATAGTCCTTATTAGAGGATAGACCCTATTAGGAGTCAAGAAAAATAAGGTAGGCTCAACTCCCAAAGAAGGTTATGTCCACCTTCAAAACTCATTGTTCGCAACACAAGTGTATATAAAGAAATACACAATCTTGAACTATCTGATAGCAACTGTCTTTGCTTGAATAGTTCCAATGAAGTATATAATTTATCTTATGTTCTACATCCAGTAGACACAAGCTCACAGCTTCCACAATCCTCTTTTACATCACATCCATTATACCATGTTTTTTAAAAAGAAAAGATATTACACATATACCCTTTTACAATATAAATGATCAGGTCATCCAATTAGGCTTTCCTAATATAAAAATAATTACATAACTCCTTGATAAGATACACACGATATCTAAAACAAGTATACATCAATTATAATTCAACAATTAAGGACCGACATCCATAATTCATGCTCTTTATTCATGATAGATGATACAGCTCTAAAGTTAGCTTCCAAATAGATCATCTCTAGAACACACGTTGTTAAGAATGGGAACACTGAGAAGGGGGGTGAATCAGTGTTCACTATATTTTATCTTTTTACTTAATCTTTAAATTGAACTTAAATGCTTAAGTACTGAAATGAACATCCAAATAAATATGAAACATGAAATCAACACATAACACTAATATGATTATGGGGAAACCCAAATAGGTAAAAACCCCGGTGGGAATTGACACCCACTAATATTCAATACTAGTGTTTTATGATCCTTGTTAGAAGATCCTTAACCCTATTAGGAGTTTCTTTACAATGTATTAAGTACAGTAAACCTTGTTAAGGGTTAGAACCTATTAGGATTCTTTTACAATAGTCCATATTAGGGGAGTGGATGCACTATCCTAGAGCTAACTGCTCAAGTGGTGAAGGCTACAACCTTTTGATCTCAAATACACACTATATCTGCTAGATGAACTATCACTGTGACACTGCTTGTTAGATCAGTTCCTTTGATGTGCTGATGCTTTGACCTCTTGCAAAGCTCTAGTATATCTTATAGACTCTTTGCACACTTTTTTTCTTCTTATCACAACTCTCTATCATCTACCATGCCAATTACAATTGGCGCATCTTATATTTATATGTGCATACAAAATAAACAACTAGGTCGGCCCTTAAACCTATTACATACAATGCTTCCCAATGAATTGGCTCAAGTGTGTTTAGAAAAAAACATATATACATGTTGAAAACCTAAATAAAATAGACACATAGCCTTTACATCAATAGAATATAACTATAACTCAAAATGATAACAGTTGGCTGCTTACTTTGTTCTTCACTGGCACACACTATCTGTGTAACTTCAACTATCTGTATCTTTCTCATACTTGCATATCTAATCATGTGCTCATAGAATAAGCATGAATATATTTTAACCAACTTAAATTCCAGGGCATACACCATAACTCGGTCGTATGCAGGTGCACTGATGCTCTGAGCTTTAGGAACTCTATACATTGCCCAGTCTTCAATACTTAACTGATTTCTAATCTTCTCATCAAGTGCGTTGACTCCAAACTACTATATGACTTTGTTGCCATAATGAAAACACTATATTAAGTCATATACATTAGTATAGCCAACTTTCCAACAATCTCCCCCTTTTTCATTGATGGAAACAAATGAATATGGCCAAGTTGCTAACTATCCTTAATACAAAAAACTTTTGTCTCCCTATACATATCTTTGTATCTTATACTCCTTATACATATCTATTATCCATATTCTATACATACTCCCCCTTTGACATTAATGGAAAAGGTGTGTCAAAACTGAATCTACAAAAACTTACTGTGACAGTACATCTGGATATGCAATCTGCAGATTTTGGATCTCCTTTTTCCAAAATGTGATCAAAGAATTTATAATCTGTAGATGGGCACATAAAGCATACTGAAGCTTCTCCATCTTCTCCAGATTAGTGCTAGGACCTTGATCATATGTCACCATGGTGGCATAAATCTCCTTGATATTCTAATTTTGAATGTCTAATGAGGGCGCAAGAGCATTCTTTAGCTGAGTTTGTGTAGCCCTTATCTTGGTCATCTCTTTTTCTGCCTTCTCAATCTTATCTATTTGACCTTGGTAGAAATTTTTGCACATATTCACATAAAAATATGTATCTTCCACTGATTTTCTTATGATGTCTATCACATCTTCAGCCTCTTGAATCTTCTTGTATAGTTCTCTAGTTAACTTGTCTTGGTTCATACATTCAGCAATGATTTTTCTTCCTATTGCTGCAAATTCCTTCAGGGATGCTTGACCAGCCTTTAGTGAGCTTAGGTCAAGTGCATAGTTGCTGGCCAATTCATTGAGCCTTTTCTTCATATATTTCTCCTCTGCAACTAAGGATGCAGATTCTTCCAAGCTAGTGAAGTTTCCATTGAACTGTGAAATCACTAAACTGACATCATCAACTGAATGTACTTTGGACACTTTCTTGTCTGTAGGTAACAAGCTGTTCAGAATGTTTACTGACTCTACAAGGAGGGGATTCCTCATCACTTGTTTTTCCTTGGCCTTCTCCATAGCTAGGACGTTGAACTTAATTAGGTCTTCTTCTCTACATTTTCAATGATAATGGTGCTATCTTTTAATGACTGTATCATGGGTGTAGACTTATCTGCCTCTATCTGTGTTTCCACTATAGGTGTTGAATCCTGAGGACCTGTCACTGATGCACTAGTGGGCTTTGCCACCTTGACTTCCTTTATGGGTACTTGTGTTGTGTGTGCAGTAGCTGGATACATGTACCTATTCATGAATACTTTCTCGAATGTATTCTCTGTTTCCTTAGCAACAAGATCATAGTTTTTGTCCATAATGTGTAGATTCCTTGACTTTGTTATGAGATGAGGCTTCAATAAGTCTAACAACAAAGAATTATCCTCTAGAGAACATATAGGAAGGGTATCATCTATAATCTTTTCCCTTATTTGTAGGTCTTCTTCAATAGCCTGTCTCTTTTGGAATTCTAGGATGTTCCACACATTGTCAGGGATCATAGTCTTAAGTTCCAAGATTGTCTTCTTAAACTTTAGCATGTGTTTGACTATCATTGTAATGTCCCCGCCAGGGAACCGATAAGGAATTAGGTCTTATGACCAAAAATTGCAACTAACAATTTTTTTCATTACATTACATCATTACTACTTCACATTTACATTCCTTAAGGTTCCCTTAATGAATTCATTCACTAACATCTTTACATTACTTATCCAGATTAAATTTCATTTCCTTTCTTCACTTTCACATTTTAGAACTAAGAGACAGGGTAAGAAAATAACATTTCATTTACAATCATATTCCATACTTTATATACTAAGTTCATTTCTCCTTCCTACACATTGAATAGCTATTCATTACAAATTTCATTTTAACCTTAACATAATAAACATTTTCTTTCATTGCAACATAGGAGAGATAGAAAAGATCCTTCAACATTACAATATACATTTACAACTTTAGTCTTTCAAATAGCAACCCTTGAAACAAAGCCTATAACTATCCCTCCCAATTACATTGCTTTTCTTTTCAATTACATCTTTCTGATAATAGATCTCATAATAATAAAAAGTACATGAATGACCCAAAGGCATTACAACATATCTTTTCATCTTTCCTTTCAAGAATACATAATACAAAATACAAATATCTACTTCAATACATAAATTTGAATGCATCCAAATCACGAACCATGAACAGGACCTCGAAAGATTTTTTTCACCCAACCATGTGGAACTAGTGAGGTTCCACCCCCCATGCTAGGAGATAGAACCAAGATACTCAAAAGGCCCTAAGCAATCTAAGGCTCAGAAGATAAAGAAATCCAAGACTCAAAAGAACATAGAATATCATCATACTATAACATAGAGGTCAAGGTTCTAGGATACCACCTAAGTGAGTGTCATCACACAACCTATATATTGGGATCCTTCCTGGCAACCATGTCACCCCGGTCCCCCCTTTATGAATAGGGATCCATCCTGGTAGTTATCCCTAGTCTTGGTACTCCAATCAGGTCTGTGTGGCCATTATTATATTCTCTTTCATTATCTTTTGAATCCCCCCTTCCCAGGTTAATTTTTAAGGTTATCACTTTTTACAAACCCACCCATAGGATCATCTGGCAACCACTTTAGGGTTCCAACACCTATGCTGAGCCACTCACTTAAGGTTCCTATCCCCTTACCCCACACATGCACAACCATGAAACCCACAAGTAATCTCAAAATGATCCATCTCATAGGTCTAGGAAACCCTTCAGTGCACTCAGGCCACCTGAACAAGTTCTGACCTTATATTATGGACTCTATCAAAAGCCACGTATGAACAAAAGCTTAAACTCAAAACCATGTATAGAAATTCATTAAAAACAACATAAATCTTCCCACATGCATTGACACAACACTCCATAGCTTATTTCAAAAATCTAGGAAAAAGTCTCATGTACCTGAAATTTGGCTAAGTCTAAATTTTTTTTTAAGAAATCTCAAAATTAGAAATTGTATCTTAACTCCCATGAATCTGAAACCTATCCCAATCATCTCAGAAGGACCTAAACCATTTATACAAGTATAACTTAAAGTATAAACCCTATTTTTCCTCAGTTCACACTAGTTGGTCGGTTAACACAGTTTAGGTCGGTCAACACTACACTCATTGGTTATCACTGCATTGCTCGATTAATAATGCAATGGTTGGTTACCACTGCATTGCTCGGTTAATACTACAATGGTCGGTTATCATTGCATTGGTTGGTTAATACAGAGTTGGTCGGTTGATACTAAGTTTGGTCGGTTGATACTGAGTTGGTCGGTTAACACTATACCAACCTAGCTTGGTTAACACTAAACTGACCTGGCTCGGTTAATACTAAACTGACCTAGCTCGGTTAATACTAAACCGACTTGAAACTACAAAATACGGTTGTCAATTCTAACTTGTGGGTAAAACTGGGCATAATGGGGACTATGGTTGCCTAATCTGAGCATGATGCATTTGAGATCTCCCAGTTTCCCTTAAAAAATGGCTCATCAATCCATCCTATCTATCTAACAAAGCTATTCTAGATCTGGACAAAGAAAGATGGTGCGCAAACCAACATGAACCAGTAAGGTTTAAAATAACAGTTCTAAATTCTGGAAGCACTCATGAACATTCTGGTAAGAAGAAAGATAAACAGGAGAATATTAAGGATCCTATAGACCAAATTAACCCAAAAAAAAGCATCAATTTCACAGAGAAGTCTACAAGAGGAAAATAGTAAGGAAATGACTGCATTTCAATCCTACACCTTCATGACCCTTCCTATTTCTTACTAAGCTTCCCTATTTAATTCAATAAAAGATAACTCATCCTCCCACATGTCCATAAACAAAACTATATGATCATACACAATTTTATTATCATATCATATGCAACACATTCACACACAAAGGGGAAGAATGTAGATTCCTCCCAGTTTAGACCCTACCTTGGGTCCTATGGAGAATCCTCTTCCCTTGACTGGATAATCTCCCCAAAGCTTCAATCTTTGACTAGATATCCTTCTGGAAATCTTCCTTTGGCAATCAACTCCCAGCAATCCAAAAACTCTCAAACTCACAAAAACTTTCACCAAAAATTTGCAGAGAAATCAATTATAGACAACTTAAAAGAAAACAAATCTTCCAAAAATTAACATCCTCCCGCACACAAAAATCTTCAAATATTTATTCCCCAACTATGTGGTTGGAGGAGTTGCTTTACGGGTAGCAACTTCTCCAACTTCCATAGTTGGTTGGATGAACAATTAAATAATCTCCCGTAAAGACTTAATCAAGGTTTTTAATAAATTTAATTAAAATATCTTTTAATCGAAAGCATAACAAGAATAATAGACAAATACCTTTCAGGAAAAACACCTAGCACAATAGGAAAACAAGTGGCCTAACTTCTAGGAGGTCTTGAGTTCAACTCCCTCCTAGATAGCCAATTTTACTACAAAGGCCATTTTCCTTTTATTATTATTATTTTTACTTTTTATTTAAATACATTCATTAAATATACTTTATTTAACAACATACCATTTACACAAATAATGAAAATATACAATTATTATTATTATTTATATAAGCATGGATATATGCGTGTGCACCCACATATACACAAACCTATATAAAATAAAAATAGTTATAACATAATTATTTATTATACATATAAAACAGATTAATTCTAACCCTTCACATAAACTCAAACCAACATCAAATCAAGTCCATAACATAAACTGCATTCCACTTCCCAACTAGGATCACTTCCTAAACAAGATTCTAGGTCCATGGGTAACCTCAGGAGTAACTTGGTTAAATCTCCACACATCAACAGTTCAAGGACTTTGAAGGCACGCTCAAACCTGTGTAGCTAGGTGGAGATGATGCTTGGTACTTGCATTCTGCATCACCAACTGATATGCATATAAATATATAAGTATAAATAGACATTGGCAAACAAGGAGGGAGAGTGTGACATCATGTGGATCTCCCGTGGGAGTAACTACGATTGCCCCTCCTCATCCTACACTCACATCAACCAGTGAACATTAAACCATAATAGGATCAATAGGGTTAGATCATAATAAAACATCATAACACAAATCAATGTAAAACATTTTACTGATAGTTCATTTCTAGTCATTCATCATTAAATTATAACTCACTTAATATTTCCAAATAAACTACAGTAACCAAATAAATACGCTCAAATGTCTCATAAAATGCTAACTAAATAATAATCATAGTCCATCATAAAATCCAAAGTGTCAAAGTAATAGTCCTATCAGTCTAACATAGGAAGATGCTAGGGTGGGCGTTACAATCATACCATGTATCTCAGATTTTTCTATTTCACTATATTTTCCATAAAACTTCCCTACTTGATCAATTCTTCCCTCATAAATTATTCTTTCACTTAGCACACTAAGACTAGGTTTGAAACTTACTTCAGGAGGTGCTTGTGAGTTCTGTTTGTTCCTTGTGACTCTTGAGGATGGATGACTAGCACTGATCTCTTTCTTCCTATTTGGCATTGCCTTATACTCAGGAGGAGTAGTAAGGTCAATGGTTTCTTTGGGTGTAGAAGGAGTAACATCATTTTTACCCTTCTATTCATCAGATATTTCTATCTTCACCTTCTTTAGCTTGCGATCATCTGATTCTGCCTTTGTTGCATCTACTCTTTCTAATTCCAAAAAAATCATTTGTTCCCTTGCTCTGTCTAGGTCTTCTTGAGACACTCCATGTATTCTCAAGATTTCTGAGGTAACTTTAGCACCCTTTATTTTTGTTGCTACATTGTTTAATACTGCATCAACTTCTCTATTTTTCTCCTCATAGGTTCCCCATCTTGGCTCATTAGGGTCTGTAGGTGCTTCTAATAGAACTTGAGCATAAGCTTCTAAATTTTTTTCATCTACTTCATATCCAAGTGGATGAATCCACTTTGTTCTAGGCTCAACTGCCTCCATGCATGTTATGTTTGTTTCAACCATAAAATAGATATTATCCTTATAATTCACAACTATCTTCTCTAGTATCCTATACCTCATCTACATCTTAGCTCTAAATGTCTTCAACTCTAGAGTCATGAAGACCTTCAAAGTGCTCTCAATACATGCCTTGAGAGATATCTGAGGCATTGTGGGAATGGATTTGTCTAGATACAAAGTAGATACTTTTCCAATAATGTGAAAGTACATATAGATGATCGAAGACCCAAATCTGAATATTTTGGTCTTGTCATACTTGATTTCCTTAATGTTATTAATCAGTTGTGCGCACAAGATTTCACACATGTTGAACTCTCCATTTTCATTAACAATTCTTATGGTAGCAAGAATTGTGGGCACAGACACACTGTTCACCCTGCTGGTGTGTTGAAACTTGTATCCAAGTATCATAGACATCAATTTGATGTCATTTTTCTCAATAGGCTCAATGGTCATTCTATGCCTATCACTCCTTGACTTGTGAGTTTGTTCAACAATCTTCCTCACATCTTTACCCACTAGAAGGATAGTGCATGTCCTTGAGAGCCCTATCATTTCATGAATTAGGTCACTAGTAATTCTGACCAGCACTTCAACTATCCAAAATAGGTCATCATGAATCCTGCTCAAAAAAATCTTGATCCATTCTGATTCATAGAACTCATATGTCATAGCATACTCTACTATAGGGTGATTATCCCACTGCGCATAATCATCCAAGAAGGTTTTTTCTAGTTTTAACATGGTTTCCATGTACGCCCTTAATTTGTCCAATCCTACTAGTTCTTTCTTACAGTAGATGTATGCCCTAATGTCCTCAACATGCATAATGCTCATAGGCATGCGAGAGAAAGCCCCTTCTAAGTCATCTAGTGTAGACTTAAATGGATGCCTCTTAAATACAAATCTTTTCTTCTCTGCAACATCAAATACTATAGGAGTACCCATCATTTACTTGAATATTGCTTTCACAAAGGTTTCCAAGAGATTCTGAATCGACACGATGAACTAGGGTTTCTGCAACTGATCAAATGCATAGAAAATAACTTGATGAATCAAATTGCAATCCTTCTCAATCAACTACTAAGACTCATGTTCTCTTCAATCACTCTTAATTTGAATGCAATGAGAGATCTTCTAACTTATGTGTACTTTAAAGTAGAATTTCTGCCATTAATGCTTGTCACATAAACTAGGCTGTCACTTGGAAATTTCTATCTTTCATTCTATAAATAATCAGCTAGTGCGCTCTTGCATGAAGGTTTCTATAGTCTCCAAGAGCTTAAGTCCAAAGGTGCATACTCTGAGAGTGAGTATACTAGCCACGCAGGGGTCAAGAGCTAAATTAGCTCCCCCTATGACCCTAAGGGTCATTCATCCAGATGTAGAGGGTGCGTCCACTGTAGAAGCATCCAATACATACTCATCAAAATTATCCTTCTTTGATTCTGACAAAATCATGCTCGCATTCTCTGAGGCTCTCACAAACTTGACTTCTCCTTCAGATCCAATACTGGTTCTTTGGTCTTTTTAGGGCTTTCCTGACCTTGCATCCTTGATTTGCAAAACTTTGAGATGTATCCAACTTTTTTACAAGAGTGACAAATGACTGGAGGCCTTATATTCCTTGGTGCATTGACATGAGTCACCATTTTACATTGTTTAGCTGAGTGACCATTATAGTTACATATCTAACATGTAACATTCTGAGAACTTCTTTCATTTGACTGATTTTGATTTTTCTGATTATACTAAGTCCTATTCTTTTGACTTGTCTTGCAATTCATAGCTCTATGACCAAATTTATTGCATGAATAACATTAACCATTAAAATGTCTTACCTTTGTGCAGTTCCTTGCTATTTGTCCATGCTTTTTACATGCATAACAAGTGCGGTCTACAAGCTTGCACTCATCTTTAAGTGGTTTACCATTATATTTGGTTTGATCTTCAATCTTCTTAGTATTAGTAGAGTCTTTTTGTGCATTCATTCTTGCTAGCATGTTGTCAATCTAATTTTGTGCTTCATTGAATCTAATGCAACTAGTATCTCCTTTAGCTCTTCTTGCATACAACTGAAATTCTATCAAATTAGAACTGGTGTGTAATTTTTCAATGTGATTCTTAGCCTATTTCAATTCAGATTCCAAGCTTTCCTTGTTTTTTCTTAGCTCTAAGATTTCCATGTTTGCTTGCCTCAATTCTTCATTCACCTTCTTGACCATTGTCCCTAGATCACTGGTAGAGCATTCTTTTAAATCTTTCCTTAGCCTTTTGATGACTAATTGAGCATCACTGAGTTTTTCCTTTAGTTCTTTAGTTTCTCTTTCAAATTTGTCTAGTTTTTTAAGAGCAGCTTCAAGATTTCTTTTTAGATGTTTCGTTTCTACTTTGTCCATGATCTCCTCAAGTGGTTAAACTTCTTTGCTAAGGAATAGAGCTCTGATACCAATTGTTAGGAATGGGAACACTGAGAGGGAAGGATGAATCAGTGTTCAATATATTTTATCTTTTTACTTAATCTTTAAACTGAACTTAAATGCTTAAGTACTGAAATGAACATCCACATAAATATGAAACATGAAATCAACACATAACACCAATATGGTTATGGGGAAACTCAAATGGGTAAAAACCCCGGTGGGAATTGACACCCACTAATATTTTGTACTAGTGTTTTATGATCCTTGTTAGAAGATCCTTAACCCTATTAGGAGTTTCTTTACAATGCATTAAGTAAACTAGACCTTGTCAAGGGTCAGACCCTGTTAGGAGTCTTTTACAATAGTACCTATTAGGGAAGTGGATGCATTGTCCTAGGGCTCACTACTCAAGTGGTGAGGGCTACAGCCTTCTGATCATAGATACACACTATATCTTTTAGATGACCTGTCACTATGACACTACTTGTCAGATCAGTTCCTTTGAATCACTCATGCTTTGACCTCTTGCAAAGCTCTAGTACATCTTATAAACTCTTTGCACACTTCTATTCTTCTTATCACAACTCTATATCATCTACCATGCCAATTACAATGGGCGCATCTCATATTTATATGCGTATACAAAATAAACTATGTCTACCCTTAAACCTATTACATACAACGCTTCCCAATGAATTGGCTCAAGTGTGTTTAGAAACAAAAATATATACATGTCAGAAACCTAAATACAATAGGCACATATTCTTTACATCAATAGAATATAACCACAACTCAAAATGATAACAGTCATCTACTTACTCTGTTCTTCACTGGCACACACTGGTTGTGTAACTTCAACTATCTATATCTTTCTCATACTTACATATCTGATCATGCGCTCATAGACTAAGCATGAATATAGTCTAACCAACATAACTTCTAGGGCACACACCATAACTCCATCATATGCATGTGTGTTGATGCTCTGAGCTTTAGGAACTCTGTACACTATCCAGTCTTCAATACTTAACTGATTTTTGATCTTCTCATCAAGTGCCCTGACTCCAAACTACTATATGACTTTGTTGCCATAATGACAACACTATATTAAGTCATATACATCAATATAGCCAACTTGTCAACACATGCCACAGGTGATGTCATCCTACTTTCTATACCTTGCTAAGATCAGAGAACATTCTTCGATACCCTATCTGTCATCGTTTAAGCTCGCATACATTGAATCCTCATCAATTGTAAGGTATACCCAAAACTTAGAAACTTACTCTGTCAACTTCCATTGTCACTGTCTAGTATTCAATCTTTACTAAATCTTTTCCAATATGCAATATTACATCATGTGATCTTAGATATAATATCACAACACCTTCCTGTGCGCACAACTCACTTCTCATGTTCTAAATGATCCATGCAATATCTATACACTGTAATAACCAGCCTGTTCTCTTCATAGAAACAAATGTTGACATTGGTGACAAAACATGAATGACAACATTAGTAATTCCAACATCACTCAATGTAGTGATTAAATTAAACATATTAAATGTATCCAAAAATCTCCCCAATGCATTAGAAATATCCAACAAAATAAGTTCTCATTTGTTAAAAATTGAGTGTCCATTTCTGGCGGCAAGTTTTTGAGACCCAAAGACTTCCACTGAATTGGGACCCATCTTCTTGCACCCACCCAATGTAAATTAAAGATGTAGAAAATATTTGATATAAAAATGCATATAAAGTAGATCTAGATAGTAAATAAAAATTATTATATATCTAAATACATACAAAGGATATATAACTAGCAAATTAAAAGAGGAAATCTTATGAGTTGGGTTCACCAAAATATATAATAGGCGAACCTATAAGCACATAAAGGGAATCTAACACCAAAATCAAAAGAGGAAATGTCATAAGTTAGGTTTCCAAAATGTATAATATAAAATGGGGATAATGTAAAAGGGGTATCTTCCCCAATTCATAAGATACATTAGAATCCAAAACCACCTCAAGACAAGTATGATCAACACCACTTGAGAGGTACCAATGTAATAGATAGGATTGAAGGGTTTTGATTCCTTTTTTTTAATGATTGAGAAAGAAAGGAATGATATTGATATGGAAAATACTAAATAAGCATAGATCTAATCTAATTTTTTTGTGAAAGAGGATGGAGGAGGATTTGAATGCCGCTGGAAATGCAATAGAAAAATTAAACTTTCAAACCCAAATTTCCAACTGGAAGAATGTCAAAATGAGATATAATTATAGATCTGTGACTTAAAGGTTGTGAATGGACTCCCTACCAAATTTTAGTAAAAAATGGTAGGAACAAGGTGAAACTCGATTTGTACCTAGGGACAAGTCAAAACTTGATCTATTCCCAACAATTTTAGATGAAACTTTCATGGAATTTGTGATTGTTCTTGTACATATAAAAATGGGAAGAAAGGTTGGGAAAAGGGGTTTTCCTTATTCAAACCCATGTTTAGGAATCAACCTCGAAATTAAATTGAAATTTCATAATAAAGGATAGAATAGAAACCATATATAAATCGTAAATCACCTTATACCTTGATGATGCAATGCCTCTTTGGATGTGAACACAAATGTTGATGCAATAGCTTGATCTAAAAGGAAATCATAAAATATAGGCCTTGAATAATGGATGTTGTAGTTTTCCAACAATGCTTGATGAAGAAGAAGCATTGAAGACTTGGATGCTTGGTTGGAGATGGGATCTTAAATGCCAATTTTCTTGATTTCTCGTGAATGTTTGAAAACTTGATAATGAATGATTGAACTTTATAATGGGTGACAAAAAGAGGAGAGATAGGGGTTTTATATACTCCATCCATTATTTTTAGGATTAAAACTTAGGCAAGTTGACTACAGAGCTATATCTCCCACTAATACCCCATCGTAGGGCTCTACACCAAAGTTGGGGCAAAATCCAAGGCAAAAAATAAATTTTGGAAATCTATCCCAGCTATTGATCAAGTTAGGCAATCTATACCTTGGAAAATAATCCAAAATTTGGACTTTAGTTCCTGAACAGTTAGTAGATACAAGATTTATGGGTACAACACATTCTGATTTCAATGGGGCATGCAAAGGCCATGAATGTTATGATAGGTCCTAGGAGATTAAATGAATTATTTTATTTGTGGTAAAATAGAGATAGCTCTTAGAAATAAGGGTCATCCTCAAGTTTTGAAGAAATTGAATCAATATAGGACTTATAATGTTAATTTGAAGGTCTAATAAGTGTTAGGAGAGCATGAAATCAATGTGGGAACAATACATACTAAAATGGGGCTAGAATGAGTACCTAATTAAGGGTTTTTACTTTTTAGGATGATACTGTTAGGAATAGTCCCAAGAGATAGCTGAGAGGGGGGGGGGGTGAATTAGTTATCTACAAGATTCAATTCTTTATTGAATTAAGTATACTTAAACATTAAAGATAAACACAATGAAAGAACACATGAACACAACACCAATATTTTGGTTACGAGGAAACCCAAATAGGTAAAAACCCTGGTGGGAATTGAAACCCACTAACATTCTACACTAGAGTATTATGATCCTTATTAGAAGATCCTTAACTCTGTTAGGAGTTTCTTTACAATATATTTAGTACAATAGACCTGGTCAAGGGTCAGACCCTGTTAGGAGTCTTTTACAATTGTCCCTATTATGGGAAAGGATGCATTGTCTGAGAGCTCACTGCTCAAATGGGTGAAGGCTACAACCTTCTGAATAATAGATACACACTATATCTAGATCTTGGTGAGCTGCACTTTGACCTGCTATTTGGAATAGTTCCAATGTAGAGCACAAGTACTTTACTTGGTCACATAGACCTTCTTTTGATGGCTCAACACTTCGTACACTCTACTCTGCTCTGCTTAATCAACTATGAACCACACTTCAACAATCATAAATGACTGCCTATAAATATCTTTCCTCTAAATGATGTAATCAAGTTGGCCTATTAGAACCATCTTGAAATCATATTAGAGAAACCATAACAAACTCTAACAACATTCTATTGGCTCTACTATGCACGCAACACATTCTGGGACCTGTTCAATAAAATAATTGTAGATGCACGCTACACATTGTCGGCTCTACCAAAACAACTGGATCTTTCTCTACAAGCTGAATTAACTCATGTGCTCTTAACTAAACATCAATAACTCTCCTCTAAGCTTAAATCCAAGGGTGTATACCTATAGGATAGGTGCAACTACATTACCAATGAAATCTTTTTCGGCTCTTCTAAATAAACACAGGAAACTATTGTTGGCGAATAGCAACTCCATAGCTTCACTTCTACTCATTAACAGACTATGCATCCATAATTGAAACATCACTAACATTTCTTCAACATATATCCAAGCATGCAAGGCTCCATGATTACTCTACGGACAACCATATACAAAACATTGTCTGTAACTCTATCAGGAACACTGCTAACACTAGCTGCTATATAACTATTTGTACTAATAGTTAACCTCTACGCCCATGATATCATGTTGATATCATGTCCATGCTACATATAATGAAATCCTACTACATAAGACTTCCACACATGCTACTTTCCATATGTTGTCATCAATGACAAACATACAGTCAGTACTGGCCTGGTGGCAAATCTCCAACAATCTCCCCCTTTGGCATTGATGGAAACATGTGGAATGAAAAACCACCACCAACCCAAATGAACAATTCTTTTATAACATTCTCCATTTCCTCTTCAAAACTCCCCCAAAGATGAATCCTCCATCTACTGCAATATTTTCTAATATTCTCCATTTCCTCAACTGTACTGCTATCAAAATTGAATACTGCTCCCCCTTAGTATATTACTCCTCTTTTTACTTTTGTTTTTCATGACCAGTACTACTCCTGAGGTAGAGTAGTCAACCTTCCACTAGTCCTTGAGGAATGATGCCTTTCCTCCTATCTTCTAAGTAGAATCAGGGAAGGGAATGACTCCCAATTTCTCCTTGAGATACTCAAAAGTATCCTTAGGCAAGGGCTTTGTGAATATATCTGCCAACTAATCTTTAGTACTCACATAGTCCAACTTGACTTCTTTCTCTACCACTTTCTCTCTTAGGAAGTGAGACTTGATCTCAATGTGCTTTGTCTTTGCATGCATCATAGGGTTCTTTGACATATTGATAGTGCTAATGTTATCACGCTGAATAACAATGGGATAATCAATCTGAATTCCAAAATCCTTTATCATCAACTTGATCCAAACAATTGTAGAACAATTCAAGGCTTCTTCAACATACTCTACTTCTACTATTGACTGAGAAATACAATTTTGTTTCTTGCTTGTCCAAGTGACAAGTCTATCACCAAGAAACACTGCTCCTCCTAAAGTACTCTTTTTGTCATCAACACATCCTGCCCAATTTGCATCAGTGTACACATGAAGCTCAACATTTTCTAAATTAGGATGCCATAGACCATAATCTATAGTGCCCTGCAAGTATCTGAATATTCTCTTTACTACCATGAGGTGACTTTGTTTAGGTTCTGCTGCAAATCTTCCAACTATGCCAATGCATTTGAAATATCAGTTCTAGTCTGAGTAAGATATATAAGTTTACCAATCATAGACTTATATAATTTTATATCTACTTGTAGTGAACCATCTTCTTTTGTAAGCTTTCATCTAGTGATCATAGGGGTTCCTATTAGCTTACAATCATCCATCTTGAATTTCTTCAGTATCTCTTTCACATATTTTGATTGATTAATAAAAATTCCTTTTTCTTCCTATTGCACATTTAGTCCTAAAAAGTGTTTGATAGGACTAATCATGCTCATCTCAAACTCATTCTGCATTTCTTTGGCAAATTCTATACTTAGTTTGTCATTACCTCCAAATATAATGTCATCAACAAATATAGCTACAAGTAGTAAACCTTCAGATGTCTCTCTAATGAACATATTACAATCTGTTGCTCCTTTCTTGAATCCAATCTTTGTTAGATATCCATCTAGTCTCTCATACCATGCTCTAGGGGCTTGCTTAAGTTCAATGAGGGCCTTCTTCAATCTACATACCATATCAGGTCTGTCTGATAAGGTGAATCCTTCCAGCTGCTCATTGTATACTTCTTCTTTCAAATCTCCATTTAGGAATGTTGACTTGACATCCATCTAATAAACTTTGAAGTTTTTGACTGTAGCATAAGTTAGAAACAACTTAATAGCTTCTTATCTACTCACAGGTGTGCAAATGTGTCTAAATAATCAATGCCTTCTCTTTTTGCATATCCTTTACATACTAACCTTTCTTTGTTTCTTACTATTGTGCCATCTTCATTCATCTTGTTTTTGAATATCCAATTTGTTCCAATCACATTCTTACCACTAGGTCTTGGGACCAGTTCCCAAGTGTCATTCTTAACAATCTGGTCAAGTTCTTCTTTCATAGCATCATGCCAATCTGAATCATTGCATGCATCTTCAACACTTAAAGGTTCAATCTGAGAAAGTAAACATACCACTTCACTATTAGCTGAGTTCTTTTCTTGTGACCTTTTTAAGACTTTGTCACTCTGATCTCCAATGATGTCTATTTTGGAATGATTTCTGGATGTAAACTTTGGAACTTTAGGTGATGCTGACTTATAGCCTTAGGAGTTTCTTCTTCACTTGTCTCAGGGTCATTGAATAACACATCTATACTGTCAAACATTTCTTCAATAACTATCTCACTAGTGGAGGGTCTAGGTTCTTTTTCAATCATGGGTTAGTAATCATGATATCTTTCTTGAATCATAAACTTTTCATCAATCTTTACATGAGCACTTTCTATGATATTTTTCAATCTTAAATTGAAACATCTATATGCTTTACTTTTAGTAGAGTAACCAAGAAAAATACCTTCATCACTTCTTGCATCGAACTTGTCTACTACTTCATCCCTCTTGATGTAGCACTTGCTTCCAAAGATTCTAAAGTATTTTACTATGGGAACATTACCAAACCATAGCTCATATGGTGTTTTGTCAGCGTCTGGCCTCAATTGAATTCTATTGATGGTATAGACTTCTGTATTGACTGCATCTCTCCAATAGGTGTGTGCAACTTTTCCTTCTATCATGATGGTGTGCGTTGTATCAAGGATTATCCTATTCCTTCTCTCTACAATTCCATTCTACTAAGGGGTTCTAGGTGCACTTAACTTGGACTTTATGCCATGTTCTTCACAGTACTCATAAAATCTGTTAGAGGTGAATTCTCATCCTCTATCCGATCTCAAACATTTTATCTTTAGTCCAGTTTCATTCTCAATCTTAGCTTTGAATATTTTGAACTTCTCAGATGCTTTTGACTTATCTTTCAAGAATGCAACCCGCATCATTCTAGTATAATCATCAAAAAAAAAAATGAAATACCTTTCACCATAGTATGATCTTGTTTGAGTTGGACCACATAGGTCTATATGAATCAGATCCAACTTGTTCTTTGTTGAATTCTGCTTGCTTCTAAATGAATTTCTTACATGCTTTCCCATCACACATTCCCTACATATAGTATCAACTGGCTTTGCTATGCTAGGTAGATCTCTTACTACCTTTACATTGCTTATCTTTACTATGTTATTCAAACTGATATGACATAGTCCTTTATGCCACAACTAACTATCATCAACTTTAGTAACAAAACAAATTGCTTCTGAATTGCGTTGAAACACATTACCTCTTTTCTTTGAGCCTGCTGCAATCATAACACCATCTTTTTTTTTAATGATGCATTTGTCATCTTTGAACTCCAACTGATAGCCTTTTCTAAGTAACTGTCCAACACTAAGAAGGTTATGTTTCAAACCATCAACATAAAGAACATCATCAATACTATTCTTTCCATCCAAAGTGATGGCTCTTCTACCAACTATTGGTTTAGGAGTATTGTCTCCAAATCTGACCATACCTCCATTATATTTGTCTAAATGAATAAACTTGCCTTTATCACCTGTCATGTGATGTGAACAACCATTGTCTATAATCCAGTATGTCCTTATATCAGCTTGTGAAATCAATGCTATCTCTTGTTCCTTTTTATCATCTTTAAGACTTGTCTTATTATTCATTTTGTCTATAATAGTAATGAATCCAATTTCTTCTTCACCAGATTCTTCATCTGAAACTCCATCTCCAACATAGTAGCATTCCTTAGAATACTTAGGCTTGTAATCCTTTTTGAACTTTCTAGCTCTAGTAGGACACTTAGATGCAAAGTGACCGATCTTATTACATGAAAAGCACTTAAATGGTAATTGACCTTCATATTTTCCTTTTCCTTTCTTTTCTCTTTTGGAAATCATAGCAATAAAATCCTCTAGATTTTTCTCTTCATCATCATCATCAAAATTACCAAAAGTGTTTGCAGATTTCTTACCATGAACTGTTGCTTTGAAGGTTGTTTCACTCTTTGGTCCTGTCTTCAATATTGAAATCTGAAAAGCTAAGATTTTTCTGATTAAAGTCTCTCTCTTGAAATTAGATGTAAGCTGCATGGTCTCATCAAGGATGTTGATCTTGCTTTCATATTCAGGAGTGAGAGTAGTCATTAACTTGTCCATAATGTCCTCCTCTGAAATCTCTCCACCATTATTTTTGATTCTAGCAACTGCTTCATTTATCCTTTGATTCTAAGCTCTAATGTTTTCTTCAGGCAGCATCTCTAAGGCATTGTATCTTTTCTTCCATGTGCGCACATCCTTTGCTTGTTTGTCTCCTTCAAATATGTCTTCTATGTGCTTCCATATTTTGTGGGTTGTATCCACCTTTTTTTATTTCTAAAAATTCACCATTGGATAGTGCATTGATAAGGGCTTCTTTAGCAATAGCATTCTGATGAAAAAATTCTTTTTTTTCTATCAGTAGCATCTTCTTGTGCAAGGTCTTCAAGGGTAGGTATCTTGGCTCCTTTGATAGTTACATCAAAAAATTCAAAACTAATGCACTGCAAATGGGTCACCATCTTGTTCTTCCAATCAAGAGAATTCTCTCCATCGAACTTAGGATTTCTTTCCCGAAGTACACCATTTGATCAACCTCAAAATGTTAAACTTTCTCTCTGAGGCACTTGGCTCTGATACCAATTGTTAGGAATAGTCCCAAGAGATAACTGAGAGGGGGGGGGTGAATCAGTTATCTACAAGATTCAATTCTTTATCCAATTAAGTATACTTAAACATTAACCATAAACACAATGAAAGAACACTCTCTCCATCAAACTTAGGATTTCTTTCCCGAAGTACACCATTTGATCAACCTCAAAATGTTAAACTTTCTCTCTGAGGCACTTGGCTCTGATACCAATTGTTAGGAATAGTCCCAAGAGATAACTGAGAGGGGGGGGTGAATCAGTTATCTACAAGATTCAATTCTTTATCCAATTAAGTATACTTAAACATTAACCATAAACACAATGAAAGAACACATGAACACAACACCAATATTTTGGTTACGGGGAAACCCAAATAGGTAAAAACCCTAGTGGGAATTGACACCCACTAATATTTTGCACTAGAGTATTATAATCCTTGTTAGAAGATTCTTAACCCTATTAGGAGTTTCTTTACAATATATTTAGTATAGTAGACCTGGTCAAGGGTCGAACCCTATTAGGAGTCTTTTAAAATTTTTCCTGTTAGGAGAGAGGACGCACTGTCCGAGAGCTCACTACTCAAATGGGCAAAGGCTACAACCTTCTGAATAATAGATACACACTATATCTGGATCTTGGTGAACTACGCTTTGACCTATTGTGTGGATCAGTTCCAATGTATAGCACAAGTACTTCACTTGGTCACATAGACCTTCTTCTGATGGCTCAACACTTTTCACACTCTACTCTGCTCTCCTTAATCAACTATGAACCACACTTCAGCAATCACAAATGACTGCCTATAAATATCTTTCCTCTAAATGATATAATCAAGTCAACCTATTAGGACCATCTTGAAATCATATTAGAGAAACTATAACAAACTCTAACAAACATTCTGTGAGCTCTACTATGCACGCAACACATTCTGGGACTTGTTCAATAAAATAATTGTAGACGCATGCTACACACTATTGGCTCTACCAAAACAACTAGATCTTTCTCTACAAGCTGAATTAACTCATGCACTCTTAACCGAACATCAATAACTCTCCTCTAAGCTTAAATCCAAGGGATCATACCCATAGGATAGGTGCAACTACATAACCAATGAAATCTCTGTTGGCTCTTCTGAATAAACACAGGAAACTACTGCTGGCGAATAGCGACTCCATAACTTCACTTCTACTCATCAATAGACTATGCGTCCATAACTAAAACATCACTAACATGTCTTTAACATATATCCAAGTGTGCAAGGCTCCATAATAACTATATGGACAACCATACACAGAACACTTCCTGTAACTCTGTTAGGAACACTAGTGACACGAGCTGCTATATAATTGTCTGTACTAACAGTTAACCTCTGTGCCTATGATATCATGTTGATATCATGTCCATGCTACATATACTAAAAGCTTACAGCATAAGACTTCCATGCACGCTACTTTTCATGATATGTTAGCACTTCCATGCACGCTACTTTTCATATGTTGTCATAAATGACAAACATATAGTCAGTATTGGCGTTCTAGAAAATCTCCAACAGATACAAGATCCAAGCCTTTTGTCACACTTCTATGTAATTCCTCAAGTATCTCTCTAAACACTCATTCATAATCTCATTCTGACCATCTATTTGATTGTGATATCTTATACTTGGTGACAATTATATATCTACAACCAAAAATGTTTCATCCTAAAGGTATTAAATAAATGGCTATCTATATTATTTAATATGTTTTTCAAAAGGCCATGTCAACAAAACACCTCACAAAGAATAGCTCTGGCACTTGGATTTCCTAAAACTTTATTATAACAGTGAGGGAATGAGTATATTTGATCACTAGTCTACCACAACATAAATAGAATCCTTATACTACACCTTGTGAAGTTTGGTGATTAATTCCATTGAGATACTCTCCCATTTATGATCAGGAATTAACAAAGGCTAAAGTATCCCAACTATAAATGTATGCTTGGATTTATTCTATTGAAAAGTGGCATACTCCTTAACATATTTTAGCATGTCATCCTTGAGGCCTTTCCAATAAAACCTCTCATGAATATATTGATAAGTCTTGATATATCTTGGGTGTCTTTCCAAGGGTGATCCATGAACCTCCCTCAAGATCTTCCCCTTCATCTTTGATCCTAGCACCAAATAGATACTAGCCTTGTACTAGATGAATTTCCACCATTGTATACCTATCATCTTGTCTCTTACCATCTATCAATTAGAAATGAAACATATTTTTGGAGTACTTGATGAAAAAATGAGACTTCTAATTAGCTAAAAAAATTAGTAGTGAATATATGGTGGGTTTCTTATATAATGCATCGATCACCATATTCTTCTTCTTATTCACATACTCAATGTCAAAATCATTTGCCTAGATTTTTCTCATCTATTTTTTTTCCTCTTGTTCAAATCCTTCTTCTCCAAGAAATATGTCAAATTGTTGTGATTGGTCCTCATCACAATTCTTTCTTTAATAAGGTACTATCAAAATGTGGCTAGTACATGCATGAAGATGAGCATATCCTTATCATAGATTGAGTATAATCATTCAACTCTCTAGAGATTATAACTATAAAAATTAATGTGATGACGGTCCTACATCAAGATTGTGTCAATTCCCTCACTTGACATCTTGAACTCAAGGAAAAATGGTTTAGTGAAATCTAGAATTTATAGAACCAGACATGTACTCATGACTTCCTTTAGCCTATCAAAAGATTATTTTGTCTCCCCATCCCAATAAAATTCTCCCTTCTTCATGAGATCTATCAATAGTGCCTATAGATGCAAAAAAACCCTTTCATAAAGCTCTCGTAGTAATTACACAATCTAAAACATTCATGTAGCTCTATAAGTTTCCTAGGTGTGGCCAATCAAGAATGGCTTGGATCTTCTCTCGATGAACCTAAGCCCCTTGGCCACTAATGACATGTCCCAATTAAAAAATATGAGTCATCTCAAACTCACAATTCAACCTCTACATTAATAATTATTATGGCTCCATGATCCCTAATACCTCATCCAAATGCCTCAGATGGTCCTTCCACATATTTTTGTAAATAAGTATTTCATAACATAACACCAATGAAAACTTGCACAACTACCTATGGAAGATGTGATTCATGCAAGACTATAAATTGGCCAAAGTATTTATCAATCTAAATAGCATGATCAAGAACTCATAGTGTTTGTAGTGGAAAAAAAATGTTGTCTTTTTTACATCTTTCTCCCTCATGAGGATTTGGTGATGCTTGGAATGGAGATCAATCTTTGAGAACTAAACTTATCTATGTAGCTCATCCAACAACTCATTGATCCTTGGAATGGGGTATCTATTCTTGATTATCTTCTTACTCAATGCTTGATAATCAATTCACATCATGAGAGTTCCATCCTTCTTCACCAAAACAAAAAAAGATCCAAAGGGATTGGAGCTAGGTCTAATCCAACCTTTGTCAAGGATTTCTTATATTTTCTTCTTTGTCTCTTCCTTAAACTTATTGAGATGGTGTTGCCCGACTTTTAGTCACCCATTTTTTTGGGCAATATTGGTCATTTCTGGTCAGTCTGGTGTCTAGGTCTAAGTCTTCCCTAGGATAGGAAGTCTTTGTCAGGTTCCCCTTCCTTTGCCATCTTGTTTCAAGCCGAGCGGGTTGTTATCAGAGTTTTATTATTTTGGGTAGGTTGTAGATCCTAACCTGGCAGAGACTTGTGCTTCAATGGAAATTTCTTTCTCAGGAAGAGTGATGGTTTCAAATCATGATCTTCAGATGTTGCAAGGAATCAGAAACAGGGCTCTTTTTTTGGATAATGCAATGATAGAAGCTGATGTGAAACATTTAAAGAAGTTTATCCATATGTCAATGTGCAGGAGATTTATGTCTTGCATAAGGGATCATTGAAGATTCAGTCCCAAGATTGTTATAAGGGAAGTGACAAAAGATTACTCTTGAAAGTCTTCAAAACACATTGGATTTGATAACAGTGCAGAGTTTTCTTATTCCACCATTGCATTTGAAAAGTTTAATCAAGCTCTTGGCATCGGTTGAACAAAGTTATGGCTTTCCAAGTATTAAGGGTTGTTACATGTATTACCTTACTAATGGAAGTAGAATGGAAGCATATGATAAAAAATGATAATGATTAATTTCTTCCTTAATTATATTGAAGAATAGAACAATGCCAATGATTGGCATGTAAACATCATTGAAACAGAATTATGAGTCATATTATGCAATGATAGAGTGTCATCAGAAATGTGCATCAAATATAATGACAGTGTGTGTAGTCATGAACGACTCGGTGACAAATTATAATTGCCTAAACTGTGATTGATTTCCATCACAGTGATAAACATATGGATGATTATTGCAATCGGATGTGGTGTTGTAGAGCAGAATGCACATCTATCCAATGCATTTTCCATAGTTGATAAAGTTGGTGCTTTCCATGTCATGAATGAAAAAGCGGTCGCATGATCGCAAGAGATTAAAAAACACCATGAGATCATGTGACAATGGAAGCCCATGCAGATAAGGAAAGTCAACAGAAAGATAGGAAAGGTTAAATAAAAAAATATGCTAGATCCCCATGGGCACCAATCATAGAGCGGTCGCATGATTGCATGAATTAAAATATTGCTATGTGGTCATGTGACAATGGGAACTCGGGCCGGTGAATACACTCTACTAGGACCCATGTAGGCCAATAGCACAAGTGTGATGATGAGATGGTGATGAGTGTGACTGGTCAAATAATTGATGTGGCAGCTCCTGATTCGTCATAGTATTTCATGCAGTAAGGTGGGGTCAAATTTTTATGACATCAGCTAAGATTCCAAATCAATGGATGGTATATGATCTCGTAGAATCTTGTGGGCCCATTAGATCACACGCCATCCATCTGATTCTCCAAATGTAAAGTCAGTAAAGGTAGTGGGACCCACGTACTCTGATAGCACAGATGTGCCAATGATAAAGTGGTCGCATGATTGCATGGATTAAAATAATACCATGCGATCATGTGACAACGTAAGTCACCAAAGATGCTTAGCAAACTTGTGAGATGAATCCACGTGTCCCTGTGGATCTGAGGAAAGTTTCTTGTGGTGGTAATCTTTTGAGATGCGAAATCTACGATTCCTATTTTGTCTTTATTACATCACCTTTGCTTAGTGGGTTAGTGGGATCTAGCCACGTATTTAGGTGGGCCTCCCTAATGTTAAGCGTAGCCATTTAGGTGTGTGGTCGCATGATCGCATTACTGAGAGAACACCCATGTGATCATGCGACAATGGAAGACCAGTCGGATTAAGGCATTGATCAAACAATAGAGGGTAAGATGTTCATCACAGGTGGGAGATTTTTATCGAGCCACTATGAGCAGAAAATAATAAGGGATGTTGGCACTATTCATTGAATGGAGGTTGGTGGCTGTTCATTTTAGTTGTGTTTTGAATTCAAGCTTTGAACATAAATAGTTACTTGACTCCGAAAAGCCCAATGGATTTTGGCTCTATAAATGCTCACTGTCCTTATGTCTTCCACTATTTCTACATCTGTGGTGACTTTTCAAATTCTTTTTTCAAAAATGTCTCTTCCTTGTGCCTTGTCTTTCTATATTCTGGAAGTTGGAACTTTTCCAACTACTGCAAACATTGTTTGTAAACTCTATATATACTGCTAAGAAAATCAAGGAAAGGGTGGGCAAACTTGGCATTGGAGCAGAGTAATTCTATTTGCTAAGCTTTATTTCATGTTTGTTGTGCCAGTAGTTGTTCAATTGCATTTGAATAGATAGAACAGTTATATGTGAAGCTGTACTTGCTTACTGGATTCCATTTCATGTTGGTAATTGTAGTGAAAGTAATTCTATTTACCGTTCATGTATAATTCTTCTCCTATTCAGCCAGTTATTTAGATGCATCTGAATAGAAAGTACAATTGTATATGGAACTATGATTCCTACTTGGATTCTATTTCATGTTAGTAATTACAGCGTAAGTAATTCCATTTACTGTCCATGCATAATTTTGCTTCTATTCTCAGTAGGATATGCATTCTTAGAGTAGATAGATTTAAGTTAGATAATAGAATTCATGATAATCTGTGGTCAACATTCCATTGGGGATTATAGATTGTCCACTTTATCCTTGCCTGAATTGTTTGTGCCTACAAGCAATTTGGTTAAAAACACATAAGAGACAACCTGGTGGTCAAGATAAAAACATATTCATTGCATATCATACACAATCAGGGAGCTGTACCTGTCAATTCAGAGGGCAGTGATAGAAGACTCACACTGACCCATTTGTTGGTGGACATCCTTTTGTTCTCTCACCTTGGGTGTATAGAGAGTCAAAGATTGAAAATATTAAGAGAGGACAAACTATTAACCAACATATGGTAATAGGAATTAGTGATGATTGGCTTCAACCCCTCATCCAACTTGATCATGCACTCATAACCTCTATGTAGGAGTATACCTAGTTGAGTGTCTATGAAGACTAGATTATGCCCAACACTGCCTAAATCTCATCATCATGGTAGTATGTAGGATGCTTGTTGTCCACTCAAATTTTTTCTTGAAACCAAATATTTTATTTCCCAAACAAATTCATCATGTCTAAAAATCACTTCCATTGCTTCACTGATATCACCCTCAAGCCCTTGTTGGACATTCTTCTCAAAACCACCTTATTTCCATCCACCTTCAATGAGAACTCCATGCTCTTTAAACTCTGTGTATAGTAGTCAAGATTCTCCATCCATTGAATTCCCAATATGACATTTGTATCATCCAAATATACTAAAAAGAAATAATTTGTCTTTATATATTTTCCCATGGTAATGCTCAGCTACAAGACCAAATGAGTACATGGTAATAAATTCCCTCTTGCTACCTTAACTTTGAATCCCTCATATCATCCATCATATGCAAACCCCACTTGGTGGTGAGTGATGAATTAATGAAATTGAGTGTGGATTTGTTATCAAGCATGACTACCACTTTTTGTCCCTAGAGTGTGCCTCAAACTCAAAAAAAAATGCACCTTTGAGTCTAGGATAGTGCAGAAATGGTGTCTGCCCTTCTCAAAAGTGTATCAATCCTCTCTGCATAATTAGCTTCTTCTTTAGTTTTTTATTCTTGTACCTTAGGTTCTTCATTTTCTTCCTTCTTGTTAGAAACCACCTCAATATAATGGATCTTTCCCTTACGTAAGCCTTGGTGACTCAATTTCCAAGGTTCCTTACATGTGAAAGAAATTTCCCTTCACCTAAGCTCTAGACCTCATCCAACAATGGCTTCTTTGGGAATGAGTTCTTGTCCTTTTCCTTGTGTATGAGTGGTGTTTTGGCATATGTATAACTCCTGGAAGAAGAAGATAGGGTAGTCATGTCACGTACCTTCTTGATCATTGCCATGAGTGTGTTGGGATTGAAATCTTTGGACCAAACCTTAATGGTTTCCATCAATCCATTTATGAAGATTACTACAAGTCTTCTCTCATAAATGTTAGTAACCAACATTGACAGTCTCTAAAATTATGAGATATAATTGTCCATAGGTCTAGTTGATGCGGAGCCAAATGGATTTTCTTGTGAAGGTACTTCTCTATTCCTCCAACCTAGGATCATACTCATGAACCCACCCACTCTCAAGACCTATCAATGGTCAATCAATCTTCAAGACTGATATCTCTTCCACTAGGCTCCACATACTAAACACACTCTCTTAACTTAACCACCTATTCACATTCAGTTTGATGTTTTGACTGTCCTCAAATCTATTCACTTCCTTTAATACTCTATCAACTAGGATCATATTCTCTTGATAAACCACTCCATTTTCATAAAGAGGAACTCCTAAAAATCCCCTACAACATTTAATCCACACTTAGACTTGAAACCAAACCACTTTTCCCCTCTACACCTTAAGGCAACAACTTTTTTCTTTGTAGGACAGCCATGCAAAGCATCCTCCCACTTTGTGTCTCTCCACTCCTCGCCATTGAAAAGAGGCACCTTAGTATTCTCCTAAACTATCCTCAAGATATCTAGACCTTCTCCAACCATATCAAGTTTCCATTTATCCATTAAACACAATCTTGGAAACAAATACTAAAAAAAAACACCTCCTTGTTGTCTTCTTGACATACCCGTAGACAGAGGTTCAAAACTTTTGAACCAGACTACAACTCCAAAATCTCTCCAATTAGGATGTGCCAAATTAGGCCTATAAAAACATATTCCAAGCTCATCAAAATCCAACAGTTGGTTGGAACGTTATGGTCCCCGCACTGAGGGTAATTTTCCTGAGACAAAATTATTTTCTTTGCAATGCAAACACTCACCATTTTGAGTGAATAACAATCTTATTGCTCCATCCCTGCATAAATATTATTAAAAGACATTGCATAAACAAAATAATACCTCACTCTACTAAGAACAATGAAAGACTAGGGTATTAGAACCCTCTAAACCCTGTTTGACTGAGATTCCAATGCCTTAAAGTTCACTATCATGGCATAGTCGGCCTTAACACAATGTGCAAGATTAAAAACTAATCCATAGCACTATAGAACAAAGTAAAACAACACTACTTAAACATGCATGAGTATGATTACTCAAGAGAATCATAAAAACACCATAATGTATCAAACTTTACTCAATATTTACAAAACTTTGTTCTGTCTATACAATGTTGAATGATCACATTGCATTCCTTCTTCTCTCTCATGCATAATGACTCCCTAAGACCTAAAATAACCTTCCTAGACACATTAAAGACCTAATCCCAATCCTTCAAACCTCTACATTTAGCCTTTTTGGCTATATTTTCCAATCTTGAGACTTTGTTCAAAACACTAACAAAATGGCTTTATTATCCCATTACAACACCATTATGATCTTATTGATCATGTTGACATTATGAAAAGAAACCTTAGAAATCTCATTTTCTTTTATCTCCTTGTGATCTTCATGAGGATCTCATGGTCAACTAAGTGACCCCCTATGACCATAACTTTCCAACCAACCATTGGATTTTTATGAGTTTGTAATATGTTTTTACAGGCCTAATTTGGCACATCCTCACAAGAGAGATTGTGGAGTTGTGGTCTGGTTCAAAAGTTATGAACCTCTGTCTATGGGTATGTCAAGAAGACAACAAGGAGGTGTTTTTTTATAGTATTAATTTCCAAGATTATGTTTAATGGATAAATGGAAACTTGATATGGTTGGAGAAGGTCTAGATATCTTGAGGATAGTTTAGGAGAATACTAAGGTGCTTCTTTTCAATGGTGAGGAGTGGAGAGACGCAAAGTGGGAGGATGCTTTGCATGGCTGTCCTACAAAGAAAAAAGTTGTTGCCTTAAGGTGTAGAGGGGAAAAGTGGTTTGGTTTCAAGTCTAAGTGTGGATTAAATGTTGTAGGGGATTTTTAGGAGTTCCTCTTTATGAAAATGGAGTGGTTTATCAAGAGAATATGATCCTAGTTGATAGAGTATTAAAGGAAGTGAATAGATTTGAGGACAGTCAAAACATCAAACTGAATGTGAATAGGTGGTTAAGTTAAGAGAGTATGTTTAGTATGTGGAGCCTAGTGGAAGAGATATCAGTATTGAAGATTGATTGACCATTGATAGGTCTTGAGAGTGGGTGGGTTCATGAGTGTGATCCTAGGTTGGAGGACTAGAGAAGTTCCTTCATAAGAAAATCCATTTGGCTCTACATTACTAGTCTATCTCAGTTGTGCCAACTCCTTAAAGTTGAGTTATGGATCATTTCCATCAAATAAATTAATGATTCTCTCCATAAAATCAATATATGAAGTGTCTCAATCATGACCATCGATGACCATCCCATGGTGTCATCATTCATGATAAATTTCCTCCAATTGTAGGGCTATAAATTTGATTCTTCATCTTCGGGCATCAAATTGAGTTAGAAGTAGGTATCCACTTTTTTTGCACATGGTCTTGATAATATATTTCTAGACCCATCAAAAGTAGATAGGTGAATAGCTTGTTGATTTTATAATTGATGTCATTATTGTGATGGTCATGGCTCTTAGAATATCTCATCTACGATTCTGTTAGCACCTAGAAAAATTTTCATGGCTTCATCATCTTTTCCCTGGTCTTTGCAATTTTTTTTCCATATTTCTGGCTCAAACCCTAGGTTAAAATTTCATATTCTAGCCATTACATGAAGAAAGTCCTAAATTACCCTGGCCTTGTTCTAATTTTGGGTTACCTTTTCAGGCCACTTAACCTCCTAAAACCCATGTGCTTAAATATTTTTCCTATGTCTAACGTCCGATGGTTTTAATTTTTCCTAAGCCCTTGTGCTTTAATTTTTCTAATGTTTCAGCCTTTAATATTTCCTAAGCCCAGGTCCTCTATCACAGTTCAATCAACAGTTGGTGTATGATCTCAAGGAATATTCTTCCCCATTGAGATCTTACAACAACCATTGATCTATCTTATGACGTGGCCTTTTAAGAAAGGCAGGTCCACTGCTACATGGCACAAATGGTGTTATATAATTGGTTGAAGGGGCAGTGATTTGGAACCTATCAGAATGATCATGGCCAAGGAAGAAGAGTCAAATGGGCCCGCTTATCAGTTCTTTGCAACATGGCAATATTTGATTTGACAAGTTGGTTGATGGGGCAGGGTGGGGTCATGCTTCAATGGTGTCAGTGAAAGATTCAAGATTGATGGTGGGTACTTGATCTCATAGAATCTCCTGAGCTCTTGAGATCATGTGACAACCATCTGATCTTCCATGTACTCAGGTCAACATTTTGTGGGACCGCTAACAAGTATTACAATTGGCACCCTTTTATTGGTTGTGTTAGTGGGACCCGAGGTCAGAGATTTGTGATCGACGGTTAGCATGTGGTCTCAAGGAATATTCTTCCCCCTTGAGATCATATGCTGATCATCCGATTAGGATGCCAAAGGGTTTTTTTGCGGTGAGTCCAATGCCAAGTGTTGCAGAGATGGAAGATTTTTATTGGTTAGCAGGTTTGTGACATGGTAGTTGTCAGTGGGCCTGAGGTCTTCAGTCTATGGGGCGTGGTTAATGCTCGAGTTGATCGTGTGGTCATCATTATACCATTGATGGAACATGTGTGGTTTTTAGGCCTGTGGTATAGCGATGGCCATTGATCTCAGTGTTCTCCTCTGTTTGGCAGCTTTGACAAAATTTGTCAGCTCCAATATGTTTTTCCTTTGTTGGCTTATTTGTGGAAAGGTTTAGCGGTGCCCTAAGTTTTCTGGTGAATGGGCGAATACAGTGGTCACTAGTTCTCTAAGTGTGATCAAGGGTTAACTAAAGATTAAGTGAACACAAGACTTGATTGCAGTCGCTAAATCGCTAAGTATAACTGAGGTTAAAATGATACCTAGCGGTCTCACAACTAAGCGTAAATGTAAGCCAAGATTCCTGTAGGGTTAAATTTGAGATGCTTAGGAAGGTAGACGATCCGATGGTCATGATATAAAGATAGCCTAGATTTAAATATTGATCATCAATTCACTGCTGGTGACATGAAAGTGGTCATTGCATTTCAAATTTGAATTCTAGAGTGGTTTTTAGTGACAGGAAGGACGGGAATTGAATGTTTAAGCGGCTAGATTTGGTAGAATCGATTTTGTCAATTGTTGCAGAGTTGTCTAGAGGGTTTCCATGATCAATTGCAGGACTATACCATGTGGAAATGGATAAAATTTTGTTGCTCGAGGTGTGTTGCAGGTGGTCAATCAGATTGATTTGCATGGTGAATTTATGATCTTCGGTACAAACTTAGAGATTTCTTATTCTTGAAGATCATCCTTGGATCTGATTGACCCGTTGCTTGGTTTTCTTCCAAGTGTTTTAATTTTTTTGACTGTTTCTAGTTGGTGTGGCAGTTGAAACCCTAACCCCAAATGATCCATAGCTTGTTGCAATCCTTGTTCCTATAAAAGTATTTTTTGGATCATTTAGAAGGGTTCTAATTTTAGTTGGTTCCAAGGGGTTGTAGCAGGCTGTATCATATTGTATGTAGATTGAATAGAATTTTCCTATAGTCTTTTGCAGGTTATTGAAGTGGTTTTTCTCTCTTTTCTGCTTTGAACATGTACATGACTCATCATACTTAATATAATCACTTCAAGCTTTCAAGTCTCTCCTTGGTGTCAATCTTGTGAATTTTGGATTTTCTGATCCATTGCATAGGGTTACCTTTGTATATGTTCTATTCTTTAGTTCTTGATCTACGATCAAGTGAAATATACTTCAGATAGGGCATAGATTCATTTTGTTTTGTCTATAGAAGGATATTATAAGTAGTGGATGGGCTTGAATATTTATGTTTATGGCCATGAGTCTTTGATAGTAGTTGGTTCATGTTTCAATGTCTATTTTTGAGGTCTGCCCAATGGATAATGGCACTGATCAGGGATTAGTATATTCAGTTGAGTTCAATGTTTGATTGGCTCTTGTTTAATTCTTTCCATCCTCATATATCAACACCATTTCAAGTTTTAATTATTGTTTGGTTGATAGTAGTAATGCCCTTCATAGCAGTGGAGATTCAATGAATGCTTGGTTAACTTTCAGTAGTCTCATGCTATCATCTGCTTTGTTCAATCTAGTTTAAAGACCAAAAATGCCATAAGTCACTGGATTAGGTACACCCACCTTGGTTTTGCAGAGTTAGAAGTGAAGAGGGTAGTCTTGTCCCTACATTTGGTCGAGTTGTCTTGTAGAGCTCTCATACTTGGAGCTAACCACTCCTAACATCAGTCTCAAGGCATATTGGCAGCCCTAGTTGGCGTAAGTGTTTTGAAACACCAACAGATTCCACATTTTATTTGAAGGGTAGTTCTACTCTAAATGTAGCATCAAACCAATCTTTTCTCAATTGATCTTACATCTCCAAGAAGGTATTATCTAGTTCTTTGTATTGTTTATTCGTTTGAGGAAAAATCAACATCAATGGGCATGTGTAAGAAAACTTTATATGGGGCCTCTTATTTACAAAATTATCTCTATTTTAATTATGATTTCCATTTTTCCTTCCTTCTATCAAAAGATAAATTGTTTCACCAATTTTTTGTTTTCCTTTTTTCCAAAGTATCATTGAGCTATTTTTCCTCTTGTTAACTCCTATAACAATGTAATCATCTCTAGGCTTGACTCACCCATCCCATCCAATGATTGGGATCTCCTCATCCACATCCAATGTTTCCTAGTAGGCTAGCAAGATTACCAACTCTAATACTAATATAATTTAGGTCAATGGTGTATGGCACCTACCTTTCACCTATACGTAGATTTTATACCCTCTCCACAAGGAATGACTTATCTCCACGTACAACCAAAGTCACCCATGTAGTTCATTCTCTCTCTACCTATATGACCAAATTATCTATATGACACCTATGACCCTTTACTTGTATGGAAATATTTACCTCCACTGTATGGTAATCTCCACCCCTCACAAATATGAAAAACAATGCTTGTATGATGAAGTATTCCCACTTCCGAAGCACAATTGTATGATAATGTAAATTGGGGCTTCAAATAAATCATGTATTTCCAAACAACCAAGTCAATCTCCATACCATATGGTAGCTACTACTTACTTGTACAATGAATTCAATTAATGGTTCTACTAGATAGATCATATTTTCACATATAGATAAGATTTAGCTAATATGGTAGATGCCAAATAGATCATTACTAATGAATAAAGCTTTAACACAAAGAATATACCATCAAATGGAATTAATTGCCAAGAAGAGAACTTTTTATTTGAAATTATAAAGATATATCTTAGGTTACATAAAATTTATCTTCAACTGAAGACTTCACAAATCTAGACCAATAGGTAGAATAGGGTGAGGAGTGACTCTGCTAAAATTACAATCACTAGACTAGGGAGGATCTTGCACCTCCAAAATAACACACCAGAACACACAATTCCAACAAGAATCATAATACAAAATAAATACAATACTCCATGATGCCCTCCTACAATGCCAACCACCTCCTTATAAAGGCCTCTAAGAAGATTCTGGAAGGTTTCCATAGGTCAACGTGACTTTATTATTTATTATTTAAAAAAAATTATTTTATATTAAAATTAATTAGCTAAAGTAGTCTATATGATATTATTTAAATTTGGGACCACTTAACCAATTAATTTAATTTAATTATTTAAAAATGTCAAAGATATTTTATTCATATGATTTCTCTGTAATTACTTCTCAAATTATGAGGAAGAAAAGTTCTAAATATGCTACCTATGTTGAAATAGATTATTTTTAATGAACCAAATAACTAAGAGGGGGGTGAATCCATTATTATCAAACAATTTCCTTAACCTTAATTAATTTGGTGTATACTTAATGTAATAAAAAACATATAATAGATATAAACATGAAAGCATAGAGCATCAAACACCATGAACCCCAAAATTTATGTGGAAACCCAAGATTGGAAAAACAATGGAGAAACTAATTCTCATAAAAAGAACACTAGTGAAGGTGACAACAGTTAAGGTATTTTTTACAATGACTCACTATCAGTTTTCTCACTATAGGTTGGGATAACTACTCATAAATAGAAAGGCTCACTGCTAATAAAAATAGGCTCACTACAAGAATATAAGAAATGAAAAATGAATACACCATTAAAGTCACTATCACCAATAATCAGCAGTTTGTTGCCCCACTTTTCATCCCATAACCATGTGGCCATTTTATAAAGTGGCAGATTTGGTGTCATAGCTAGGCAAAGTCATGTTTGAGTCTAGGTCTAAGTCTCCCTTAGGATAGGAAGTCCTTGTCGGGTTCCCCCTGCCACTGCCTTCTTTCTTTAAGCCGGGTGGGTTATTTTAATACTTCATTACATTGGGGTAAGTTATAGATCCTAACCCGACAAGGAAGTTACTCTACTTGTGTTCAGTCACATGATCGCAAGAGTCAGAAAAGTGCCATGCAATCATGTGACAAGGAAAGCCTTGAAGCTGATACAAAAAGAAACAGGGAAAGTCAAAATTGCAAGTCCCGAAGCATGTGACCCAGTGCACTGAAATGCTCAAATTCTTTGCAATTAAAATCTTAAAGGAGTCACAAATCTACTGATGAAGGTGATTGTATGCAAGCAAAGAAATTGAATGCCCAAGCTTGATTTGAGAGATTGAAGACACAAACATTTCTCAGAATCATCTTCAACCCAAGGACCGTGCCCAGAGCATGTATCTACTGATTGGCATAAGATTTGAGCATGATAAAATAAGACATGGATCCCATTCAACTCAAACATACTAAAAAAAAATGCAAAAGCCAAATGAGATCACACAGACCCAAGCATCAAGACTTAATTCCGCGAAGATTGGAAACAGAGAGTTGGAGTGGAAATGTTGCCATTTTTTATAATTAAACAATAAAATCCCAGGTAGGTGAAGATTAAATTATTAACTATTATATAAGTCCATTTTGAAAATATCTCAAAAATAGAGTGGTCACATGATCGCAAGAGTTAAAAAAGTGCTATGCGATCATGCCACAAGGCAAAAGGGAAACCCAAGCAGGTGCGGAGGAAATGCGAAAAGGACAGAGAAGATTATCATTGCCAGGCTGGGACCCACGTATGCCAACAATGTAGATGCGACAAGGGTAGAGCGGTCGCATGATCACAAGAGGTTAAAAAATGTCATGCGATCATGCGACAATGGATGCTTGGAAAGTGATTAGAAGAAGCGGTAACGGGATATTCTTTCAAATGCAGAAATTAGCAGTTGCAAGTGTTTCAAGCCAGGATTCACACCATGTTGGTGCGATTCTCAAAAGTAATAGGAAGAGCAAGTTTTAGTAGGAAGAATGATCATCTAAAGGTGCATTTCCCAAGCTAATAGAAGACCCATTTTTTGTGGAGAAATGATAATTTGAAGATGCCAAAGTGTTTGTTAGAGCTCAAAGATCATCTCACAACTCTCAGATTGGATTTTCATCAGTTTTGGTGAAAAGCTAGATTTTGTAGCGAGTGCAATTCTTGCAACTCAGCCATTATAAAGAGGAAAGACTTCATAGCAGGAAAAGCTAAGTTTCGGCAAGTTCATAGATCATGCCGGGTGTTCTTATTGCATTTAAAGATCAATGCCAGTTGGAGATTTGGTTAGTCATTGCTGTTGTTTTACGTAAGTTTGAATGATGACTTGACTCCGTAGCCCAATGGACTATGGCCAGGCATAATTATGTAAGGGCGAAGCTGAAGGGTTGTGACTAAAGCATCATAATTTGGCACCTTTTTCTATTATTGCAGTCCGCGGCAACTCTACAGATTCCTCAATCAAAGATGTCTCTTCCTCTTCCCCTATTCTATCAATATTCTCTCTGCTATTGTAATGACATGTGTCATAATCAAGCTCTCAGAGATTTTCCGCTTTCTTCTATTATTGTAATTACTATCTTTATCAGAAGATGAAGCATCTTCTTTCCAAGTGGTAATGTACTATAAGTACCCAAGTGAAAGTTAATACAATGGTCGGAAAATTTCTGGTGTGGGATACTTGATGTTACAGAGTCAATTGAAAAGTATTTTATGTCAATTATTTTCTATTCCAGTTAGTTGAAATTGTTAATTAGATGGTTCTTTCTCTTAATCTAAGTTATAGTAGGAAGGAAAGGATGTTTCATTCCTTTGTTTCAAGGATGTGAATAAACCCAGTAGAATGTGATGTGGGATATTCAAAGAAGAACTAATTAGGAGTTGATCATTATTTCATTTCTCTCTCTGTAGTAAGGTGTTAATTATTTCAATCTTGTTAATAGTTGGTATAGATTAGTTAAGTGCCGAGTGTATGAATTCATAGGATGTGTGAGTTCTATAGCTTGGTTCATAGATTTGAGAGTTTTCCTTGCCTGGATTAAGTGTTGTTTAGGCTTAATTCGGTTTAGCCTCTTCTGCTCTCGGGTTAAGAGCATACCCTGTGTTAGTTTTAGGATCAAAAACATAATTCATTGCATATCCAACTTAGGGAGCTGTACCTATCAATTCAGAGAAAAGCCAGCAATCACAGAGTGGCTTTTCAACTGTTGTATTCAGATATTGTTCATAATTTGGGCATTAAGAGTCATTTTCATAGGAAGCAAGAGAGGAAAAATCTATTTACTAACATATTTTTGGTGACTCTACTGGGGAAATGAAGTCACTTGATCAGTAAGCCACATCATGAGGAAAAATGGTACTCCCTCATGAAAATATTTTTCCAGTGCTCCAACCTAACCTTGGTTTCCAAGACGACCAGGAGGATATAATTTCATCTCTCAATACATTTGTTTGGAGATACAGGAGGAACGCTGAACATTACCGAAATGCTAGCCAAATATTGGAGGAAGAAGAGAGAAAGGCTAGATTGTTAGAAAGAGTTGCTCAAAGGAGGAAAATCCAGAGAGCAGAAAGAATTGAAGCCCAGCAATAAAATCTTACCTAACATCTTGGATCGAACAAGGTTCATCAGGAGTACCAGAGAACAGGGTGGGTGAGATTCCACATTTGATAAATTAGCAGAGCTTGGTTTTCCCATGCTAGAAGTTCCTAAAAAGAAGGGACAAAGGAAAAGTCAGAGTAGGCCTTCTTCCCCTATTAGGAATCAAAGCACTTCACAAAACACTTGTCAAGTATTAACACTTCACGGTACCACTACTCCCCCAGTTGTTAATTTTCCACCATACTGTGCTAGGATTGTCATGGCTGCTCCATGGGCTACGGCAATAGGACCATTAGCACTAGTGGCTTATCATCCACTCCCCACTGGGTCAAGGAAAAATTTTCCCAAGTTTTCAGGTGATGGGAAAGTCACCACTAATGAACATATTAAAGCCTTCTTTGTGGCTACTCATGTTTTAGGGGTGGCACATGAAGACGTTGCTGTGAGGCTATTCATTGAGACTTTAATAGAAAGTGCAAAAAATTGGTTTTATCATCTGGATGATGGTTCCATCACTAATTGGGATACGATGAGAACAACATTTGAGGCACATTTTAAGACAACAAAAGATGAGCATCTTTTGTTGACACAATTAACATCCATCAAGAAAAAACCCCAGATGAGCATGAGGGATTTTGTAGCCACTTTCAATAAAATTACTAGCAAAATTCATGTTGCTGATAGACCCACTGCTGGTAACCTCAAAACATTTTTCATAAGCGCAATGCATCCAGATATCAATTATGACTTGAGACAGGCATGCCCCATAGATCTAGCGGATGCACAAAAGAAGGCTATTGAATGTGAAGATGACTTAATCTCAGCGGGAAAATGGAAAAGAGAATTGCAAACTAAAGGAAATTCTAGTAATACTATGTCATCTGATGAGATGATTAAAAAATTGTCCAATGAGTTGGTCGCTGTGAAAAAGCAATTACCAAGATTCAATAACTCTTACCAATGAAATTTTTAGAATATGCCTGGAAGAAGTATAGACAATAAATTTCTGCAACTCATAGGTCTTCAACCTAGGTTGCAGATTGAAGCCACACCCAAAAAAGGAAATATGTGTGTATTTCATTTGACTATGGATCATAGTAATGAGAATTGCCCAGAAACTGCCTGTATGATGCCATTATTAACCACCAACGAACTGAATATAGCAGCTCCTATTGTAGCAGTGGACACATACTCAAATGAAGACTCTAGAAATTTATTTGTGGAGTACGAATCTAATTCTGAATCTAAAGGTGAATGCTATGCTACTATTGATGGAAACTCATATACGATGCTCACTCAGAATTAGAAGTTGAAGAACTAGTCTTCTAGTCATCCTCATAAAAGTGATCCTAGTCTGCCGATAATCAGTGCTCATACTGATCAGAAAGTGTCGAGTTCTCAGACAGGTAAGGATAAATTACCTTTTGATATTGTTCAATTTTTTGAAGAATCAAAACTTTAGATTTCAGCTCTGGATTATTTAAAATCGCATCCTTCAAAATTAAAAAGATTAGTGGATCAATGTAAAGGAAATGTTTCAGAATTAAATAATAATGCAACTATGGAAGAAGGGGATGAAACATTGACAACTGATTTGTTTCATCAAGAAGAATCCACTATGTTAGCAACCTCTCCTGGACAAAAACCTCCCCCCTTCTATATTTTGTTGTATGTTAATGGATGCAAGTTGAGCAATTGTATAATAGACTCAGGCACGTCAGATAATGTCATGCATTATTTCGTAGCCAAAGCCTTAAGTCTTAATCTTACTAAGGTGTATGGGAAATGCTATTTGATGGATGCCAAACAAGTTCCCTTGGTTGGCCAAATCAAAGATGCGCAAGTAGCTTTGGCTTCTCATCCTGAAAAGAAACTCTTGTTGACTATCCTGGTGGCTAACATTCTGACAAGCCATGGGCTGCTCTTAAGTAGAAGTTTCTATAGAGACTTAGGAGGGGAAATAAAGTTAGATTGATCTCAGGCTGTCATACCAATAGGGAATAAGAAAGTCAAATTGGAGCCTGAGGAAAAACCAAAGTTCACTGTCTTAAAATCAGATGATCCTAAAGCCCAAATACTCTATCAAGAACTAGAGTTTGGAAATTATATGTTGTTTACTAAAGAATCCCTCAATGAGAATAAGAAGGAAGATTCAAATGAAAATAAATCATGTGAAGAAAAGGACCTAGCAGGCTTATGGATTCTTGAATTTGATGTAAGTTGTTCATCATCAGGATCTGGTGCAAGTGTAGTGTTGATCCCTCCTCAGGGAGAACCTGAACCTATGGCATTCAAATTAGAGTTTGGGAATACCAATAACACCATGGAATATGAGGCCTTGCTACTAGGAATAGCAAAAGCAAAAGAAAAGGGAGTAAAAGTGTTGAAAGCTAGAGGTGATGCAGAGCTCATTGTGAGACAGGTTAGAGGGCAATACTCCGTAAAGAATCATAGATTAAAAAATTATAGAAATAAAGTTTGGGATCAAATAGAAGGTCTAAATGCCTTTTCTATCGTAGCAATACCAAGAGAAATGAATACCAAAGCTGATTCATTGGCAGTCTTTGCATCCTTATTGTTACCTCACCCGGAATTCAAGGATAAGAAATATCAAATTGAGATTGTTTATCGAGCTTCTATTCCAGACAATATAGATTCTTGGCAGGTTTTTGAAGATGACAAGAGTTTGCAGTTGTTTTTAGAAAGTGGCAAAATCATCTCTGGACACTAACCTGATGAAAAAGATGAAGAGAATTCCAGCCATGAATTAAATGAAAAGCGGGTTGATGAAATTCAAGTACGAGGTGATATCATCCCTCCCTATTTTGTATCTCTGGAAAAATTATTCAACAAGCATGATGCCTACGTAAAACAGAAAAGGGAAAAAAAGGGGCTTAATACTAGTGAGTACGAAGGGGTGAATATTGGTGATACTAACAATCCCAAGATGATCAACATTGGTAAATGTTGTTCACCTGAAGAGAAGGAAGCTGCAAGGCTGCTTTTTCTGGAGTATCGAGATGTTTTTGCTTGGAATTAAAAAGATTTGAAAAGTTATGGAGGTGGAAAAATAAAACACCAGATCCCTTTGAAGCCTAATGCAATACCTTTTCGACAAAAATAGAGGAATTATAATCCTAAAGTTGCAGATGCCATATTTCAAGAGGTGGATAAAATGTTGAAGGCCCGAATTATTTATCCTATCCATCACTCCATGTGGATAGCTAATATAGTGCCAGTTCGAAAGAAGAACGGGGAAATCAGGATCTACGTTAATTTCTGTAACCTGAATCAGGCATCTCTCAAGGATAATTTTGCACTTCCTAATATGGATTATTTGTTGCAAATAGTGGCTAGGTCTGAAATGATGTCTATGCTTGATGGATTCTCGGGTTATAATCAGGTTGAAGTGGAAGAAAAGGATCAGCACAAGATGGCATTCACCACTCCATGGGGTATGTTTGCATACCGCCAGATGCCTTTTGGACTCATCAATGTTGGTGCCACCTTTCAAAGATGTATGAGTAAAATGTTTGCTGATTTAAAAGATCGGATCATAGTAATATATCTAGATGATCTTAGTATGTTTTCAAAGAAAAGAAAGGATCACATAGAAGATTTAAGGAAAGTATTACAAAGATGTCGAGATGATGGGATTTCCCTCAATCCAAAAAAGTCTGTGTTATGTGTAACAGAAGGAAAAATCCTTGGCCACATAGTCTCTTAAGAAGGAATCAGAATTGATCTTGAGCGAGTTGAGCCCATTCAAAGGTTAAGTTTGCCAGTAAATAAGATAGGAGTTAAATCATTCTTTGGATAGGTCAATTTCCTTAGAATATTGGTACCAGACTTTACAAAAATGACCAAAAGCATTGTAGACATGATGAAAGGTGATTCAAATCTCAAGTGGAATGAAGCAGGTAAGAAGGCTTTTCAGAACATTAAAAATTCTATTGCTAATGCCCCAGTATTATGTCATCTGGATTATAGCTAAGATTTCATCATTTATTGTTATGCATCCGAACATACTCTGTCAACCATACTTATGTAGAAAAATGATGAAGGAATACAAGCTCCAATAGCTTTTATGAGCATTCCTCTGAAGAATCATGAGTTAAAGTATTCACAGATCAAAAAACATGATTTTGTAGTGGTCAAAGCACTAAGGAAATTTTGATTTTATATCTTACATTCGCACTCTGTAGTCTATGTCTCAGACGTAGCAATAAAAAGTGTATTGACTCAGTAAGAGGTAGGGAGAAAAACTCGAGGATCATGGATAGCAAAGATGCAAGAGTATGATATAGAAATTAGACCCACCAAACTGGTAAAGGGGAATGCTCTGTGTAGAGAAATTGCAGAAGACAAGGTTGTAGGAGAGTTGGAAGAATCTAAAGAAAAATAATTGGTTCTAGTTGTGGGTCTTCGAGATACATGGTTCAAAGATATAGCTTATTTCTTAACATATGGAGAGTGTCCAGAGGGCCTAATGGAAAGGCAAAGAAGAGACCTCAACTTAAAAGAAGCTAAGTTTCTGATTTGGGATGGCAAACTATTCAAAAAGGCAATAGACGACACTTTTCTTAGGTGTGTAGATAAGCAGCAACAAGAAAAATTGTTGAAGACATTCCATGATGAGACCTATGGGGGACACTTTTCATCTTCAGTTACAACCTTCAAAATATTGAGATAGTGTTATTATTAGTCTGGTATGTTTAGAGATGCATACTCTTGGGTAGCTAAGTGTGAGAAATATAAAATGTTCACAGGACGTCCTCAACTAGCTGCTCTTCCGTTGAAGCCTGTCATCATTGAAGAGCCCTTCCAGCAATGGGGCCTTGATTTCATTGGGCCAATTAACCCAGCATCCAGTGCTGGTCACCAATATATAATAACTACCACTGACTATTTCACCAAGTGGGTGGAAGCCAAGGCAACGAAGAAAACAACTTCTGAAGTGGTATGTGAATTTCTCAAAGAAAATATACTGGTCAGGTTTGGTGTTCTGCTCAAATTAGTAATGGACAATGCAACTTATTTTTCTTCAATTGAGATCACCAATTTCTATTTTGAATATGGAATCACTGTTAGCCACTCATCAGATTACTTCCCACAGGGAAACAACCAGGCCAAATCTAGTAACAAAAATTTGGTGAATATTGTTAAGAAATTAGTATCAGATAATCAAAAGAACTGGCATAAAAAGATTCATGAGGCATTGTGGGCAGATAGGGTAACACCGAAAAGGGCAATTGGTATATCACCTTTTGAGCTAGTTTATGGAACTAAAGCGAATCTTCCATTACCTTTGGAATTGGCCACAAACAAACTCATGACAATAATTGAAGATGACATCTACAAGGATGGTTTAAAAAAAAAGATTCTTTATCTGAACAAGCTGGAAGAGGAAAAAGAAGAAATAGTAGATCATATCACTCAACACCAGATGCGGGTGAAAAAGATATTTGACAGGAAGACGAGACCATGAAAATTCATGGTAGGTGATAGTGTGTTGCTATGGGATAAACGCAGTGCTCCAAAGGGAATGCATAAGAAGTTTGACACCCTGTGGAAAGGACCATTTGTAATTCATCAAGCATTTGAAAACAATTCTTTCAAGATGGCAAGGTACTACCACTGACCTTCAATGGTCAGGATTTGAAACTTTACCAAGTGGCAAATTGAAAATAGGTAACCCCTGTATTGTACCATAGTTGTGTTTTGTTCCTTTGTGTTCTCTAGGTTAGTTACTTTTCCTTGTTTCCTTTTCCTTTCTTCTTGCTTTAGTTTTTTTGTGTTGCCGCCCTCTTTGTTTACCCTTTTGCAAAACTAGAGATTTAGGATTCATTTCTTAAACATGGGAATGTTTAAGTCCCTAGTCAGAGCCAGTTGTTGCCCCACTTTTCATCCCATAACCATGTGGCCATTTTATAATGTGGAAGATTTGGTGTCATAGCTAGGTAAAGTCATGTTTGAGTCTAGGTCTAAGTCTCCCTTAGGATAGGAAGTCCTTGTCAGGTTCCCCCTGCCACTGCCTTCTTTCTTTAAGCCGGGTGGGTTATTTTAATGCTTCATTACATTGGGGTAAGTTATAGATCCTAACCCAACAAGGAATTTACTCTACTTGTGTTCAGTTGCATGATCACAAGAGTTAGAAAAGTGCCATGTGATCATGCAACAAGGAAAGCCTTGAAGCCGATACAGAAAGAAATAGGGGAAGTCAAAATTGCAAGTCTCGAAGCATGCGACCCGGTGGACTGAAATGCTCAAATTATTTGTGATTAAATGCTTAAAGGAGTCATAGATCTACTGATGAAGGTGATTGTATGCAAGCAGAGAAATTGAATGTCTGGGCTTGATTTGAGAGATTGAAGACACAGACATTTCTCAAAATCATCTTCAACCCAAGGACCATGCCCAGAGCATGTATCTACTGATTGGCGTAGGATTTGAGTATGATAAAATAAGACATGGATCCCATTCAACTTGGACATACTCATAAAAAACACAAAAGCCAAATGATATCACACAGACCTGAGCATGAAGACTTAATTTTACAAAGAATGGAAATAGAGAGTTGGAGTGGAAATGTTGCCATCTTTTATAATTAAACAATAAAAGCTCAGGTAGGTGAAGATTAAATTATTAACAATTATATAAGACCATTTTGAAAATATCTCAAAAATAGAGCGGTCGCATGATCGCAAGAGTTAAAAAAGTGTTATGCGATCATGCGACAAGGCAAAAAGGAAACCCAAGTAGGTGCGGAAGAAATGTGAAAAGGACAAAGAAGATTATCGTTGCCAGGCGAGGACCCACATAGGCCAACAACATAGATGTGACAAGGATAGAGCGATCGCATGATCGCAAGAGGTTAAAAAATGTCATGCGATCATACGACAATGGATGCTTGGAAAGTGATTAGAAGAAGCGGTAACGGGATATTCTTTCAAATGTGGAAATTAGCAGTTGTAGGTGTTTCAAGCTGGGATTTGCACCATGTTGGTGTGATTCTTGAAAGTAATAGGAAGAGCAAGTTTTAGTAGAAAGAATGATCATCTAAAGGTGCATTTCCCAAGCTAATAGAAGACCCATCTTTTTGTGGAGAAATGATAATTTGAAGATGCCAAAGTGTTTGTTAGAGCTCAAAGATCGTCTCACAACTCTTAGATTAGATTTTCATCAGTTTTGGTGAAAAGCTAGATTTTGTAGCAAGTGAGTGCAATTCCCGCAACTCAGCCATTATAAAGAGGAAAGACTTCATAGCAGGCAAAGCTAAGTTTCAACAAGTTCATAGATCATGCCGGGTGTTCTTATTGCATTTAAAGATCAATGCTAGTTGGAGATTTGGTTAGTCATTGCTACTATTTTACCTAAGTTTGAATGATGACTTGACTCCGTAGCCCAATGGACTATGGCCAGGCAAAATTATGTAAGGGCGAAGTTGAAGGGTCATGACTGAAGTGTCATAATTTGGCACCTTTTTCTATTATTGCAGTGCGTGGCAACTCTATGGATTCCTCAATCAAAGATGTCTCTTCCTCTTCCCCTATTCTATCAATATTCTCTCTGCTATTGTAATGACATGTGTCATAATCAAGCTCTCAGAGCTTTTCCTCTTTCTTCTATTATTGTAATTGCTATCTTTATCAGAAGACGAAGCATCTTCTTTCCAAGTGGTAATGTACTATAAGTACCCAAGTGAAAGTTAATACAATGGTTTGAAATTTTTTGGTGTGGGATACTTGCTGTTACAGAGTCAATTGAAAAGTATTTTATGTCAATTATTTTCTATTCCAGTTAGTTGAAATTGTTAATTAGATGGTTCTTTCTCTTAATCTAAGTTATAGTAGGAAGGAAAGTATGTTTCATTCCTTTGTTTCAAGGATGTGAATAAACCCAGTAGGATGTGCTGTGGAATATTCGGAGAAGAACTAATTAGGACTTGATCATTATTTCATTTCTCTCTTTGTAGGAAGGTGTTAATTATTTCAATCTTGTTAATAGTTGTTGTAGATTAGTTAAGTGTTGATTGTATAAATTCATAGGATGTGTGAGTTCTATAGCTTGGTTCATAGATTAGAGAGTTTTCCTTGCCTGGATTAAGTTCTATTTAGGCTTAATTTGGTTTATCCTCTTCTTCTCTTGGGTTAAGAGCATACCCTATGTTAGTTTTAGGATCAAAAACATAATTCATTGCATATCCAACTTAGGGAGCTGTACCTATCAATTCAGAAAAAAGCCAACAAACACAGAGCAGCTTTTCAACTGTTGTATTTAGATATTGTTCATAATTTGGGCATTAAGAGTCATTTTCATAGGAAGCAAGAGAGGACAAATCTATTTACTAACACAGTTCACATATAAATTATATAACAATCTACTACTAGTTTCCCCAACTCGCATATATATTACTACATAGATCAATCCTTGTAAGATTCGTATTCAATTTATATATTACTTTCATACAAGAACACTTCAATAAATAGAAACTTTTCTCTCTTATGTCATGTCATGTCAACAACTAGGTTGTGTTAATACTAAGACCGGATTACTGAGAGGGGAGGGTTGAATTAGTAATCTATCAATTATTCAAGTTTCATCATTTTAAACGGTACCACAATATTCATAATTTTATCTTTTAATAGGATAAAATTAAAATATTAACCATAAACACATCCACAGAATAATAAAAAACTTGACACAAATATTTAGCTTATGGAAACCCAAATTGGGGAAAAACCATGGTAGGGATTTGTACCCACTGAACGATGTACCTTTCTGAAGTATTCCATGTGAGGATCTTAACCCTGTTAGGATTTTTACAAAAGAACTATTAGGTGCTACTCGGTTAAGGGATTTACCTTTAGGTATGTTAAAACTTTTACCCTGTCAAGACTATCCTTGTTAGAGGACTTCAAACACAATCTAATGTAACACCTTGTTAGAGGACTTATAATAGGGACCTACTAGGATCCCACCCTGTTAGGGGATTTTGACTGTTGTAACTATTAGGGAACAATAGGAACAATGATCTATAGAATAGTACTACCTCTGCTTGATCAGATCCATTAAATCACAAGATGTCTTCTCACCATACTTATCTCTTTCCTAGCTTGATCACAACTTGCAATTTATACTGCATTGCTTCACACATGATCAACCCTCAAAACTATCAAATTCATCCTTTATATATTGTTCATCAAGCCCTTAAGTTTTCCACCATCTTAGGATTTCCCTAAATAGCATACAATTCAACTTTTGGTCTTTACTATTAGATCTAGCACATCATACAACAATATTAAATGTATACAATAAATTTCCTATAGCGTGTCAGCTATCACAATGATTTACATAGAAATTTGAGTTTGGGAGTCAAACACATTTTGACTACACACTTCCATCATCTTGAATCTTCTCCACACACTAGAACTAAATAATGTAATGCCATGTCATCACCTCTGATCTTTAATATAGATCATTAGATCATGATTGACTTAACCTCGATCACCACAACACTTTCAATGATCACCGATCAAATATTTAATCATTGTCACTCAAGAACTTTATGTAACACCCCGCCAGGAAACCCAAGAGGACAAGACATAAACCTCTATAAAATGTAAGTAGTAAATTTATTTTTTTTAAATTTTAACTAGAATAATATTCATCATTACACTTCATATTTCTAAAAGAAGAAATAATTTTCTACTACTTGAATGTAATATTTATACAACTTAAGTCCTCACGGGTTCCCTAACGTCGCTACTAAAGCAACATCATATAAACCATTTACATGCATAAGATATTCATGGAATCATGAGCTTAAAAGATCTACGTGTTGGAAATATTCAGGAATTAACCGAGTTACTGAGAGGGGAGGGGTGAATCAGTAACTCCAAATTTTCTTTCAATTTAACATGTAATTTACTTTTAACCTTTGCATAAAGAAAGCATGAAACTTAAGAGCATTCACAATAATGACACATAGATTTGGTTACCCAGAAACCTTCCAAAAAGAAAGTAAAACTGGGGTGGGGATGAAACCCACAAAGCTTTAATACTGCAGAATAAAGTTGGCCGGTTAAGGCTTACAATTTGATCACTTCTAATGATCTGCCCTGTTAGGAGCAATAAGCATTGCTAAATCCACCCTGTTAAAGGATTTACAAACATACAATGAAGTATGCACTTGGTAAAGAGATTTTACAAAAGACTGTTAAGTCTACCCGGTTAAAGGATTTAGTACTGATTCACCTGTTAGGATGAAACAGTAGATCTCTTGCTTTGCAACTGGATTGTTGATTGAGATTCACTGATGTACTGATCACCTTCTGTGATGAATTTGTCTTTGTTGTTCCTTATACTGCTGAAGCCCTTTGTAATTTGCTTATCTCTGCCTTTCTTTCTTTTTCACATATATGCTTCTTACTTTTTTTTTGACATTTTTACAACATTGTTTATATACAAGTCTTAAACAATTAATTACAATTACAATTACAAAGTTGGCTTGACAAATAAACATAAGTGCTACTAAGTCGGCCCAAGTATGGTTACACGGTTCCTGCAAACTAACTCGGTGACTTTTTGATACTCAGCGTCCACTGCATTACTTGGCATCGTCATGCACTCGGTAGAAGTGAAGGCACGGCTCATACTGATCACTCGATAGGTTTTGAACTCGGTAAATATTGGTGACTCGGTAGACATGATGTTACTCGGTTTACACTGTCCTGTTCGATTTGTAATAACTTGCTCGGTTTGCACTGTCTGCTCGATTTGCACTATCTGCTCAGTTTGCACTCAGAATGCAAATAAGTGTTGTCACTAGTGGCAATTCTGTTTAATGCCAACAATCTCCCCCTTTGGCATTAGTGACAAAAACACTTATTGGCCAAAACTTATATACATGAATCATGCTGAGTTTTATTTTGATTTTTCAAAATTTGTCTTTGTTATAGAGCTTTATACATTGTCTCCCCCTTTCAATGTGCTAACTGTTTCTATACAAATCTTCTTCTATACATATATCTCCCTCTATACATATCTCCCCTTTTTTGACGATAATGCCAAAGGTGTATATACAAGTTATTTACAGAGAGAATCCAAAATTTGATAGAAAATCAGAATGTACCTTCATTATTAGTGCCAGGGTTCTGTCCCAACTTTCTTGCAGAATCTTACATGTTTGGATTGCAATTTGGACTTCTGCAGAGAGTTCAATCATGTGATCCGCTATAGAGAACTAATTGTCATGAATCAATGTTTTGGAATGTTCAATGTGCTTATACATTGTATTCATGATGGGAAGGATCATGTGTTGGATGTCTAGCAGTGTGGACCGGATCCTTGTGTCTTCTTTCAGTAGATCAGACTGCATGTTTGATAGGTGTGAGATTTTCATGTGATGAGCAGAGCTTGAACTTGGTTCAAGTTGCAGCTTCTGTATGCTAATCTTCATATCCTCATCCATTTTATTCATTTTATCCTTAACATCCTTTGTGAACTCAGCAATATTGCACAATCTGGCCAAAAGAGAGGTAGCATTCGAATAGATAGATTCAATGTTTGACAAAACTGAAGACAATTCTACTTGGTTAATAGCTATGTGTTGAGCAATGTGCTCAAGCACTTTATTGTTGAATCTCTTCTCAGCTCTTTCAACTAACTTTTCTGTCCCAGATGAATCCTCATTGTATTTATTAACTGCTTCTACTAATTGTAGCAAAACATGTTGGGAGGAGTCTACTTTAATACCTAATGCATCAAACAAAAATGTCCTTAGCATCCTTGATGATTTGATATTCCTTGTCTCTCTCCTCTTTAAGCTTCTTTTGTTTTGCTTTCCTTTGGAGGATCTCACCTATATTTTGCATTTGGTCCGCTGATAGATTTGCAAAATCTAATGTTGGAATCTCTATCTCTTCATCTAGGTCTATATCCTCTACTACATTCTTACCCAAAAATTTTATACTCGGTAGAGCCTTAGGCTTATCTATACTTAATGCCTTGGTAGTAGTGACAGTAGATATAGTAGGGCTAGCTATAGAGACTGGTATACTTTCTACTGGAGAACTTAAAATATTTACACTTGAAGATTCAAAAACTGGAAAACTTACTGCTGGAAAACTTGATGATGCGGGAGACTGCAACTCGGTAGAAGAAATGATAGTTGCTTCTATTGTTGCAAAATATGATTGGACAAATGTTGAAGTTGTCACAACCATGCTTGAAGGTGTCTCCGGGCTGGATGTAGAAACTTTTACTGGAGAGGTAGGAAGGGATGCAATGACTTCTACTGCTATCCTCACAGTATCATCTACCTCAGTGTCTTCTTCTTGTTCATCACTATCATCTTCAATATCTTTTATTATTACTGTTTCAATACTCGGTTGGTGAAGGTGGTATATGTTCTTCCATGTGGCATTTGCAGCCTTCATAACCGATTCAATATTGTTGATCAAAATCAAACAAGTATTGAACTTTAATGTCATCTTACTTTCATTTTCTTCTAATGCCTTCTTTACTTCATCATTTTTCAAGCTCGGCATTAACTGTCTCAGGGTTTGATCAAATATGTCTATCACATTTGGCTTTGCATTGCTCCATCTCATTTTTATTGGATTTAATAAGACAGCTGGAACCTATGGGGCTATGTCATCAGGAGAGTATTTCCACTGTCCCATCTTTTCAATAACAACATCTTCTATTTCCTTCTATTTTGTTTCTGATCTGGTTTCATATTTAAAAGATTTTATGTTACTTACTCCAGATCTTGATCTATCTCTAAAGAGTTTGATCTTTTCTTGAAAGTTTAGAGGAGGCCTTTTGAATACTATGTCTTTATCTGCCTTGTCTGCCTTGTCTGCCTTGCCTCTTGCATTTCTCCTTGTAAATACAGCAGTGGGAGGCTTAGGTGCCTTAGTGATGAATACCTTTCCTTTCTTCTTTGCAGGTTCTGGTTCCTCTATTTTCTCATCCTTTTCCTCTTCTTCTTCATCTTTTTCTTCTTTGTCCTCGGTTATCATTTGCATTTTGGCTATCCTCTTCTTTCCTTTGTTTACCGCCTGTGGAAGCTTTATGCTTAGTTCAATTCTCACCTTAGCTTCATCATATGTTCCAAAATATGGACCTTTGGGATTGACAGGCTGATTAAGAAGAGCTTCAATGATATTCTTGGTTTCATCAATATTTACCTCATAAGGAAGAGGTTTTACATATACAGTCCTCGGTTTAGCTGCTTGAATATATACATTATCACAATCCACCATAAAACAAATATCATCTTTGTAATCTTCCACCAACTTCTGTGGAATCCAGAATCTATCATTCATTTTCTCTTTGAAAGACTCAAAATAGTTATCCATGATGCTTTCAAAATTTTCACCCATTTCTGAGATGTATTCATTTATTTCATAAAGTGCTGGCACATCTTTTCTCCATACAACTTTTCCTTTAGAAGGGAAGAATTTCTGAACATAGAAGAATAAACAGACCAATAAGGATCCAAACTTACATGGATTGTTTTTGGAAGTTTGAATGCTTTCCATGTTTTTGTTAAACTGCTTTAACAATAAGTCTGCTAGGTCAAATGTTAAGTTATTCTTGACCACTTTGTATGCTAGGTCGATAGCTTCACAGGAGACACTATTCTGTCGACTAGAACTGTAAATCTTATGGGCAATAATGTGTGTACCAAACTTCAGTTCAGCATCGGTAATGCTGCTAACTTTCATGCCTCTACCATCCCACTCGGCTAGGGTTTTCTTCTCTAGTTCCGTCCGACCTGGGGTTTTGGTAGTTTTTGCTTTGTTCAACATGGGAAGACCGGTGATTTGATGAATCATCTTCTTTGTGATCTCTATGGGTTGTTCAAGCCAAATCTTGCCATCATGTACACGACTGAGAATGTATCTAACCCATTTATCTCAAAAGTTTTGAGGTAGATGTGCAATGTGAACTAAACCTTTATCTTCCAGATGTTTGTGCTCGGGTTTCAGAATACCATCCACACATAGTTCTTTACGCACAGTATCTAATTCTAGGTTCCCCATTTCATGAATTGAACAGTTGAAATGATTGTGGATATCGTTAATAAGTAGTACCTTAGAAGGAATCTGAGATTGAGCTCCGTTCGGATCTAGGGCTGCTGCAATTGCGGGCACGATCTTGAAATCTGGTGCTTTCCATTCCCCTTGGACTAACATATCAGATCCTTTCTTCACTGAAGTGCTGGATGATGCCATGGTAGCTCACAGAAAATTCCTTTTGCAAAAGTATTGAATCACTGGGTTGCTCTTGAAATTTTCTTCTCTCAAAGTGCTAAAGGTTCGCGGTGAAGAATGAGTTTGATTACTTGCTTTTTGTTTACAACTCTGTCATTAATGCTCAGTAAAAATTAGGGTATGAATTCTGATAGACTGTCACCCACTAAGAATTAATTGCTCGGTAAAGACTTCGCAACTTGGTGAACTCGAGAATTCATATTGCTCCGACCTCGCTCGGTAAAGACGGGTACCGACCTTGCTCGGTAAAGATGGGTACCGACCTCCCTGTGATCTTACTGCATCTTGTATGCTGATTTAGATCTTTCTTTTAATTCGGTTCTGGAACTGCTTGAGATTGGTCTATGAGAGTACAGTTCTAGTGCTTTCTTGGAAATTTAGTTTGAGTCGGTAGAGCCATCCATTCCATTACTTGGACTGGATTGCTCGGTAGATTTAGGAATCCATTTTTGTCTCACCTATTTCCTAACCTTAGTTGCTTCATTCTTCTTTCCATCTTCAACTTCACTAGCATTCATGCAGTTTCTGGCTATGTGACTGAGTTTAGTGCATTTGAAGCATCTTACGGTAGTATCTCTTTTCCTTAGATGATGTTTTATGCAATTCATGCCAATGTGTCCATATTCTCCACAGTAATGACATCTACACCAGGTGTTGTAGTCCCATCCAAACATTGCTTTCATAATTTGTTCTGCTGGATTAAATGTCTTGGATCTGCACTCGGATGCCTTGTGACCTTGTTTGTGATGCAGTGCAAGGTAGGAGAATCCCCAATGGAGATGTCCTAGCCCCTAGAAAATAATCACACAATAGAATATAATAACAATACAGAGATATAGATCCACACAGTGCCAATGCTCATAATAGAATCATCATATTTTCATCCAACATGCCCGCCTGTAAGGCCTTCCGGGTTACGGCCAAATACAATGCAATTACAATAGAAACTCCACCAGATCTCACAAGATCCAAATCAAACCCTAGCTAGCCCAGATCCATACACTGGTAGGAACCCCCAAGGAAGATCTAAACTTGTGCTCGCAAGCCCACCAAGCAATCCCCTTGTTTCCCAAGCCGCAGCCACTAGCTCCTCTCAAAACTCGCTCCTCTACCTCTTCCTCTTCTCCAAGATGGATGAATCAATGCCTAAAGACTTCCCCCATAACCTCTACTTATACCAATCTAAGCCACAGGTCGGCCCTGAAAATAAATTAAATACAAATACCGAAATTAAATGCCACAAGTCGGCCAACAACAACAATTCAATTCCCAAAATAGATGTCTTAGTAAAATCATGATATCTCCTAGCTCCGAATGAATTAGAACTCATGCTTCGAACTGTAGGAATAAATATAGGCCCTCTTCAATCCTTGAAATTTTAAGCTTATAACTATTTATGGAAAATTACTTATACAGCCTGAAATAGGCACCAAAATCCCAAGCAAGGCCGAGCTCCTTCTAGGCCATGCTGAGAAACCAAGACCATTAAATACATCAAAACCAATTACCCAAGACCCAAGTAGGTTTATCCAACTCTACCAAACCCCTCACATATGAAAATAAGTCCACATGACTCCATCAAATCTCCCAAACATGCAGGATAGCCAACTACCCTGGGATGCTCTTGCATCAGACTCCCCAGGTGCGAAAAGAAGTATACCTCATACTTTGACGCCAGATGAAATATCTGCAACCATCTTCATCTTCACCAAAGGCTTCCACTCCAATAGGGACAATATAACCAACATGCAAATCACCCAAATCCGCATCCATCTATCAACCACTAGAATCTCAACCATCCAATCAACATGCTCACTCCCAGGAACACACTGAACATAGTGCCCCACCAACATTCTCTGTAGCTGATCACTACCAACAACAACAATATCCTTGAACATGAAATCCATGTCACCAACATGTAATCTCAAATCCACAATAGGAGCAACATGTAAATCCTCAACCATGTCAACCACCAACAGGTCCACATCAGGAACATACAGATCCATAGTATCATGTAGATCCTCAACCACATCAACAACTAGTGAATCCACACTAGCAATATCCATATCAACAACATCCATATCACCAACATATGGATCACCACCCTTAGCAACCTGATTATCCATGACCAAGTGCTCCACAATTTCCATGTCAGACTCAACCAACTGATCATGAAAACCAATCTCAATCATAGCATCAACAAGGTTAGGAAGCTCCATAGAAACATCCACAGGTTTCTCCGTAGGTTCCGCATCAACCTCCATACACTGATCAACAAAACCAACTTCCATCTCGACCTTGCTATGCCCTCTTCTCTCTCGAACAAGTCTTCTAACCGGCTAGACAACTCACTTCCTGATCGGTAGACTCCAGCTCCATGGATTCAAGATCTCTCGAACTCTCTTACAAAATTTATCCAGAGATGGATCACTCTCAACCATCCTTTCCTTAACTTGATTAGTCAATCTAGCTTCCAACCGAGCACAAGTCTTTGAAATATTCTTCTCCACTACATCATGGAGTTTTGCAATCATCTCAGGGTCCAATCTTCTTAGAGCCATCTTCTAAGATCTTCGTAAACCCTCTGCAGCAAATCACCAACTAGATCCAACCTTCACTCCACCCAAAGTCCTGATGCAAACTGCCTCACATTCGGCACTCTATCCACACACTTAGGAACAACCTTCACTCTAAAAAACTCCACCCAAGGTCCTGGTGTAAACTGCCTCACATTCAGCACTCTGTCCACACACTCAGGAACAACTATGCTCTGATACCACTTGATGCAGTGCAAGGTAGGAGAATCCCCAATGGAGATGTCCTAGCCCCCAGAAAATAACCACACAATAGAATATAATAACAATACAGAGATATAGATCCACACAGTGCCAATGCTCATAATAGAATCATCATATTTTCATCCAACATGCCCGCCTGTAAGGCCTTCCGGGTTACGGCCAAATACAATGCAATTACAATAGAAACTCCACCAGATCTCACAAGATCCAAATCAAACCCTAGCTAGCCCAGATCCATACACTGGTAGGAACCCCCAAGGAAGATCTAAACTTGTGCTCGCAAGCCCACCAAGCAATCCCCTTGTTTCCCAAGCCGCAGCCACTAGCTCCTCTCAAAACTCGCTCCTCTACCTCTTCCTCTTCTCCAAGATGGATGAATCAATGCCTAAAGACTTCCCCCACAACCTCTACTTATACCAATCTAAGCCATAGGTCGGCCCTGAAAATAAATTAAATACAAATACCGAAATTAAATGCCACAAGTCGGCCAACAACAACAATTCAATTCCCAAAATAGATGTCTTAGTAAAATCATGATATCTCCTAGCTCCGAATGAATTAGAACTCGTGCTTCAAACTGTAGGAAGAAATATAGGCCCTCTTCAATCCCTAAAATTTTCAGCCTCTAACTCTTTATGGAAAATTACTTATACAGCCTGAAATAGGCACCAAAATCCCAAGCAAGGCCGAGCTCCTTCTAGGCCATGCTGAGAAACCAAGACCATTAAATACATCAAAACCAATTACCCAAGACCCAAGTAGGTTTATCCAACTCTACCAAACCCCTCACATATGAAAATAAGTCCACACGACTCCATCAAATCTCCCAAACATGCAGGATAGCCAACTACCCTGGGATGCTCCTGCATCAGTTTGTTGCATTTGTGACAATTACCTCTGAATCTTGGTTTTTCCCTGCATTCATTTGCTTTGTGACCAGGTTGATTGCAGCTGTAACATTTTCTATTGAATTCTACTTTTTCATTGTTCCAACATTTATTTGAAGTATGTCCTATTTTACCACAATGATTACAAGTAGGTTTTTGATTTCTTTGAGTACCTTGCTTAGAGGATTCACCTTCTCCTTTGTATCCAAGTCCTGCTTTTCCTTTTTGCCTATGAAGATTTCGCTCATACAGCTGATTCAAGTCTTCTTGACTTTTCAGCATTCCTTCATTGATTTGTTTTTTAGCGTTTAGGTCATCCACCAATCTTAGATTGATTTCCTTTTCAGATCTTAGTTCTTCTCTTGTGCTTTCTATTTCTGATCTTAGATTCAGAATTTCCTCATTTGTATGAGAGATCTGATCAATTAGGTTTTCTAGCTGAAGGGTTTTATTTTGGACTTCAATGTTCCTTCCATCTAATTCATCTTTCAACTTGTTTCTTTATTCCAAGATCTCACAGAATCTTGTAGAGTGTAGCTCTTGTTCTCTTTTTAATTTTCTCACTTCTTCCTACAGAGACCCATTCTTTTCTAGGAGTTCTTTGACAACATTGTTTGCTTCATCTGAGTTATTTGAGGGAAAAAGATCTTCAATCTTTTCTTCAATGTAATTCTGATCATTCATCTGATTTGCAAGTTCCTTCCTTCTTCTTAGAAATTGGGAAAGATGTTCTTTTGCTTCTTTGAGTTTAGCTATGGCCATTTCCAGATCTAGCTTTTCATTTTCAATTACCTTGTTCAGTTTGAATACCTCCATTGTCCTGGATCTTTGCTTAAGCTAGTTAAGCTTTGTCTTGAGAACCGATGCTGCTCTGATACCAATTGTTGGAAATATTCAGGAATTAACCGAGTTACTGAGAGGGGAGGGGTGAATCAGTAACTCCAAATTTTCTTTCAATTTAACATGTAATTTACTTTTAACCTTTGCATACAAAAAGCATGAAACTTAAGAGCATTCACAATAATGACACATAGATTTGGTTACCCAGAAACCTTCCAAAAAGAAAGTAAAACTGGGGTGGGGATGAAATCCACAAAGCTTTAATACTACAGAATAAAGTTGGCCGGTTAAAGCTTACAATTTGATCACTTCTGATGATCTGCCCTGTTAGGAGCAATAAGGATTGCTAAATCCACCCTGTTAAAGGATTTACAAACATACAATGAAGTATGCACTCGGTAAAGAGATTTTACAAAAGACTGTTAAGTCTACCCGGTTAAAGGATTTAGTACTGATTCACCTGTTAGGATGAAACAGTAGATCTCTTGCTTTGCAACTAGATTGCTGATTGAGATTCGTTGATGTACTGATCACCTTCTGTGATGAATTTGTCTTTGCTGTTCCTTATACTGCTGAAGCCCTTTGTAATTCGCTTATCTCTGCCTTTCTTTCTTTTTCACATATATGCTTCTTACTTTTTTTTTGACATTTTTACAACATTGTTTATATACAAGTCTTAAACAATTAATTACAATTACAATTACAAAGTTGGCTTGACAAATAAACATAAGTGCTACTAAGTCGGCCCAAGTATGGTTACACAATTCCTGCAAACTAACTCGGTGACTTTCTGATACTCGGCGTCCACTGCATTACTCGGCATCGTCATGCACTCGGTAGAAGTGAAGGCACGGTTCATACTGATCACTCGGTAGGTTTTGAACTCGGTAAATACTGGTGACTCGGTAGACATGATGTTACTCGGTTTACACTATCCTGTTCAGTTTGTACTAACTTGCTCGGTTTGCACTGTCTGCTCGGTTTGCACTCAGAATGCAAATAAGTGTTGTCACTAGTGGCAATTCTGTTTAATGCCAACACTACGTTCATTTTAATGCATCAAGTTAAATGTCCCTAACTTATTTCTTTTATTAAACATAAGTTAATCATCCAACATCATTATTCCTTTTACCAACTCATTCCATAAATTCATATTGATTTCATCTACATCTACTATCCTTTATATCACTTTTCTCTAATAATTTAGGTAAGAGATTAATATTCATTAAGGTAGGCATTATCCTAGGTACTTCATTAACATGAACCAAATAGTAACATTATAATCAAGTTACTATTTTATTTCATTGTTTAATAACCATTCATTGTTAATAATTCCAATCACTAACCTATCATTTCTCAATAATTTCCTTGGATCCTTTCATCAAGAGAGAATAAATTATTTTTTTGTGATACATCATTATATATAACTATATTTAAGATCATTTCCTTTACATATGGACAACATAAGGGGATAGGAGAAATAACATAAACACTTTCTTTTAATGCTAGTAACATGTCCAATATTCCACATTCTTTTCCCTTTCTTTTACCTTGAACTACCCATTCCCTTATGCATTGCTTTGAATTGAGATTGCATCAATACTACAAGACTCCTTTTAGGAGATTAAAAATTACATGAATACAAATACATAAGTACATCTCAACATATTAAAATATCCAATAAGAAATCTTCAACTGCAGATCTGGAAAGGAATATGTGATAGGATCATCCAAAGAATCATGATCAATACCTCGATATAAATATTAACCACCCAACCACGTGGAACCAATAGGCCCACTCCCCCGAGCTAGGAGATAGAACCAAAGGCCCATACAAGAGGTAACAACTAGGAAATTCCTAAGGTGGTGATAAAATTTCCCCAAAGTCACAACACAAAAGAAAAGACAAGAAGACCACAAGGACTACCAGAGGCATGATCAAATTTGGTAGAGACTCTAAGCTACAAGCTAGGTGAGTGTCATCACATAGCCCTCACCCCTTGGGTTGTCCTAGTACTAGCCACTCTTGGCCCCGGCCCCCAAGTAGGCACATGCAAAACTGAATGCCTCTCGTACAGACAAGGTCATCTAGTCGTACCTACGCATAGGTACATTCTCCCACTCCCATCCTTAGTCTTTACTAGCACTAAAGGCATGGGTGAGGCACAATTAATCTTGATTAGTGTGTAATTTCCCATTCTAATAATCTCCCATTCCCAATTCATTTATTTAGGTTATCACTTGATTAAATAACTCATAGTAGGTTATCCTGGTACTAGCCACTTAGGGCCCCGGCCCCTCACTATGAGCCACTCACCTAGTGTACTTAGGTTCCCTAACATACATATAAAAATCATAAGAACATAATAGATTCATCATCAAGAATTCATATCAATTCCATAACAACATCTGATTGAGTTTAGGAAAACATATGTTGTCCCTAGTCCACTTGACAACCCTAAACCCAATATGGCATTTAGAATGTTCCAAACATATAAGAAGACATCCAAGTAATATTATAAATATATTCAGAGTACAAATAGATCCAATTAACCAAAAATAAAATTCTAATAGCCTCTGGTAACCATACGAAACCTTAAAACTTAATGATGTTCTTAAACTGAATTATTTCAAGCAAGGATTAAATGCAAAGAATAGTCATCATAGAACAGTCAACCATATCTTCCACAAAACAAATAATAAAGGAAATCTCTTTGGTGGAGATTTAGATAACATAATTATGGACTCTTAATTTTATTTTTAGAAAGATCCAATGGTGGGAAAGAAAGTTATGACTTCTGGTTTAAAACAGAAAATTCTGGTTAGGGTTCAGACCTGCCTTCACTAAAACGGTTGTAATTTTCACAAAACATAATAAAAATTCACCAAACCAATTGGAAATGAAAGATAAGACTTAGGAGAATATTTTATATCAAATTCAGACTTTTATATGATCATATCAGCCTGTAGAATATGAATACATTTGACAGAAAATTCAGAATCAAGAATGGACAGGCATAGTCTGCCAAAATGTCAAAAATAAGGCATTAATTTGACCCTAAAAATAAAATCAGAGAGATGCCCATTTGAGATCTGTGAATTTTACTTCCAGAAAATTAATTTAGTAAAATCCTAGATGCAATTTAAATTATTATAATAATAGATCTCCAAAAATGGGTTGCTAAAAACGTTAGGAAAACACATGCCAATTCTTACAAACAAAAACTCAAAACTTTAAAATAACCATAGAAATGAAAAGTACAGATATAATAAATAATGATAATATATAAATATATCCATAATCTATCAGAGACATAAAGTAACTAAAATATTCAATCCATACCTCGTCCTACGAAGGTTGAATCAAAGAAGGAAGAAAACAAAAGAGAAGACAAATCCAAACTTGAGATGCATCCTTCAAACCCTATCCACTTTCAGAAATATCCATGAAAGAAAGAAATAATTCCATAGCAAAGAATCCCTCTCTCAACTACTGAAATTCTCACAAAAATATCTCTCTCCCAAAAGCAAAGATAACCAAAAATTCTTAAAGACATATGCTTACAAACTCTCCCTCACATCTCCAAGTTTTCTCTCCAAAATCTCCATGAAAAGTAAGGCCATCCTCTCCTCAATGCTTCAGCCCCCCAAAATCTCCTCTCTTCAAATGAGAAAGTAGTGCATATAAATAGATTTCCAAAGGTTGAGAGGAAAAGTAACCAACTCCCAACTAACTCTTAACTAAAGGGTATTATAAAATAACTTAATATCATACAACTATATTACTCAAATATACAATAAAAGATTATTTGTATTCATTCATACACATATGTAATATTATCCTAACATATATGCATATGCCATCATTAATTACATCAATATCTATATATATAACCTATCCACATTATTAATAGTTAACAATTGAGAATAATATACCTCGCATTATTTAATATTTAATTATTAATAACATTATACTTTACATTAATCCCAAAATATACACCATCAACAATATCTACATTAATTAACATATAATCACATATAAATTATATATATATATAAATACATATATGTGTGCACCCATATATATATTTCTATATATATTATATATATATATATATATTTATATTTATATTTATATAGATACATGCCAAATGCCAAACACTATAATCTATAAGATTATGAAGTAATAGATCACAATATTATTACCTATTTATAATTACTATAGGATATAATCACCGAGGTAGAATAAAATCACATGCCTCAAAATAAATCTAATCATCCAAAGTGGCCATACAAATCATCTATGAAACATATCGAGAAAACCATAAGATCAAACAAGGTCAACCAAAGTCAACAAGGAAGGTCAAGCCAAACTCCTGAAACACAACATAGAAAGATTAACTAAGAATCATACCAAGAAGGAGAAATAAATAAAATGAGTAAACAAATCATACAACCAAATGAATTCAAGTGGCCACAAGGCACTAACTACAACCATGCCCAACCGGGTGCGTTGGATTTGGGTTTTTGACCCAAATGTTGACTGACAAAGAAGGAACCCTAATATTCGAAAATTGGAATAATGACAAAGGAAGACTCATGTAGGGGCCTTAGTACTATCTCCATAACAACAACCATTGAGAATTTGAGGGCATGCTTAGACCTGTGAAGCCAGGTGAAGTTGATGCCCGGTACCTGCAAGCCTGCATCACAAAGAAGAAATACATATGCATGAATATACATATAAAAGAAAACATTGCAGACAGATGACCAGGATCGATACATCGTGTGGACCTCAGCTATGTGAGTAACTACGACTTCGTCCTAAATCATGAAAAAACATCATATATATATATATATATATATATATATATATATATATATATATATATATATATATATATATATATATATATATATATATATATATATATATATATATATATATATATATATATATATATATATATATATATATATATATATATATATATACTCAAAGCATGTAGCATCATCATAACGAAGGTTAGAATCTCAAGCATTGTGTTAGTCTCTTATCAATACTAATAATAAATCAACATAATCAAATCATCAAGTGAGATACGAGATTCATCCAAAGTAACCTTAATAGAAGAAAATATAAATAACCACTTATATATATCTATCAAGTACATATCATATAACATCCTAACTATGTTCATAAAGGTCTTGAAGGTACTCAATACATACATGGAGATAAATACATACAAAAATGATACCTTTAGATAGTATGTCTGATATTAGAATCATTGAGTACTAGCTTATGAAATTATTATAAACAACTATATGAATAGATCAAACAAGTATCATGTACAACTTAAGCTGTAAGAAAATATTGAAGGATCTTAATTCTTTCAAAAACACAAAACTTATATTAGGGTTAGAGGAGTATTACACTTTAACACTTGAGCCGGTTAACAACTTTGACTCTATTCTCTAGTATTCTATCTTCCACTATGGTCATCTAAAATAGTTTCGATTGCAAAATAGAATCCAAACACTATTGGTAACCATATCTTATAACCACATTATCACTTATCACTTGTCACTAATTGTTCTAGCATTTGCAGTGTTAACCTTCTTCTGATCATAACTTACTCACCGGTCAATATCAACAGTAGAAGTCATGGATTTAAGATTTTGAGACATCCTTGAGTTTTCCATATGAATCACTACAACTAAAACTCACCGAAACACTATGTTCATCATTCATATACTCAGCAACATACTAGAAACACTAGGTCAATACTTGAAATTAATGACAACTCAATAATTGGTCCATATGCAATCAAATCTATCCTATTGCAACACCAATAAATACCTAATCACCACCACAATAGTTAGCATCAGTTATGCCAACAAGTCGACCCAATGCAATTTGAAATAGGTTGAACTAAAGCATTTCCATGCTGGTAAGGAATGAAATATGGACCACTCTAGTCAAGTAAATATGCCTCACTTGCAATAGCATGATACACCATCACCAAGACCTTCAGAACCAAGAGGTAGGATCTATATGTGACAATGCAAATACTTTAACTGAAGTAAAGTGACCACTTTCCAAATAGAACTAGACCCAAATAAATGAATCACATTATGTTACAAGATAAAATGGAACCACAACAAAGATGGAAAAGGGTAAATCTTTACAACGCATCATCTAGAGCACACTCTACTAGATCATCAAAGAATATAATCCACAACTAAGAATAGGATATATTTATATCAATGAAAACCATTAATGACAAAAACAATAATAGCATCAACATTAAATTCTAAAAATCTCCCCCTTTTTCATTGATGACAACATTCATCAATAACAACGCAAACAATTCAATGCAAACAACTTAAAACTTCTAGACTTCTCCCCCTTTGACAATAATGAAAAAAGGCCAAAACTCCCCTATACTGATTTACTCTTCTCCCCTTGGGAGAAAGACACCAAGCATTGATCTAGAAAATAATTATCATGAAGTGTATTAGATCAATGCACACACTAGTACATTTACTGAACACTAGGAAGGGGCGGAACCCCCAGCTTCTACTTGAGATACTCGAAAGTATCCTTTCACAATGGTTTTGTAAAGGTATCTACAATCTTCTCCTTTGTATGTACATATTCAAGTTTACCTCATTTTCTAACACCTTCTCTCTTAAGAAATGATATCTAATAGATATATGTTTCATTCTGGAATGCTACACTAGATTCTTTGAAATATTTATTTTACTGGTATTATCACACATAATTAAGATCATTTCATTAAATGTTATACCAATGTCCTTGAAATTTTGTTTTATTTATAATACCTGAGTACACCATAGAGATACTACAATGCATTCTAATTCATCAGAAAATAATGTTATAGAATCTTGCTTATTGTTTGACCAAGCAACCAACCAGGAGCCAAGGAAATAAGCTCCACCACTAGTACTATGTCATTTATCAAGACATCTGGCCTAATCAGCATAACTGTAAGTTTTCAAAGTAGAATTTGAACCCTTTGGATACCATAATCCAAAATATTTTGTACCCTTCAAGTATCTAAAGATTCTTTTAACTTCCATAACTTGTGACTCTTTTGGTTCTTGCTAAAATCTAGCTACTAAGAATATGACATACATAATATCTAATCTAGTTGTAATTAAATATACTAATCATCCAATCATTGATTTGTACTTACTTGCATCATCTTTAAGTGAATCATATTCTTTAGTCAATTTAAATTGAATAACAATTTAGGATTACATACTAGTTTAGAAATTTCTAAACCAAACTTGTTCAATAGCTCTCTGATATACTTGAACTGAGAAATGAAATTCCTTTACTGTTCTAATCTACATGCAATTCATGGAAGAAATTCAGCTCATCAATCATAGACATATTGAATTCCTTATGCATCTCCTCTATAAATTTTCTACATGAATCATCTTTTCCTCCAAATATTATGTCTTCAACATAAACCATAACAATTAAAATCTGATCTAAATAAATTCTATAATACAAATTACTTTCAGCATATCTCTTATGAAATCCTTTTCTAATTAGATACTTGTCCAATCTACTATACCAAACTCTAGGTGCCTACTTTAATTTGTACAACACTTTCTTCAACCTATAAACAACATCCAGATCCTTTATTAACTTTAATCACTCTAGTTGTTCAATGTAGACTTCTTCCTTCAGTGCTCTATTCAAGAACACTAACTTAACGTCCATATGGTAAACATTGAAATCTTTGTATGCATCAAATGCTAGAAATAATTAGATCACCTCCATTTGGGCATCAGGGGCATAAGTTTCATCAAAATCAATACCTTCAATCTGAGTGTAACCCTTGCAAAATAATCTTTCCTTATTTCTCATTATCTTTCCATTTTCATCCAACTTGTTTCAGAATACCAATTTTGTGCCAATCACATTCTTGTTAGCCAGTCTAGGCACAAGTTCCCAAGTCTAATTCTTCTCTATTTGATATAGTTCTTCTTCCATTTCTCTTACCCAATTTTGATCATTACATGCTTCTTCCATATTTTTTGGTTCAATCTCTAAGAGTAGACATAACAACACTTGTTCTTGAGTATCTCTACTTCTTGTAATGATGCCTTTTTTATTATTAGTTTATAATTTGATTCTCTAAATGATTTCTCTGTACATACCTTAGAATATTAGTTGTATATATTGGAGCCCTCTTTGTCTCTTATTCTTTCTTGTGTTCTTTTCCTTTATTCTTCATATCAGATTCATATTCAAAGTGTTTTTAGGATCTTTTTGAACATCTTCATCAACCTTCACATTTGCACTTTCTACCATCTTGTTCAATCTTTTGTTGTAACACTGGTACACTTTTCTCTTTTTTCAATATCTTAGAAATATACCTTCATCTTCTCTTCTATAAAACTTTCCAAGATTATCTTCATCTCTCTGAATGTAGCATCTACTTCCAAAAAAATTAAAGTATATCACTATAGTTACCCTTCGATGCCATATCTCATATGATGTATTCCTATACTTCTTCTAGTAAAGAACTATGTTAAGTGTACATGGTTGTATGTATTTCTTCTCTTTAGTTAAACTTTTGGTAAACCTACCTCTTTGATCATTATTCTTGTTGCTTCCTACACTATCTGAATCATTATTTCCACTACCCCATTTTGTTATGGTGTCCTAGAGGATGATAACTATATTTTAATGCCATGTTTCTCATAGAAATTATTAAATTCATCAAAATTAAACTCTCCTCTATTAGATATCAAACATTTAATCTTCCTACCAACTTCATTCTCAGATCTTACTTTAAATATCTTGAACTTCTCAAATTAATTTTATCTCTCTTAGAAATTCAACCCAAGATCATTTGGAATAATTATCAATGAAAAGTATGAAATATCTCTCACATTGTAAGCTTCTTGTTCTGGTAGGTCCAAATAGGTCAATGTGTGCAATATCCAACAACCTGTTCTAAGATGAATGATCTTTTTATTAGAATGTGCATTTTATGCTACTCATGTTGTTATCATTAATGGTTGTCATTGATGTCATCATATCTTATGCATATTTATGATTTGGTCGTATCAGTTGATGTGTACTGATATCCTTGGTAAATTGGTAGAGGTGTTCAATGAAGGATGTACTCTAGTGTTTACTCATATTCCTTTTTGGTGGTAGTTCTATTTCATGTGAACCATATGGTGGGTTGTTTTTTGGGGTTTGGTCCTATTTGGCATGTGTTCATTGCGTTTCAGTCCTAGAAGCTTCTGTATAATGTGTTGATCATATTTGGTTGTGCCAAAAGCTTTGAAGTTGATGTAGCATGTTTATAAGAATGAGGCATATTGTATTGTGTGAGGTGGTCCACATTTCATTCCTTGTACCATTGTGGGAGTATTTTGGTGTGACCTATTTCAAATCAGTTTAGGTCAACTTGGTTTATGGCATAAAATAGTATAAGAAGAGTGATGATTTTAGTTGTTTTTTTTTGCTTACATGATTCTTGTATGTGAAGCGAATGTAAATCTGACAAGAAAATATATGTGTGTTGATGATCGTGTGTGTGGATGCAATCAGTAGAAGACTAATATATCATTTTTATATTATAGAGTATTTCTTTGTGGTTGTTTTTATCTCATTTCTTATACTTTGGCAATGCGCCTATTTATTTGGTAGTGAGCCTATTTGTATTGGTAGTTATCCATATTCATATTTCATGGGAGTAATCATGGCCGACAGTGAGCCAACTATAGTGAGAAAACTAGTAGTGAGCCTTTGTAAAAATCACCTTAACTAGTATTTCATTACATGAGAATTATTTTTTCTACGATTCTTCCCAATTTTGGTTTCAACGTAACTTTTGGTGTTCTTTGTGTTGGTTTATCTTACATGTTCATATCTTTTATAATTACTTACCAATAGAATAAAATTTAATGTTGAGATGACTATTATTATCATTTGTATGATTTGTGGTCTTATAGACAGAGTTAAAGTTTTTGAAAGTGTTTTGGAATAATTGATTCACCCTCTCTCTCAGTTATTCATCATGTTCAACAATTGGTATCAGAAATTGGTTCCTCGGTATAGAGCTTGTAATAATTTTGATATCACTTTGATACCATGTAAGAATTTGACTAAGGCAAAGAATGAAAACATCAAGATATAGAAAATCAATTGATAGCACAAGAGAGATAAATATGATATGATCAATAATGAAATATATATAAAATCAATCAAGTACACTGTAGATGTGCCTGAGTATATAGGAAATATAGGATAACTAGGAGAGATGCAAATGATAACCTGTCAAATAGACAAGGTGTAATCACATTTCCACCAAAGGTGGATCATCCTCCATTGTACATAAAAGTATGTGAAACATGTGCAACAATGAGAGGATGATAATGTGATAAGAGCACTAAAGGTGGATCTCATACATATGTTAGGAATGAATGCTAAATGCTTGGTAGTCATTCTATAGCAGTTGTTGTTGCATTCATGACTATGATTGTCATTGATGTCAACACAGTGATCTTTTGGAGACTTGCAGAGAAGTAGACAGTGTTTTGATTAGCGCATGTGGGATATTGTAGTTTTAGATATCTGATGTTGAGGTTATACTCTTTGATATGTTATATTTCTATGGTTAAGAGCGTAGATAGTAATTATTTTATTCATGAAAGTTATGAGCATTTTGGTGGAAGCAGTATTCAGGCAGTGTTCCTGAGTAGCAGTTTTTGGAAATCGGATGATATCTCCTAATCAAGATGGAATCTACTTTTGTGCAGTTAAAGGGAAGTTTGAGACACATTTTTAGTAACTTGGTTCATAGTGCAAACTTCGAGGTCACATGAGTGAAGAGTTATTGTATCTGCAAGCTAATAGTTTTGTGTAAATTTTGATGTAGCGTGTGGAAACTTTTATTTTATAATTGTGTGCCAACTCATTTGTAATTATTTGAGTGTGGTATAAAGAAAGGAATGTTTTTCCTTGTTGATGATGATGTGTGATGTGGTATGCATGAAGTGAAGAAAAGAGCTAAGTATGAGAGTGAAATTGTGAAGGAAGACATGCGAAGTACAGAGATCTAAAAGTGAGATCTGATGTAGCAGTGAGTGTAGTTTGGCACTGTCAGAGAAGAGGTAAAATATTATTCTATTGAATAATGAAAAGATTATTTGGACAGTGAGTTCAGTGATCTTACCTTGAAGCTGTTTGGGCAGTGTGTCCTTCTGTGTTCCATAACTCCTAACAGGGTTAGAATCTTTTAAGGGATTCAAAATCTCCTAACAGGGATTTATATGTACTGAATGTATTCCATAAGACTCCTAATAGAGTCCATCCTTTCACAAGGAATATTCATATTAGTGCATCTTTTGTGGGCATCATTCCCACCAGGGTTTAATCTTTGATCAAGAGGTTCCCTAGTCAACATATCTTGTGTTATTGTGTCATTGTGTATGAATATCTTTCTATGGTTCATAATTATATTGCTTACATGGTTAAATGTTGTTGAAGTTGATTACAATTTATAATTATCTAATAAATGATTCACCCCCCCCCCCCCCCCCCCTCTTAGTTATCTTGGTGGACTTTACTTTCTAACAATTGGTATCAGAGAAGCAAGTCCTTGAAAGGAAAGTTTAAAAGCTTAAGGAGATCCATGGTGAATTTCAGGAATGAAAGCCCTAAGTTTGATGGAGTAAATTTTGATAGCTAGAAAGAAAAGATGAAGACACATCTACTATGTTTAGGACCAGGTTATTGGTTGATTACAAAGAATGGTAGGACTATTATTGAAGAAGATAATCTTGAATCAAGTTCAAAAGATGAGGTAGATCTATTCATGTGTAACATACTTGCAAGAGAAGCACTTTTGACAGCACTTCCGGAGAATGAATACAGTCAGGTAAAATGTTTTAAAAAATCTCATGAAATTTGGAAAGCTTTACAATCTAATTTTGAAGGTGATGAAAATGCAAAGAGAGCTAGATTACATAATTGGATATGTGCATTTGAGGATATTAGAATGATGGAAGATGAATCTGTTAGAAGCTATATTGGTAGAATGTTAGAAATTATTGCAGGGATAAAATCTTGTAGAGGATCAAAGAAAGAGAATGAAGTGATATGGAAACTTCTGAGGACATTGACTCCTATATTTAAGCAGACAACATAGATGATTGAACAAGTTATACCTTTTACTAAGAACTTTACAAGAGAGACTCTTCTTGGAAGATTGGAAGCAGCAAAAATGAACCTGAGGGTATCAGGAGACTTACCTAGAATGGAGATAGCATTCGGTGCTCTTAGTGTTCATCCTAATTTTTTAAGAAGTACTAGTGTGAGTGGAGATTATGACAGTAGCAGATCTAGAAATGAAGAAGACAAGAAGATTGAAGAAGGTATTGCCTTGCTTGTGAAAAGAGAACTAGACGGTAAGAAAATTTTTAAATGTTGGACTTGTCAAGAATATGGTCATTTTGCATCTAAATGTCCTAAGAGAGTTAAGAAGTACAGAAATAATTTCAAGCCTAGAAGATCTAAGAAATGTTATTATGCTAATGATGAAGATCTTGAAGCTAGTATTGAAAGAACCTTGAGTGAAAGTGATACTGAGAATAATGATGAAATAGGATTTATAGCAATTAAAGAAGAGAATCTTGAATTTGATGTTAAGGAAGAAAAAGCCTTAGTTTCCCAAGTTGAAAAGAAAGCTGATTGGATTATAGATAGTGGTTGTTCACATCATATGACTAGAGATATGAAAAAGTTCATAAAGTTTAACAATTATGATGGAGGAGTTGTTAGAGTTGGTAACAATGCACCTTGTTTGATTAAAGGTATATGATCTATTACTCTTGATGGAAAGACTAATACTGATGATGTTTACTTTGTTGATGGATTGAAACATAATCTTTTGAGTGTTGGACAGTTAGTTGATAAGGGATATCAAGTTTGGTTTACTGAGAAAACTTGTGTGATAAAGGATAAAGATGGAAATCTAATTGGAACTGGATCTAGAACTAGAGATAATATATTTCAGTTGAATCCTACTAAGATGACATGTTTGATTACTAAGATTGATGATAGTTGGTTATGGCATAGAATTTTTTGTCATATAAAATTTGATAACATTGTGAAATTAAGTACTACACTTGCAGTAAGGGATTTGCTTAAAATTATGAAGCCTACTAACATGATTTGCAAAGAATGTGTGATGGCTAAGCAGAAGAGAAGTTCATTTCCTAGTAAGAAGTTCACATCAGCAGAGAAGTTAGAGATTGTTCATACAGACTTGAGCGGTCCTACCAGGACTAGAGGATTCTATGGAGAAAGGTATTTTATGATTCTTGTTGATGATTTTACAAGAGTGATGTGGATTGCATTTCTAAAAGAAAAATATGAAGCATTTGATAAGTTTAAGATCATTAAGAATAAAGTTGAGAATGAATCTGGAATGAAGATTAAATGTTTGAGATCTAATAGAGGTGGTGAATTTACTTCTAGAGAGTTTAACACTTTTTGTGAAGTGAATGGTATTAAGAGACATTTTTTAGCCCCTAGAACACCTAAACAAAATGGTATTGCAGAAAGAATAAATAGGTCAATGACTGAAGCAGAAAGAGCTATGTTATTTGAGAATGATTTGGCAAAGACATTCTGGAGAGAAGCAGTGAATACAGCAGTATATACAATGAACAGAGTACAAATCAGAGAAGACACAGACAAGACACCTTATGAATTATGGTTTGGACATGCACCCTCAGTTAAGTATTTTAGAATTTTTGGAAGAAAATGTTATATAAAGAGAGATGATGATATTGGAAAGTTTGATCCTAGAAGTGATGAAGGAATTTTTCTTGGATATTCTTTGAAAAGAAAAGCATATAGATGTTACAATAAGAGAACTAAAACTATTGTTGAGAGCACAAATGTTAAAGTTGATGAGAAGTTCAAAATTTAGGAAAGAATGCTTGATTATGAATCTGATGAAGAAGCCAATCCTCGGCCTACTACTAAATCTACTGAATTATTCTATGAGACTGACAGTGAATTATTGAATGAGAATCTTGCAAAAGAAACTAGAGAGGAATCTAGAGAAGAATCTATAGTTGAAACAAGATCTGTGACTATGACACCAAATAGGTATCTATCAAGACATAATTCTATTGAACAAGTTATTGGAAGTTTGGACAGAGGAGTTCTGACTCATAATAAGGTACATTTATGTTTGATTTCTCAAATTGAACCTAAATCTACTAGTGAAGCTTGTGAATATGAACATTGGATTAATGCTATGAAAGAAGAACTAGATCAGATTGAAAAGAACAAGACATGGGAATTGGTCCCTAGACCTAAAGACAAGAATGTGATTGGAACTAAATGGGTATTCAGAAACAAGATGAATGAACAAGGAGAAGTGGTAAGCAACAAAGCAAGATTGGTATGTAAGGGATACTCGCAGCAAGAAGGAATTGACTATGAAGAAAATTTTTCACCAGTAGCAAGACTTGAAGTAGTGAGAATGTTTTTGGCCTATGCATCTTTCAATAAATTTAAAGTGTATCAGATGGATGTGAAGTCCACATTTATGAATGGTGAATTGGAAGAATAAATCTACATTGAGCATCCTGAAGGTTTTCCTTTGACCCAAGAAGGAGATATGGTATGTAAACTGAAGAAAGCATTATATGGACTAAAGCAAGCACCTAGAACTTGGTATGCTAGACTGGATAAGCATTTGTTGAAATTGGGATTTACTAAAGGAACAACTGATAGAAATCTATACACAAAAGAAATTGAAAATGGTTTGTTGGTTATAGTTATTTTTGTTGATGACATTATCTTTGGAGGAGAAGATGAAGCTAGTGACAAATTTGCTGATGAAATGAAGACTGAATTTGAAATGAGTATGATTAGTGAGATGAAATACTTTTTAGGATTACAGATAACATAGAATAATGATGGTATCTTTGTATGTCAGACAAAGTACTTGAATGAGTTACTGAAAAGATTTGGAATGGAGAATTGTAAACCAGTTGGAACACCTATGGTTATAGGACACAAACTATCTAGCAAAGATGAAACACCGGCAATTGAGCAGAAGAAATACAGATCAATGATTGGAGCATTGTAGCACTTAACACACACTAGACCGGATATACAACATTCAATTGGAATGGTAGCAAGATTTCAAGCTGAACCTAGAGAGTCACATTATGCAGCAATAAAGAGGTACTGAGATATTTAAGAGGCATAATGGATTATGGATTATGGTATGAAAAATCTGATGATTTTACCCTATGTGCATATACAGATGTTGATTGGGGAGGTAGTGTTGATGACAAGAAAAGCACCAGTGGTGGAGCCTTTTTTCTTGGAGGAAGATTAGTTTCTTGGCTAAGCAAGAAGCAGAATTGTATTTCACAAAGCACAGAAAAAGCAGAGTGTGTAGCAATAGCAAACAATTGTAACCAGATAATTTGGATGAAGCAAATGCTGAAGGATATTGGAATTAAGTTTGTTGAGCCTGTTGTCATACATTGTGACAACACCAGCACAGTTAGTATGTCTAAGAATCATGTATTACATTCTAAGACAAAGCATATAGAGATCAAATATCATGTTGTAAGAGAGAAAGTTGCTGAGAAAGAAGTTAGACTGGAGTACATAAGAACAAAGGAATAGATAGCAAACATATTTACTAAGCCTTTGCCTAAGGATACATTTGAGTATCTGAGAGGTATGCTTGGGGTTATGCCCCAGCCTAGTTTTGAGTAATGATGCAATTGGTTGCATCCATCCAGTGGTATATGAGCCCTATCTTTCTTCTAAATTGGATGTTGGTACTTCTTCTATGGGGGAGTATGTGTATCTGAACTGAGTCATGAGGACTCTTGTGAATGTATTTTCTAAATAGTGTCTTTTGACATTGAGTTGTTGTTGACATAGTGATGAAATTTTTGTCATTGATGTCAATGGGGGAGAAGTGTACATGAAAAACCACTTGTACCATTTGTTGGAGAGAACTGAATAGGAAAATGAAGCAAGATTTGATTGATGAAGAGGATTTGAAGAAGTAGTGTTGCAATATTGGATTTTTGGAACATTGGATTTTTTCATCTATGTTTCCATCAATGTTAATGGGGGAGATTGTTAGGAATGAATGTTGAATGCTTGGAAATCATTCTGTAGTAGTTGTTGTTGCATTCATGACTATGATTGTCATTGATGTCAACACAGTGATCTTCTGGAGACTTGCAAAGAAGCAGACAATGTTTTGATTAGCGCACATGGGATATTGTAGTTGGAGATATGTGATGTTGATTTTATACTCTTTGATATATTATATGTCTATGGTTAAGAGTGTAGACAATAATTATTTTATTCATGAAAGTTATGAGCATTTTGGTGGAAGCAGTATTCAAGCAGTGTCCTTGAGTAGCAGTTTTTGGAAATCGAATGATATCTCCTAATCAGGATGGAATCTAGTTTTTCACAGTTAAAGGGAAGTTTGAGACACATTTTTATTAATGTGGTTCATAGTGAAAACTTCAAGGTCACACGAGTGAAGAGTTATTGTATCTGGAAGCTGACAATTTTGTGTAAATTTTGATGTAGCGTGTGGAAACTTTTATTTTGTAATTGTGTGCTGACTCATTTGTAATTATTTGAGTGTGGTATAAAGAAAGGAATGTTTTTCCTTTTTGATGATGATGTGTGATGCAGTATGCATGAAGTGAAGAAAAGAGCTAAGTATGAGAGCAAAATTGTGAAGGAAGACATGCGAAGTACAGAGATCTGAAAGTGAGATCTGATGTAGCAGTGAGTGTAGTTTGGCATAGTCAGAGAAGAGGTAACATATTATTCTATTGAATAATGAAAAGATTATTTGGATAGTAAGTTTAGTGATCTTAACCTAAAGTTGTTTGGGCAGTGGGTCCTTCTGTCTTCCATAACTCCTAACAGGGTTAGAATCTTTTAATAGGGATTCAAAATCTCCTAACAGGGATTTATATGTACTGAATGTATTTCATAAGACTCCTAACAGAGTCCATCCTTTCACAAGGAATATTTAGATTAGTGCATCTTTTTTGGGCATCATTCCCACCGGGGTTTATTCTTTGATCAAGAGGTTCCCTAGTCAACATATCTTGTGTCATTGTGTCATTGTGTATGAATATCTTTCTATGGTTGGTAATTATATTGCTTACATGGTTAAATGTTGTTGAAGTTGAGAAAATTTATAATTATCTGATAAATAATTCACCCCCTCCCCTCTCAATTATCTTGGTGGACTTTTCTTTCTAACAATATAAAGAGGTATCATATGAAAACTATCACCATCTAAAGTGGAGTTTCTCCTACACCATGTGCTAAAATGAAATGCAAACTCCTAGGTGTCTCAATGGAAACTAATATGAAATGCATTATCCTAAGTAAACTTAAGTAAAGTGTAATTAGTGAATACTTAATTACATCAATACCCCTCTTAAGTGCAACTTTGGGGAATACACCTAAGCTCACAAGGCTAGATGAAAATGCAAGATGGGTCTTGTCTACTAGGCCATGTTAGGTACCCATGTACAATATGCAAGAGAAAAAGATATGAAATCTCTCATAAAGAAGACAAAGATGGAAAACCTCATGGGAAAAACCCTCCCCCAAAAGAGAGATAAGTACAATAATAGAAGATGAGAGAGAAGACCTCATGTGAGGAAAAGATCCCCTCATAAGAGAGAAGAATTGGAAGAGAGACCAAGTAGCCCCCACTCAATGTAGAATGAACATAAATGGTCGATGCTCCAAGCTCAACGTAGAAACTTATCCAAGAGTGTAGAAAAAAATTCCTCCCCTTAGGAAGAAACAATACCAAATGTGTATGTATGAAGCCTCCACCCCAATCTATAGGAAGAAACCTCAAAATGTATGGAATCTCTAAAACATGCACAAGTCTCCCCATGTCAATACTGAAAGGTGCCTCCTCCAAATCATGTGTACTTAGCCACTCTACTAAAAAAGACAAATCAGGATCAACTAAGGATGAATCTAGAACATGTGCCAAAGACCCAAGTGTCTCCTCTAAAGATAAAGTTACCTCCTCCAACTATTGTATCAAATTATCCAAAATCATGTCACCCTCGAAAGAATGACCATGTAGAGAATGAAGATCAAGTTCAACATGCTCCCTCACAAAAAATGAAGAAGGATCATCTTCACCAAAGAGAAGATGAATGTCATCAATAGTGTCTCCCAAATCTAAAATGTGGGACTTCACAAACAAACCTGCAATATTTGTGAAGTAGCCATCCCATGAAACTGAGTCTAGAAGACAATGGATATCTTGTTGCACTGAATCACTTGAACCCATGGTTATATGAATGCAATCATCATTAAGAGAAAGTGTAGAATTAGTATCAATAGGAGGAGATGAAATGTAAGGGACAATAACTGGATCATGTGCGAGAATACCCAAGTTCAAGTAGCCAAAAATCTCCTCAAAATTTAAATCATCACTATAAGTTTGATCATATGATGAAGAATCATTGTAATCAAGAGGAATAAAATCTACAAAGGAGTACAACCAAGAAGACTGATCCACCATCTTAGTAGAAATAACTCCTCCATTCTCCATGCCCTTGCTGAAAACTAAATCCGGTGTAAATTCCATAATCTTCTTTGTAGCACCATTTGTGATTTGATAAATAGAAAGAAGGTTATTGGTCAACTGTGGAATACACAACACATCATTGAAGTGTCCCTCCCCAACATCAATACTTCCTTTCCCAATCACATTCATGTAAGTGTGATTTCCCATCAAAATAGGTCAACCTTTACAAGGCTCAAATGATGAAAATATAAATTGTGAAGAAGCCATATGATGAGAAGCCCCTAAATCAAGAAGCCATCTCCCTAAATCATGACTTGAAGAACCATATAAATCTTGTCCTTTTTGTGTGACAAACATGTGACCCTTTCTCGTATCTTTTTCTAAATCTTGTGAAGAAGTTAAGGTAGACATCCTAGAAGGAAAATTGATATTTTTCTTTACAAGAAGATTCTTTAATTTATCAATGTCCTTCTTATAAAAAAAAATGTTCTTCATGTCCATCCTTTTTGTAATATGCACAAAACCACTTCTCCTTCTTTAAAAATTCACCCTTTTAAGATGATGTACAAGTTCCATGTGTTACAAGCAGTAGTTTTTGTTGCACCAAAAGATTGACCTATTAATTCCTGATACAACCACTAGGCTTATAGAGGACACAGGAGGCTGTTAAACCATGTCATGAATCCAGAAGGGAGTGCTGACCATTTTTCCAACAATCTCCCCCTTAGCACTACCTGAGGGGATCCAAACCTATGACCAAGCTCTGATACCACTTGTTACAAGTAGTAGTTGTCGTTGCACCAAAAGATTGACCTGTTAATGCCTAATACAACCACTAGACTTATAGAAGACATGGGAGGTTGTTAAACCATGTCACGAATCTTGAAGGGAGAGCTAACCATTTTTCCAACATCGTGTTGTGTGGAAGTTGATTTTCAACTTTCTTGTTGAGACTTAGGATTTCAATTCTTCTTCTTTTGACATTGATTTCCTTGATTCTCATGATTAGCCATCAATGCCTTAGAATTTGAAGACTTGAGAATCTATATACTCATCAATTTGGTTTGTTCCATCATCAACATTTCTCCAAATGACTCAAATGAGGGTGTAGTAAAGGCACTTCCCATGGTCAACTTGTGAGTATTATAACTTGACACAAAGGCTACATATTCAAAAGGAATATTTCTCATCATGTGATAAATCAATTGTAAATCCTTGATGGTGATTACACAATCCTTAAGTTGTGCTCTCAACTCATTGGATTTTTTGATGAAATCTTGAATTTTATTAAAGTTCTTAGGATCCAACTTGAGAATATTTGTGAATCTTCAAGTTTATCTCATGCATCCTTAGCATTGTCCGAAATGGGAGATCTTGAGTAACAAATGTTCTTATAATTCCTAAAGCCTAAGAGTTTTTAGTTCTCCAATCATTTAATTCCTTATCATCCACATTAGGACCATTATGTTCTTTAATTGTTCCATCCACATAATGATTTAAGCCTTTCATCATTCGCTTGATCCATACATTTTCTTTTCATGTAGCATATTTATGTGGAGTTAATGGTGGAAATCCTTAAGAACCCATAATGAAAAATTGAAAGAGAACTAGAGAGAAAGAGACACAACCACACAAGACCCCCCCCCCCCCCCCCCCCCTAAATCACTCAATCAAAGAACCCCCCTAAAATAGATGATTTTGTCACTTTATATATAGTGTGTGTACAATTACCACTTGCCAAAATGGACCAAAGTGGACTTCTGATTTTGATGTTTACAATAGGGAATATGAATCTATAGAAGACTCAACAAAATAAGACACAAGATCACTCAAGGATCTAAATAATTACAAGTGCCAAAAATAGACTAGAATAGAAAAAATGTTGAAAGTACTATGTCCACTCAAAATTTTTCCAAATTGATACCGGATCTGGAAAGTAGACAAAAAATCATGCACTTTTTTAAAAAAATAGCACATGAAAATGTGTCCATATGAGCCCCAACGAAGCCTCTAAAGTTGAAAAAATCAAGATTTATAATTTTTAGAAATCATCAGGAACAGAGATCAGAAACCACCAACACCATTGTTTAAATCATGAAATTCTACCCTAAAACAAAAAGAATTTCTCGAAAAAGGGAGTCTGGATGACTGAGATATTATTTTTTGAAAATCTTCTCTAAAATTATTTTTTCTAAGTCACCACTGTCACACCTTCAAAATTGAAATGGCTCTAGATTTGGCTTCAGATGTTTGATTTGGATGAAAAAAAGTTTGATTTAGGGGTTTTTGGACCTCCTCAATGTGATGCCAACCACTGATTTGCACCAGCAAGCTCCAATTTTGACCTGCATCAAAATTCTCTTGAAATAGGTTATACAATGACACTCTTATGGCTCTAATACCATGTAATAATTTTGATATCACTCTGATACCATGTAAGCATTTTCCTAAGGAAAAGAATGAAAATTCCAAATCTAGAAGCTGAATTGATAGCACAAGAGAGATAAATATGATATGATATATTTAATGATTCAATAATGATCAATAATGAAATAGATACAAAATCAATTAAGTGCAATGTAGATGTGCATGAATATATAGGCAATGTATGATAACTAGGAGAGATGCAAATGATAACCTATCAACTAGACAAGGTGTAATAACATGTCCACCAAAGCTGGATCATCCTCCATTGTACATCAAAGTATGTGCAACATGTGCAACAATGAGAGGATGATAATGTGATAAGAGCACTGAAGGTGGATCTCACACATAAAGAGGTATGAGATGACAACTATCACCACCTAAAGTGGAGTTTCGCCTACACCATGTGCTAAAATGAAATGCAAACTCCTAGGTGTGTCAATGGAAACTAATATGAAATGCATTATCCTAATTAAACTTAAGAAAAGTGTAATTAGTGAATACTTAATTACACCAATAGAGCTTAACTGCTTGAGGTAGATCTGATGGTGCATAAATTGAACATACCTACTTTTGATGGATCAAACTATAGTCCATGGAAAGAGAAAATGAGAGGATATTTGATTTCAATTGATTATAATGCATGGATGCATGTGGAGACAAATTATGTGCTCCCTCAAAATGACCTTAATACTACGAATGAAATCACAGCGTATGAGGAGAATTAAAAGGAAAGGAATGTTATCACTAGTGCTTTATCAAAGATTGAATTATATAAGGTTATTTCTTTGAAGATTTCTTATGAAGTTCTAGAAAAAATGAAAGATATTTATGAAGAAAATGATAGGGTTAAGTTATCTAAGAAGCTAACAAAAAAACATCACTATGATAATATAAGAATATAAGAAGGAGAACACATTAGGAGTTGCTTTCAGAGGATTGAGAATGTAGTTAATGAATTCAAGAATCAAGGAGGTAGTATTACTATTGAAGATTTCATGGAAAACATCTTGATGGAAATTAATGGATAGTTACAGTGGCAAGACCTCGACAATTGAGGAGGTTTTTAATTTGAAAAATTTAACATTTTTTTGGCACTCTGACTGCATTTGAGTTGAGGAATTTCATAAAATAGAAGAGTAGATATGAGATGGAATTGAAGGAAACTAAATATCAAGATGATCCTAATGGTGATGATGATGAATATTTTGAAGAAAACTTAACAAGGATATTGAAGAAAGGCATTGACAAGTACAAAGGTATGCTACCTCTTAAATGTTTTATATGTGGAAAGATTGGTCATTTAGCTACTAGATGTCTAGAGAAAGGTCCAAGATAGAAGTTTAAGAAGTTGAATAAGAAGGCTTACTATGTAAATGAATATGTTAGTATTTAAGATGATGAGTCAAAAGGAGATTGCTTGTTTTATGTTAAAGAAGATAATAAACTAGAAATTGATATCTCTAGCATTTGTGTTGAAGTTGATGATGATGGTGAAATTGCTTTTTATGTTACAAGAAACAAAAATGAATGACTGGTTGATAGTGGTTATTCTCATCATATGACTAGAGATAAAAGTAAATTTTTGTTACTTGACAAATTATATGATGGTGGTCCTGTTAGATTTGGTGATGATATGGCTTCTTATATTATAGGTAGAGGCTCTATTACTTTTGATGGAAAGAATAATAGTGACAGTCTCTATTATGTGAAGGGTTTATGTAATAATCTCTTGAAAATTGGATAGATGTGTGAGAATGGATATGATGTTGATTTCAAGAATGAAGTGTTACAAGTATGATTATTGTTGCACCAAAAGATTGACTTGTCAATACCCAATACAACCAATAGAATTATAGAACCCATAAGAGGTGGTTAAGTCATGTCATAAATCTTGCAAGGAACACTAGCACACTTCCAATAATCCCACCAAAGTCACTGATCAAGGCATGCATCACTCATGAAGGAGATTCAAACATGTGACCAAGCTCTAATACCACTTGTTACAAGTGTGGTTTCATTTGCACCAAAAGATTGACCTTTTAACACCTGATACAACCACTAGACTTATAGAACCATTAGGAGGTGGTTAAGCCATGTCACAAATCCTATGAGATACACTTGTACAATACCAACATGAAGGATGTGAGATTCAAAAAAGATCTAGAGATGTGATTGCAGTTGGAAAAAGGACGGGAAGGAATGTGCCATCTTGAAGGAGCTTCAAAAGGATGTTGTTTACTATCTCAGACCGATGATAGTTGGCTTTGGCATTCAAGGATGTGCCACACCAATTTTGACAATTTGGTAAGAATAAGTTCATCGTGTGCAGTAAGAGACTTACCTAGATTATGAAAACCAAACAATATTATGTGTAAAGTATATTAAGAAGGAAAAAAAAGGAGAGAATCATTCAGGGAAAAATACTATTCATCTACCAATTTACTAGATCTAGTATGCACTAACCTATGTGGTCCTACTAGAACAAGAAGTTCTCAAGGTGAAATATATTTTATAATTTTCATTGGTGATTATTCAAGGTTGACTTGGGTTGCATTTCTAAGAGAAAAATGAGAGGCATTTGATAAGTTTAATATATTTAAGACTAGAGTTGAGAATGAATGTGGTACAAAGATTAAATATTTGAGATTTGACAAAGGAGGAGAATTTACTTATGATGTGTTTAAAAGTTTTCGTGAGAAACATGGTATTATGAGATAGTACTCAAAAACTAGAACACCACACCAGAATGGTGTAATGGAAATGATGAATCATACAATTCAAGAAGTAGAAATAACTACGTTGAAGGAAGCAAGTTTACTAGAAATTTATTGGAGAGAAGTAGTGCATACTATTGTATACACAGTAAACTAAGTTCTATACTAAAAGAAGTATGGAGATAAATCATATTAATTATGGCATGGAAGAGAACCTATTCTTGGATAACTAGGAGGGGGGTGAATGAGTTATAGAATCAGTTATCTTAGGTCCCTTAACAATTTTCAACCTTAAAATATTCTCACTAGATAATCTATGCAATCAGATTTAGACATTTAACCGACCATAGCAATATTCATCAGAAAATCAATAAATAGCATGCAAAACATTCAATCACACATTAACACTAGTATTTAATGTGGAAATCCAATTTGGGTAAAAACCATTGCGAGGATTATCACCCATAAAATAATTCACTCTTCTGAAGTGAGCTCGGTTAAAAGACAATCTTGTTAAAGATTACAAACATGTTTCCTAGATGTGACCCTGTTAGGGGATTTTCACCAAAGATCAACTAGATCTATCACCCTATAATGAGTTACCTTATTAGAGGACTTTAGAACATTCGTTAGAATTCCACCTTACAAAGGATTCATAAATTAGGACTGTTAAATTCACTTGGCTAAGATATTTTCTATTACAATGGTTAGAAAGTAATAGTGAAATGATCTGATAAAATATGCAACTATCTTTTCCTATTCAGATCCCCTTTCTTCTCATTTTTCCACTTCAAAATTTTCCTTTATGGATGATCAATACACACACTTCATCTCATCACTTTTCTTCACTTCATTCACACATTCCTTCAACTCTATTCTACTCGGTGTACCCTTCTTTTCTAATTCGGCTATCTACTCTGGATATCAATAATTCATCATCAACAATAGCAACAAAATCAGCAATATGGTCATCGTGATCATCCTTTGTATAGATAATTTTTTATGCTTAATCCTATCACTTCTTAATCTCATCCATTTGATCAAATTTGTAGCTCGGTAAAATGTTTTATGATTCATTCTAGCTGTATCTTCACCTTGGAACTTGAACTTTTCTTGGATCTCAAACCAACCACTAAATCTTCACCATTTATCTGTACCTAACGATTTTGATCCATTGATTTCATTAAATGACTTTGTTCCTTCCTTAGAATCTCTCAAATTAATCCAAGTCTTCAATTGATGTCATATTTTACTTGATTCCTTGTTTAATCGACCAACTTCATCTACTCATTTAAGTCTTTCTACTCAGTATCACTTACTTGGTTAACTGTGACCAACCAATATCTTTAAGTATCAACAAATATTTCCAGCTCGATAGAAAACATTTTCTTTGTCTTTTCACTTTACAACTTCATTCCTTTATTACCGAAAATCATAACTAACTTATGCATCATTCTAACACTTCATTAAATCATGTAAAACAATCAAATCAATATTACCTTGTCATAGATTGATTAAAAAATTGTCCTATTAAGCTCATAAACTTAACATCACTTCTTTATTTCATATTTTATCTTTACCAATCATTTCTTTACTCAACATCACATATTTTAGATTGATATGAAAACTTGAAATCCATAAGTCAATAGGCTTGACATCAATGAAAACATAACAAATGATCCAATCCTTCTACATACTTTTCATTGCTTGGTTGACCTTGTTCATTCTCATCATCACAATATCAATTGGGTAACAATCTTATCATTTTAGCAATCTCATCAGTTTGTGTAACAATCTCCCCATTTGGCATTGATGGCAACACAATTTATATATCTCATCTCATATCTAAAATATGCCATCGAATACTAATAATCTTCATTCTTTACAATCTCCCCATATCTTCTTACATAGTCTTCTCTCCATTCATCATTCATATCTCTCCATAGATATCTCTCTCTCAGTTCTTCTACCAATATATCAGTTTCTCTCCCTTAATCATTCTCTCCCCCTTTGACAACAATGCCAAAGGTACTTGCAATACCTTATTCTGAAACTAACTATCCTTGTAGTTTTACCTTGTACCTTGCTTGTACAAATTACTTTTGTTTCCTCATATCTTTCTCACAACTTTAGGTTGTTCCTAAAGAGTGAACATCTACATCAACTCACAAATAGATAATCTAATAAAGATTGAATTGATGTACCGTGCATTTTTTCTAATGAACATTAGAGAGGGGAATGATCCCTAGTTTACCTCTTAGGATCTCAAAATTATCCTTAGGCAATCTCTTTGTGAATATATCAGAAATTTTTTCCTTAGATTTTACATATTCCAAGTTCACTTATTTTTCCTGTACTTGTTCTCTCAAATAGTGATACTTGATTGCTATGTGCTTTGTCTTTGAATTCATCATTGGATTATTTGAAATGTTTATAGCACTAGTATTATCATAATATATTGTCACAAGACCATCTATCTCCTCTTGTATCCCTTCAAGTAGTTGTTTTATCCACACAATGTTAAAACAATTGATTGCAGTAGCAGCATATTCTACCTCAATAGTTGATAGTGAAATGCAACTCTTCCTTTGTTTATCCATGTCACTAATCTTTCTCCTAAGAAGAAAGCTACTCCACTTATACATTTCTTGTCATCCACATTTCCTGTCCAATCAACATCAGTATACACTTCCAATTCAAAATATCCATCCTTTTGTACCATAAACCATAGTCATCAGTTCCTTTTAGATATCTAAAGATTTACTTCGCAACAGTCATATGTGTTTCCTTAGGATTAGAAGAAAATCTAGCCATAATTCCAATAGCATGAGCAAAATATGGCCTACTATGAACAATATAATGTACCTTACCAATCATGGATCTATACAGAGTTTCATTTACCTTGGTAGAGTCATCTTCCTTTGACAATTTTCATCCAGTAATCATTGGTGTACCAAACGGTTTTGAGCCTTCCATCCCAAAAAATTTCAAGATCTCTTTGATGTATTTTGACTAAGTTATGTATATTTCATCCTTGATCTATTGAATTTGCAAACCAATGAAACTTTTGATCTCTCCAATCATTGACATTTCAAATTCCTTTCTCATTTAATCAGCAAATGATCTATGCATTGGCTTATTTCCTCCAAATATGATATCATCAACAAAAATTTCAGCAATTAGTACCTTATCTTCAGATTCACTTTTCAAGTATACATTACAGTTTTCACTAGTTCTAATGAAACCTATTCTCATTAGATATGAGTGGAGTCTTTCATACCATGATTGGGGTTCTTGTTTCAAACTATATAGTGCCTTGTGAATTTTACATACCATTTTTTTTTAAACTTTTGTCAACAAATCCTTCTGGTTTCTCAATGTACACTTCTTCTTCTAGTATTCCATTCAAAAATGAAGACTTTACATCTATTTGATAAACTTTGAAACCTTTGTGACCAGTATATTCAAGTAAAATTCTCACACCTTCTAGTCTAACAACAAGAAAAAATATCTCACCATAATCAATACCTTCTTCCTGATCATATCCTTTGCATACAAGTCTAGCTTTATTTCTAGTCACATCTCCATTTTCATTTAGTTTATTCCTGAGAATCCACTTTGTACCAATATAATACTTATTCTTAGGTCTCAGTACCAGTGACTAGGTATTGTTCTTTTCAATCTGATCAATCTCTTATTTCATTGCATTAACCCAATCTTCATTTTCAAGTTCATCCTTGACTAATTTAGGCTCAAATTCAAAAATTAAACATGTATTGTCTCTCACATTACTTCTTGTCATGACTCATGCATTCTTGTCTCCAATATTTTGAGCCGGTGAATGGTTCCTTCTCACATACTTTGCTAGCATTGGCTCAGTTCTCTATTATTTAGTATTTTCATCTCTTGGTGGGGGCTCAACTAGTTCCTTGGTTTCTTCTTGCAGCTCAGTTACAGTACCAGAAACTCCTTCCCATACATATAACAACCTTTGATAATCTTTTGGTTCCTTTTTTCTATCTTCTTCATTTCTTTCTACAAACTCATCAATCCTTACATATTCAATTTCCACAATTTTTTTAGTAGTCTTATTTTAGACATTTATAAGCTTTTCTCTTTGTGGAGTATCCTAGGAATATACCTTCATCTCCTTTAGAATTGAACTTTCCATTCCTAGTATCTTTCAGATTGTAACACCTACTTCCAAATATTTTAAAGTAACTAACATTAGGTGTATGGCCATACCAGAGTTCATAAGGAGTTTTATTTTTACCTTTCTTCAATTCTACTCGGTTGAGTGTGTGAATAATAGTACTAATGGATTCTCTCCAGAATTTTTGTGTAACCTCCTTCTCAATCAATAGTGTTTTAGCATAATCAACTATTGATCTATTCCTTCTTTTAGCTATGACATTCTATTGTGGAGTTCTCGATGCAGAGACTTGTCTTTTGATTCCATTCTCATTGCAGAAGACAGTAAATTCATCAGAGATAAATTCACCTCCTCTATTTGATCTTAAACACTTTAGTTTCTTACCTATTTCCTTCTCAACTCTTTCCTTATATCATTTACACATTTGAAATGCATCAGAATTTTCTTTTAAAAACATTATAGATATCATCCTTGAGTAGTCATGAACAAACAAAATGAAATACCAATCACCATAATAGCTTTGTACTCTCATAGGGCCACAGAGATCAGTATGAACTAATTCCAATATACCATTAGATGAGTAAGACTTTCTTGAAAAACTTTATTTTTTCATCTTACCAATCTGACATTCCTTACACATGACTTTATCAGACTTGCTCAATCTCGGTAGACCTTTGACTTTATTTTTCTTACTAACCTTGATCAAGTTATCAAAATTTACATGACATAGTCTTTTATGCCATAACCAAGCATCTTCATTTCTTGCAAACAAACACACATTTTCATTAGATTTCAGATAAAATAAGTTACATTTATATTGTTCACCAGTTCCAATCAAATCTCCAACACCATCATAGATCTTCACTTACTCCAGTCAGTGACCAGTGTTATTCAGTTGTGCAACACTCAACAAGTTGTACTTTAGTCCTTGAACCCAATAAGTATTATCATGTTTAATATTTTCATTCAACATAATGGATCCCTTTCCTCTTATAGAAAATGGAGCATCATTTCCAAAAATATAACAAATCCTCCATCATACTCTTCTAAGTTCTCAAACTTATCAATGTCACCAGTCATGTGATGTGAACATCCACTGTCAATAATCTATGGGTCAATTTTCCTCACTTTAGAAATGAGGTCTTTTTCACCTTCATACCTTTGTTCTTCTGAATCATCTTTAATAGAAACATAAACCACTTTCTCACATTCTTCTATGCCAACATATTCATCATTGGTTATTCCTTCCTCAGCTAGGTAGCATGATTTATTTCCTTTGTCCTTATAGTCTCTGAACTTTCAGTATCGGTTCTCCTTCTTATCCTTCTTATCATTCCTTTCATTATCATGAAACCTAGATGCCATATGACCAATCTTGTTGCAATTAACATATTTTAAAGGTAATTTACCTTTATACTTTCCTTTTCCTCTCGGAAGCCTCTTTGTCAGCAATGCTTCCAATTCTTCTTGTTATTTTTCTTTGGTTAGTATACTGTCATAGTCACTTCCACCTAAACTATAGTGATTATATCTTTCTCTTCTTGAACTACCAATGGTTAAAGATGATTTAAAAGTTGTTTCTATCTTTGGTAAACTATTATCAAAATTACTAAGCTCAAATGCTAGCTTACTGATCAAAGCATCAAGAGTAACAACATTACCAGGTATGGATCTCAATTCCAAAATAGAAGAGACTTGAATAGCATATTTAGGTAAGAGAGTTATAAGAATTTTTATTACCACATCTTCTCCATTTAATGTTCCACTAGCACCTTTGATAGCACTAACCACTTCCTTAATTCTAAAACTGTATTGTGCAATGTTTTCTTCTTCTTTCATTCTCATCTCATCAAATTTTCCTTTGAGACTATCAACCTTTTCTTTTTATACATACAAAACACCTCCATAAATAAGTGCAACTTTATCCCACTTTTTTTTTTGTATCACAGTCCTTTATATCATTAAACTTAGCATCAGTAAGGGAAGAAGCAATCTCAATCATTACCGAGTTGTGTTCCTTCTTTTCTCTCATTTGATCAAGTGTCATAGGCCTAGGAGATGGTGGAGTGTAGTCATTTTCCAAAAAGTAGAGTGTAGAATCTCTAATTCCAGATAAGTGTAACTTCATCCTGCTTTTCCATGTAGGGAAAATCTCCTTGATCAACTTTGATACTTGTCTCCTATACATCTTTGGATATTTATCTTAAGTCTTCTAAACTTTTATTTTTAAGCACCAATAGCTCTAATACCAATTGTTGGATAACTGAGAGGGGGGGTGAATCAATTATAGAATCAGTTATCTTAGGTCTCTTAATAATTTTTAACATTAAAATGTTCTTGGTAGATAATCTATGCAATCAGATTTAAACATTTAACCGACCACAATAGTATTCATCAGAAAATAAATAAATACCATGCAAAAAATTCAATGACACATTAACACCAATATTTAATGTGGAAACCCAATTTGGGTGAAAACCACTAGAAGAATTATCACCCACAAAATAATTCACTCTTCTGAAGTGAGCTCGATTAAAAGCCAATCCTATTAAAGATTACAAACACATTTGCTAGATGTGACCCTGTTAGGGTATTTTCACCAAAGATGAACTAGATCTGTCACCCTATAATGAGTATCCTTATTAGAGGACTTTAGAACATTCATTAGAATGACACGTTACAAAGGATTTAGAAATTAGGATTGTTAAGTCCACTCGATTAAGAGATTTCCTTCTACAATGGTTAGAAAGTAACAGTGAAATGATCTAATAAAATATTCAACTACATGTGTGTATTCAAATCTCCTTCTGCTCATTTGTCATCTTCAAACTTTTCCTTTCTGGCTGATCAATACACACACTTCATCTCATCACTTTTCTTCACTTCATTCACACATTCCTTTAACTTTGTTCTACTCAGTGTACCCTTCTTTTCTAATTCAATTATCTGCTCTGGATATCAACAATTCATCATCAGCAACAACAACAACAAAAACATCAACAATATGATCATCGTGATCATCTGTTATACAGATTTTTTTTTCCGCTTAATCCTATCACCACTTAATCTCATCCATTCGATCAAATCTATAGCTTGGTAAAATGTTTTATGATTCTTTCTAGATGTATCTTCACCTTGGAAATTTAATTTTTCTTAGATCTTAAACCAACCACTAAATCTTCACCATTTATCTATACCTAACGATTTTGATTCATTGATTTCATTAACTAACCTTTTTACTTCCTTAGAATCTTCTAGACCAATCCAGGTCTTCAATTGATGTTTTCTTTTACTTAATTCCTTGTTTAACCAACCAACTTCATCTACTCAGTTAATTCTTTCTACTTGGTATCACTTGGTTAACTATGACCAACCAATATCTTTACTTACTGACAACTGTTTCCAGCTCAGTAGAACATATTGTTTCTTTGTCTTTTCACTTTACAACTTCAATCCTTTATTACCGACAATCATAACTGACTTGTGCATCATTCTAGCACTTCATTCAATCATGTAAAACAATCAAATCAATATTACCTTGTCATAGACTGATTCAACAATTGTCCAATTAATCTCACACACTTAACATCACTTCTTTATTTCATCTTATTTCTTTACCAATCACGTCTTTACTTAACATCACATATTTTAGATTGATATGGAAACTTGAAATTAGTAAGTCAATAGGCTTGACATCTATGAACACATAAAAAATTATCCAATCCTTCTACATAACTTCCATTGCTCGGTTGACCTTGTTCATTCTCAACGTCATAATATCAATTGGATAACAATCTTATCAGTTTAACAATCTCATCTGTTGGGGTAACACCTATAGTTAATTATTTCAAAATAATTGGAAGAAAATGTTACATTCAACAAGATGAAGACAATCTTGGGAAATTTGATAGTAGAGATGATGAAAGCATATTTCTAGGATACTCTACAAGGAGAAAGGCTTAGTGGCATTACAACAAGAGACTAAATAAGATAGTAAAAAGTGTGAATGTGATGGTTGATGATGATTTTTAGAAGACTCATGAGAAATACATTGCATATGAATCAGATATAAAGGATAAAGAAAATGAAGAAAAATAGTGCAGGTTCTAGCATCTACAATAAATAAACCAAGGTATGTACAAAAAAATCATTCTAGGCATCAGATTATTGGTGATAAAAAATAGAGTAGTTGTTACTAGAATTAGAGCAATACAAGATCATGCTTTTTTGTGTTTACTTTTAGAAATTGAGCCTAAATCTATAAAAGAAGAATGTAATTATCATAATTGGGTTAAAGTAATGAAGAAAGAACATGATCAGATTGAGAAGAATCGGGTATGGGAACTTGTTCATAGGCTAGCTGATAAGAATGTGATTGGTACTAAATGGGTTTACTAAAACAAATTGGATAAGAATGGTAAGTTAATAAGAATCAAGGCAAGGTTAGTATGAAAGGGTTACACTTGGATTAAAGGAATTGACTTTGATGAGACTTATGCCCCTATTGCCCGGATGGAGGTGATTTGGATATTTCTAGCTTTTGTAGTAGATAAAGATTTAAAGGTTTATCATATGGATATCAAGTCAGTATTCTTGAATGGAGAACTGAAGGAAGAAATGTAAATTGAACAACCAGAAGGATTTAGATCAAAAGAATACCCAAATAAAGTATGTATATTGGAGAAGGAATTATATGGATTGAAGAAAGAATCGAGAGCATGGTATGGTAGATTGGAAAAGTATATGATTGGTCAAAGTTTCTAGAAAGGTTTTGTAGGTAGTAAATTGTATTTCGAGATTTATTCAGATTAAATTCTAATTGTTATTTTATATGTTGATGATATCATTTTTAGAGGAAAAAATGACCTATGCAAGAAATTTGTAGATGAAATGTAGAAATATTTTGAGATGTCCATGATTGGTGAGTTGAATTATTTTTTGGATTTCATATAAATTAGAGTGGTAAAGGCATTTTAATTTCTCAATCCAAGTATGTCAAGGAATTGTTGAAGAAGTTTGGCTTGGAGAATTCTAAACTAGTATGCACTCCTATTTTTACCAATTGTAAGTTGACTAAGGGGGATGAGTCACCAAATGTAGATGCAAGTAAGTATAGATCAATGATTGGTGGATTATTGTACACCTAACTGCTACTAGACCAAATATCATGTATGCAGTATATTTGGTAGGCAAATTTTAGCAAGAACCGCAAGAGTTACATGTTATGGAAGTAAAAAGGATTTTAAAATATTTGAAGGGAACAAAAGAGCTTGGTTATGGTATCCAAAAGGTTCATATGTCATGTTGATAGATTATACTAATTTAGATTTGGTAGGATGTTTGGATAATCAGATAATTACCAGTGGTGGAGATTACTTTCTTGGCTCCCAGTTAGTTGCTTGGTTAAGAAAGAAGCAAGAATCTCTAACTTTGTCAATTGCTAAATCAGAATACATTGCAACATCCTCATATTGTACTCAAGTATTATGGATGAAATATAACTTGAAGGATATAGATGTTACTTTTGATGAGCCAATTTTAATTATGTGTGATAATACCAGTGTCATATATATCTCAAAGAATCCAATGTAGCATTCCAAAATGAAGCATATATCTATCAAATAACACTTCTTGAGAGAGAAGGTGTTGGAAGGAGAATTGAACCTTCACTATGTTCCTATAAAGGAGAATATAGAAGACATATTTACCAAACCTTTGTGCAAATATACTTTTGATTATCTCAGGGGAAGCTAGGTGTTCTGCCCTTTCCTAATGTTCACTAAATGCACCAGTGTGTATATTGATCTAGCGAATTACATGCTCATTCTTTTTTGGATCAATGCTTGGCAACTTCCTCTCAAGGGGAGAAAAGTGATTTACTCTGGGGAATTTTTGGCCCTTTTTCATTTTTGTCAAAGAGGGAGAAGAACAGAGAAGATCGTATAAATTTGATGCTAATATCTTTTGATTTTGAGTTGTTTGCTTTATTGATGAATGTTTCCATCAATGAAAAAGGGGGACATTTTTGGAATTTGAATTTGATGCTACTCATGTTTTTTTCATTAATGGTTGTCATTGATTTCAACATATCCTATGCATATTTTTTATTTGGTTGTATCGGTTAATGTGTACCAATATCCTTGGTGTATCCCAATAGAGGTGTTCATCAAAAGATGTACTTTAATATTTACTCTTATTCCTTTTTGGTAGTAGTTCTATTTCATGTTCAACATATGGTGGATTTATTATTTATCAATGATCCTATTCAGAGCATGTTCATTATGTTTCAATCCTAGCAGTTATCGTATAATGTGTTGATCATATATATTCATACCAAAATATTTACATTAGATGTATTGTGTGGATATGAAAAAGAAATGTTGTATCAAGTTCAAGGTGGTCCATGTTTCATTCCTTACCACTATAAGAGTATTTTGGTGTGACCTATATTTCAAATCAATTTAGGTCAGCTTGGTTGATGGGATCAAGTAGAATAAGAAGAGTGATGATTTTAGTTATTTGTGTGGATTTCTTGTCTGTGAAGTCAATGTAATGTCCCCTTTCTAGAGCGGAATTTTAGGAATTAAATAAATAAATAATGAGGTAAAAATAATATATAATTAAATTATAGTAATAAAATAAAATTAATAATAATACATTATAATATATAATTAATTAAATTATTATTATAATAATGGAAGAATATATTATTAATAATATTATATATAATATTATTAATAAATAAATATAAAATGTAATTATAATTGTAAAATATATAATTATAATTACGTTGATAAAATCAAATTATAAAAATTAATACTTTAATATATATATAAATATATTAATTTAATAAACAAGAAATTAAAATTAATGGACAATAAATAGTAACAATATAATATATTATTATAATTATAATAATATAATATTACTAATATATTAATAATCAACAATATATAATATTAATAATATATTATATATATTATAATACTATAGAACTAATATATCAATAATTACTTTAATAAATGTTAAATATATTGAAGATCTAATAACAAACATATAAATATATCGTGATTAAGACAATGAATAAAGGCGAACCAAGTAATGATTAACATATATTATTTCCAAAGTTATAAGTTAAAACAAAGGATAGATAGATTAATCTTTCCAAACTATAAGGACTGGAACGGTCAATAGCCAGCTCTGAGTTTAACGGGACACAAGTGTTTGATACATGTCATCACAATGATCAAACAGTAGCAAAGTAATTAAGCAATGGAATTAACCAAAAATCATTTTTTTTTGGAAGAAGGAATTAGGATGCTTGTGATGGATACCAAGCTGTTGTCGATTAAGAATATGATTCATCAGATACTCTATATCGGTATGGGTTACTAAACACGTTGAGTGGTAGTCGTCTGTCTCAAGAAATGTTCGGCAGTCCTCAAGATTGTTGATATGATTATAAATCACTTCCAGCCATATGTTAATTCAGAGATAATGAATCGTCTATATGTGAGGAAGCGACAATAACTATTATCAACAAATACAGACTACAGACTAATTATTGATTAGTCAAAGTCTCTCCACAAGAGGAGTCCATATATGAAGACAACGATTTGTAAATTAGACAATGGGTATTAAGTTGCATTAAGATACGCTCACCATTCACTGTTTATCTAAATGGCATAATAATATCCAAATTAAAGTTTGTCAAAAATAGCAATTAGGAGAAACTGGGACAATTGATTAATATTATGAAAGAGTGCGAATATAGAGAATGGTCATGGTGAAGAGACAAGGACGTTTCTCTTGGAAGCATCACCGCATTAGACCAAGTATAAACGGGGAATCAATTCTCTCAGTCAAGGATATAATACAGCTTATTCTTTTTTACGTCCCTGGTGGATCACTCAACTGGGCAATTGCCATTTGCAGAACTGGTTGCATACATCTAAAGTAAGAAATAAGGGATAGTAGCATTGTCACAAGTTCTAAAGGCAAACAAAACTATCACTACAATCAAGACCATAAATATTTACACATTCATAAAGATATATATGGAGCAGTAAATCATCTCATTGCTATAAGCAATAGAAATATATTGCAACATACTTTTCATTGTTCTATCAGAGATGACTATCAATCATATTGGTTGAATAATTCAGATTGCACAACTCCAATTGCACAGTCCATACTATTTAGCAAAGGTGCTGATTGGTTGGATCAAAGAGATAGCGGTGATATTTATTCTCATATATCTTATAACATCATATAATAAATAATATCAATTGTATAACATAAGGTCAACCATTTAGAAAGGGGTATCATGAATTACTACTCTTGCAATTAAGTAACTTCAACCATTAGCATTCTAAGTACTATCAGAGATCTTTTTTGGGAGAAGTCTTTTGTAATTGTAGTTATAGTCCCGTAAGCTTGGAGATTACAAGTGGGGACATTACAGTCAATGTGAGTCTAACAAGAGAATATATGTGTATTGTTGATCATGTGTGTGAGTGCAATTGGTAGCATTCTGATATATCATTTCCATATTGCAAAGCATTGGTGACAATATTCTTTGTGGTGTATTCAATCTTATTTCTTATATTTTGGTAGTGAGCCTATTTGTATTGTAAATTAGCCATATTCATATTTTAATGTAGGTATCATGATCAACAATTTCCAACCGTAGTGAGAAAATTGGCAGAGAGCCTTTGTAAAAATCACCTTAGCTAGTGTCACCTTAACCGATGTTTCATTTCATGAGAATTAGCTTCTCTGTGGTTTTTCCTAGTTTGGGTTTCCATATAGATTATGGTGTTCTTTGTGTTGGTATTTCTATTATTGCATGTCCATATCTATTATAATTGCTTACCAATAGAACATAAGTTAATGTTGATATAATTGTTATTATCATTTGTATGATTTATAAGTTTACTAACAAAGTTAAAGTTTTAGAAAGTATTTGATAAAAAATGATTCACCCCTCCCGCCACCCCCTCTAGTTATTTAGCATGTTCAACAATTTTGCCTTGAATAATTCTTTTGTCTTCTTTCCTTCATGACATTCCTTATAAATAATGCTTTTTGGTTTACACAGGATTGGTAAATATTTTACTAAACTTGATGAGCTTATCCTTAAACTAAGTTATCAAAATTTATGTGACACATCCTCTGGTGCTAAAGCTAGTTATCATCAAACTGAGATAACAAACAACTATTTGTAGATCCTTCAAGTTAATACATATTCCTTCCTATTATTTTTCCAACTACAATAATAGATTTGGAGTTCTTCCAAATCTCACAACCTTCATTATTAAACACAACATCATAACCATTTTCACACTTCTATCCAACACTCAAACTATTATGACACAAATTCTTCACATAGTAAACCTTGTTAGTGTTATGTTTTCCATCAAAAGTAATAGAACCAATTCCAACAATATATGTTACCTTATCATCTCCAAATCTAATAGGACCATCATCATATTTATCAAGTTTCAAAAAAAATCTTTTATCAATAGTCATATGATTTTCCTCTATCAATCAACCATTCATTTTTATTCCTTCTAACAAACAATGTACTCTCATCATTGTCATCAAATTCTAAGAAAATGTTAGAAATATCAAATCTAATATTTTCTTATTCTTCCAAAAGAAAATAGTCTTCTTGATTTGATTCATCATCTAATATATGAGCATCTTCATTTAACACAGTAGGCCTTCTTCTTTGAACTTCTTAAACTTATGTATGTTAGTCTTTTATGGACACCTAGTTTCTAAATGACCAATTTTTCTATATCTAAAGCATTTAAAAGGTAACATAACTTTGTATTTTCTAGTACCTATATTCATCTTCCTTGAAAAGTTTGTTTCTATCTTATCTGAATCATCATCATCCAAATCTTCCTTTTCCTTTCTAGCTTTAAAGGCTATATTAGATCAATTCTTATTTTTTCTAAATTTCCTTAACTCAAACACAATCAGGGTGCCAAACAACTATTTGTTGGTAAAATTATTTAGATCACAAAATTCCTCAATAGCTGACCTCTTGTCACTTTATCTCTTTGATAAGTTCATCAAGATCTTCTTCATCACATCTTCATCAGTAATAGTACCTCCTTGATTTTTGACTTCATTCACAACACTATCAACCCTCTGAAAGTATCTTGCAATATCTTCTCCTTCTTCCATCCTCGAGTTCTTATATTTACACTTTGTTGTTAGCTATTTATATAACTTGAATCTATTATTTCCTTCATAAATATCTTTTAAATTTTCACAAACTTCAAAAGATACATATCCAATGAAATAACCTTGGTCAACTCAATTGTGGATAAAGAAAAAAAAATGCATACCTTTCTTTCTCATTCTCCTTGTAGACAAAAATTTTATCTTGAGTAGTTGGGCTATTATGAGGTGCAACATACTTTGTCTCCACAACTTTCCAAGTAGTGTAACTGATAGAAATCTGTATCATCTCATATGTACTCTCTAGTAACTTTAATTGAATCCATCAAACATAGGGATGGTCAATTTGTGTGCCATCAAATCTACCTCAAGTAGTTAAGATCTCTACGAAACCCAATTTCTAATACCAATTATTGAATAGGCCAAATAACTAAGAGTGGGGTGAATCAATTATTATCAAACAACTTCCTTACCCTTAATTAATTTGGTTAATACTTAAAGAAATCATAAAATTATAATAGATATGAGCATGAAAGCACAAAAAATCAAACACCATGAACACCATAATTAAACAGGAAACCCAAGAAGGGAAAAACCATAGAGAAACCAATACTCATGAAAAGAACAATGGTTAAGGTGACACTTGTTAAGGTGATTTTTACAAGGGCTCACTGTCATTTTTCTTACTATAGGTAAGGCTCATTGTTGGCTGGGCTAATTACCCATAAATAGAAATCATCATTGTTAATATAAATAGACTCACTATCATAATATAAGAAATGTAAAAGGAATCCACCACTAAAGTCACTATCACCAATAATTAGCGGTGCAGGAGCACCTAGGACTTGGGCTAAAAATTCCTTCCTTATTTTTGGCTTGTCCTAGTCCTAGCCAAACTAGTAGGTAAATAAAGGCTCCAAGAGATCCTAGGAGTTTAGTTTTTTGAGTTATCTTTAGGTTGTGTTAGTTGAGTCTAGTTGGAAAGATAGGGTCTCCTTAGGACCTAGCTTGGTCCTAGAATATGGAAAAAGGACCCAAGTGTGGAAATGTGTCCTAATGTTCATATATGGGCTAAAATTTCCCAAATAATCCTTAGATATGTTTTTATAACACTTTAGAAGCCTAGAAGTGTTTTGGGAAGCAAGATGAGCAACAATGCAAAAGTTGCTAAAAAGTTGTCATGACAACTTTTGCAATTTTGCAAAGTTGCATGACAACTTTTTGTCTTAAGGGGACCGACTAGTGATTTAGGTCAAATGGAGGTACTAACCACCAAAACCTCATGGATAGAGGATATATAAGCCCTAAAAGGCTTGAACAACGAGGTTGGTTAACATTGCAATCTCTAGAAATAAGTTTTTAGGCACAGTGACAATCATTTGAGGACACAATCCTTTGATTTTATGCAGCAGTAGAAGTTAATGGATTATATTGTGTGTGAAAAGAAGGAATAAATTTTAAAACTTCATTTTTTTTCCATTCTACATCATTTTGTGTGCTTGTTTGGTGTTTCTTTAGTTTAGGTTTAATTCTTTTTATTTAAGCCAGTCACTGACCTGTAAATAGTTTAGGGTGTAAACATGGCTCCCCCATGAAATTCCATTGTGAGTTCATCATGTGTGGTTTGGACATGGAATTGGAGCCTATTTATAGTGTAAATAACCATTTTGGAGTTCTAGCATTGAGCATGGCCAATTTTGTAACCTTTCCCTAGGCAAGCACAACCATTACTTGGCTAGGGACAAGGAGGTGAAATTGTAAAATTACTTGCAAGGGTGACCAAAAAAATGCACTCCAAGACTTTGAAGATGAAGATGATGACTAGATAGAGCTTTGGTGAAGAGCACAAGGCTTGACCAATCCTTTTGGAAAGAAAAACCTTATTGTGTACAGTGAGCTCTTGGAAACCACTAAAACCCTTGTTAACCCCTTCTAATTGAGTTAGGGTATTGTACGGATGCATAGGACCCAAAGACCCACAAAATATCTTAGGGTATCCTAAATTTTCAAAGAATCCATTATTATTTTGGGTGTTTCTTCAGGAGCAATTTGCAGGAAGTCCTAGAAACCCAGACTAGGAGACCTAATTGGGGCTCTAGGGCTACAAGGCCTAAACATAGAATTTGATGAGATCGGTAAGGAGTAGTTGTGAAGACCTTGACAAAATATGTCAAGAAGTGAAACTAGGTTATATTTTGGTTACCTCCACATCCCTACAAGACTCACAACTTTCTAAAGAGGTAAGGTATACTTGGAAGGAGAAAATTAAACATGAGGGAAGAAGGAGCTTTCAATCAGTGATAGATCACCTAGGAATTGAAGAGTAGTTTGTGAAGTTGAAGGACATTGAAGAAGTCCTTAAGAGAAAAAGAGGAACCTTGTTGGACCCCTAATCAAATAATTGGGAAGCTAGAGAGTTGGGAATCTTAGTGATCCTTATAAGAGTATTGTGCACCTAGTGTGATCCTACCAGATTGGTATCAGAGCCTACAATAGATTAGGCTAGTGGATAGTGGATGTTGCACTCAGCTGAATTAGTGGATTCCTCAAGGATCATGAAAAATGAATAATTATCTAAGAAGGTTGAAGATCAAGAGGAGGAGAATAGACTCCTTAGGGAAAGGGTGGTAGGGATAGAGAGTAAACTTCATGTTGTGGAAACTGAGACTAAATTGGTAAGAGAGAAAGTTGGAGAGGTAGAAGACAAATGTAAAGAGGTGGTAGAGAAGGAAAAGATCCTTGAACTAGACCCTTCTTTAGAAGAAGAACCCTTCTTGAAGGCACTAAAAGCCATAAGTGGAAATTCTTTGGAAGGAATACCACTCTTTAGTGGAAAGATGGAGGCAGATCTAGTTATGGAATAGATTGAAGGTATAGAAAACCACTTTGAGTGTGAAAGCATTAGTGAGGCTCAAAGAGTCAGGGTAGAAAAATCAAGGATGAGAGGAGCTGCCCTCACATGGTGGAAATTTGCATAGGATGAAAGGGTGAAGGAAGGAAAGAACCCTATTAAAAATTGAAAAGGTATGGTGGAAAAAGTTAGGGAAACTAATGCAGGGGAATTCTAGGGTACTCAGCAAATCTACATGGTGGTGTTTTTTTTTGGTTCTGTGTTACTTGGTTGTACCTTTAACCAACGGTCTCAATTATTGAAGGAACTCAGTGAAACCTCTTGTGCTTAGTGGAACTTGTACTTGATAGTGTCTATGGTGCTCAGTCAACGTGCTTGTACTCGAAGATGCCTATGTTGCTCAGTGTTGCTTGGCATGGTTGGTTGTTTCACTGGTGCTCGGTTGTTTCTCTAGCACTTTGTAATTTTGGCTTACCGACTGGAGTTCTTGGAGATTTGGTTGGCCGACTTGGTGCATTTATTATTGGTAGCTTTTTTTGTATTCTCCTATGTAGGTCTAGAGGCTGACATGGAGAATTAAATGTTTGTAAGGCTATTTATGAGCTGACTATTGTTGCATTTAATATTTGTTTGTAATAGGAGCTGACTTGGCTTAGGAGTTAATTGTTTCTTCTAGCCAACTTTTGGCTGAAGATTAGTATGTAAGGAGTGCTTAGGTAGTTGTTTAGAGGCAGATTTAGTAGATTAATAGATTAGTAGAGTGTGAAGGATAGATCTAGATCCTGCAAGATCTTGAAGATCAGATTGTTATCTAATAGTTTGTAATAGAAGAGCTAGTGGTTTGCATGCTTGCAGACAAGGAGATTGCTTGGAGACTTATAAGCTCAAGTTCAGATCTACCTTAGAGTTTCCATCAGTTGCTAATTTGTTTTAGAGCTAGACTAGCTGAGAGATTGCAGAAATACTTCTGATTGTATTTGGCCCTAACCTAGAAGGCCCTATAGCCAGGAATGTTAATGAAAATTCAGTTGAAAAAATTATCTTTTTATGTTATTTCGCATTATGGTGTTTGGCTACTTGTTTGGAATATCCTTAATTTTATCCTCCTTACTTGTACTATGTCAGGTGGGATCAGAGCTTGAAGATCTTGAATGTGTAGACTGATCTCCGAGTTGAGGTTGTTTGCACCAGGACCTTGTTGGTCATTTATTGCTTTGGTTTTTCAAAAATCTTGAAGGATTCCTTCGAGAAGGTTGGACCCTAGAGCGATTGCATATTTCTATGATGTTGTGGAATCGAAGATTACAGAGAAGGATAAAGTTGATTTTAGATCTGAGATGGAATTGATGAAGAATGACATGATCGCTAAGGTCATGAGAGCTATTATTGGTATGCCAAGGAATATTGGTACTGATGATGGTTATGAGGAAGCTTTTGAAGACTTTGAATCTTCTAGATCTAGTGGAGATGATCAGAGAGACAGATCTGGTGAAGACAAAACTGGTCAGTTACATAGATCTAGAGCTCGGTTAAGTACTAGTTACTGAATGGAAGTTTCTACTTTCTCTAGTACTTTGAGACCCAAGAACTTGATTGATTGGATTGGTGAATTAGAAGACTTCTTTGAGCTTGAATAAATTGAAGATCCTCTTGGAGTAAGATTGGCATAGACTAAGTTGAAAGGACATGCTGCTCTTTGGTGGAAAGAATTACAAAGCGATAGAGAAGATTAAGGTGAAATGAAGATCAATCAGTAGAGGTTGATGGTGACTAAATTGAAAGCTAAGTTCATACATGTCAACTATGAGCTTGACTTGTTTAAGAAGTTGTAGAATCTGAAGGAAAAAGATTTGACTATGGAGGACTATACCAAGGAGTTTTATAAGTTGACTATTCGGTCTAGACACTACGAACTTGATAAAGAAAAAGTATTCGGTATGTGAATGGTTTGAGATTTAATATTCAGGATGAGCTTGGTATGCTGAAGATTGATTCGATTGAAGATGCTTATCAGTATGCTTTGAAGGTAGAAGATAAGTTGAAAAGGACACAACACAGTAATCCCCAAGGGAAGGAAAAGATTGATCACTCGACGAAGGATAAACTAACTGTTGAAGATGAACCGAAACTTGTGTAATTGAAGAAGAAGACAGGTAAAGTTATCTTTAAGGGTACTTGTTATAATTGTGGTGAAGAAGGGCACCATTATTTTGAGTGTACATAGAAGAAGTTTGGTGACCGAAGGACTATTGTATTAAATGAGAACATTCAAAATGAACTTGAATCTAAGAACTTTCTGGTTTGGACTACATTGATCAGTGCAAAGGAGGAACCTTGTCAGAGGAGTAACTTGTTCAGAACTCAGTGCAAATCTAGAGGTAAAATTTGTGATGTAATTGTTGATAGTGGTAGTACTAATAACCTTGTTGTTGAGGATGTGGTTCAGAAACTTGGTTTTAAGAGAATGAAGCATCCTCATCCTTATAGGATTGGCTGGTTACAAGATGTTCATGCTCTAGAAGTGAGGGAGCAGTGCTATGTTGATTTTTAGATTGGCCAATATAAGGATCTAGTGTTGTGTGATATTGTGGAGATGAATAGTTGTCATAAATTTCTCAGTAGACCTTGGCAATATGATTGCAGAGCTATGTATGATTGTGTCAAGAATGTGTTTACTGTTGAGAAGAATGAAAGGAAGCTTTCCCTGATGCCTTTTCAGGATACAACACTTGGTAGGAGAAACTTGAGCTTTGGTAGCTGAGATGAGTTGGGAAATTTTGAAAGGATTGATAAGTATAGAGAACAAGCCTATGTGTTATCTAGGAAAGATTTGAAAATATAGAGGACACGAAAGTGGAAGAGTATGCAAGGTGAAGAGTTGAAGGACTTGTATGTGAAGAACCAGTTTAGGGTTTATGTGATGAATCCCGGAAGATGTTCTTCCAGCCTATGAGAACATCTTTTCAAACTTGGGGTGTCTGATGCAAGGGCATTCTAGGGTACTCGAAAAATCTTCATGGTGGTGTCTTGTTTTGGTTCTGTGTTACTCGGTTGCATCTTTAACTGACAATCTCAGTTATTGAAGGAAGCTTGGTCACTGAAGGAACTCGGTGAAACCTCTTGCACTTGGTGGAACTTGTACTTGGTGGTTTCTATGGTACTTGATTGATTTTCTTGTACTTGGCAATGTTTGTGTTTCTCGGTGTTGCTTGGCGCGATCAATTTTTTCACTAGTTCTCAGTTGTTTCACTAGCACTCAGTAGTTCTAGCTTACCGACTGGAGTTCTTGGAGATTTGGTTAGCTGACTTGGTGCATTTATTATTGGTAGCTTTTATTGTATTCTCCTATGTAGATCTAGAGGCTGACATGGAGAATTAAATGTTTGTAAGGCTATTTATGAGCTGACTGTTGTTTCATTTAATATTTGTTTGTAATAGGAGCCGACTTGGCTTAGGAGTTAATTGTTTCTTCCAGCCAACTTGTGGCTGAAGATTAGTATTTAACGAGTGCTTAGGTAGTTGTTTAGAGGCAGATTTAGTAGATTAATAGATTAGTATAGTGTGAAGGATAGATCTGGATCCTACGAGATCTTGAAGATCATATTGTTATCTAATAGTTTATAATAGCAGAGCTAGTGGTTTTCATGCTTGGAAACAAGGAGATTTCTTGGAGGCTTGTGAGATCAAGTTTAGATCTACCTTAGATTTTCTATCAGTTACTAAGATGTTTTAGAGATGGACTAGCTGAGAGATTGTAGAAATACTTTTGATTGTATTTGGCCCTAACCTAGAAGGCCTGACAGTCAGGCATGTTAATGAAAATTTAGTTGAAAATATTGTCTTGTTGTGTTATTCCACATTGTGGTGTTTGGCTTCTTGTTTGGATTGTCCTTAATTGGATCCTCCTTACTTGTACTATGTCAAAAACATACCTACCTAAAGATTATGAGGTGCAATTGCATAAGAAAAGACAAAACTTGAGGCAAAAGGACCTAGAAGTAAGTGCCTACACTGAAGAGTTCCATAAATTATATCTTAGGTCACATATTATGGAGGAGGAGAGATTAAAGGTGGCTAGATACCAAAATGGTCTAAGGTGGAACATCCAAGAAGAAATCAATCTCTTGAGTCCTAAAATAGTGTACCAATGTTATCAATTAGCTATCAAGGTAGAAGATAAGCTCAAAAAGAGGCATGACTCAAGAAGCTGAGGTAGAGGTAGAGTTAGAGATAATAGATGTCATAGAGGTATTTATGGAGGAAGAAATTTAGAACCAAGAAGTCCAGGAGAGACCAAACTTACTGAGCAGCAAGGTGAAGTCCCTAGCAGTAGAGGAGGCTACAATAATAGAGGTATTGGATCAAGCAGAAATTATAGAGGGAGGTCAAGTGGCCAAGGGAGAGGATCCTTCTTCTCTTCCATGAAGTGTTATAATTGTCACCAATATGGACATTCGACATATAGGTTCCTTGAGAAAGTTTCAACATCTCAAGGTGGAGAGAAGAGGGTGAATTAAATTCAAGAAGAGTCCTCAAGTAGCAAGCCTATAGAAGTGTCCTTAGAATCTAAAGTGAGAGATAACCTTCTGATAAGGATGTTAGGAATGAATTCTAAATGTTTGGCAGCCATTCTGTAGCAGTTGTTATTGCATTCATGACTATGATTGTCATTGATGTCAATACAATGATCTTCTAGAGACTTGCAGAGAAGCAGACAGAGTTTGAATTAGCGCACGTGGGATATTGTAGCTGGAGCTATGTGATGTTGAGGATATACTCTTTGATATTTTATATGTCTATGGTTAAGAGCACAGATAGTAATTCCTTTATTCATGGAAGTTATGAGCATTTTGGTGGAAGCAGTATTCAGGTAGTGTTCCTAAGTAGCGGTTTGTGGAAATCGGATGATATCTCCTAATTGGGATGGAATCTAGTTTTGCACAGTTAAAGGGAAGTTGAAGTCACATTGATAGTGATGTGGATGATAGCACAAACTTTGAGGTCACATGAGTGAAGATTTATTGTACTTGGAAGCCGATAGTTTTGTGTATTTTTTATGTAGCATGTGAAAACTTTTATTTTGTAATTGTATGCCAACTCATTTGTAATTATTTGAGTGTGGTATAAAGGAAGGAATGTTTTTCCTTGTTTTATATGATTGGATGAACATGAAGTGAAGAAAAGAGCTAAATGTGAAAGTGAATTTGTGAAGGAAGACATGCGAAGTACAAAGATCTAAAATTGAGATCTGGTGTAACAGTGAGTGCGGTTTGGCACAGTCAGAGAAGAGGTAACATATTACTCTATTGAGTAATACAAAGATTATTTGGACAGTGTGTTTAGTGATCTTACCCTGAAGCTGTTTGGGCAGTGGGTCCTTCTGTCTTCCATAACTCTTAACATGGTTAGAATATTTTAATAGGGATTCATATGTACTGAATGTATTTCATAAGACTCCTAATAGAGTCCATCCTTTCACACGGAATATGCATATTAGTGCATCTTTTGTGGGCATCATTCCCACCGGGGTTTACTCTTTGATCAAGAGGCTCCCTAGTCAACATATTTTGTGTCATTGTGTTATTGTGTATGAATATATTTCTATGGTTGGTAATTATATTGCTTACATGGTTTAATGTTGTTGGAGATGATAAAAGTTATAATTATCTGATAACTAATTCACCCCCCCCCCCCCCCTCTCAGTTATCTTGGTGGACTTTACTTTCTAACAAAGGGGAACACTAATTAAAGAGCCAATTAGAGAGGATCCAAGCCAAAGGTCATTATTTAGAATAAAGTACAAGATATTAGGCAAAGTGTGCAATATTAAGATAGACTCTACATCCACATACAATATAGTCTCCAATGAAGTAGTTAGCAAGCTGAATCTTCAGAGGATCCCACACACCAATCCCTATAGAGTCACATGGTTAAATAAGGGTCAATATGTCTTGCTAAATGAACAAGCTTGGGTAGACTTCACCATTGGGAGGTATAAGGAAAATGTGTTGTGTGATGTCTTGCCCATGGATGTTTGTCATTTCTTATTGGGATTACCATGGAAATTTGATAGGCGAACTATCCATGGTGGATCCAAGAACTCCTACTCATTAAAGAAAGATGGAGTCACTTTCATAATTCAGTCCATCCTAGAAGAAGGTGAAGTGAAGTCAATTGGTCTGAATGTGCTCTTAGTAGGGGAAAAGGAGTTCCTAAACACCTTGGAGGAAGCTGAAGGAGTGGTTTATTCTTTGGTGTTGAAGCCTAAAGAAGAGAAAGAAGTCAAGAAGCCTGAGGTGCCCATAGAGGTTCAAGAGTTGTTGGAACAATATAAAGAAATAGTGAGTGATGGAAAGCCAGCCACCCTACCTCCTAAAAGGGCCATAAGCCATCAAATAGACTTCATCCCAAGAGCATCCCTATCTAATAAAGTTGAATACAAGATGACCCCTCAACAAAATGAGGAAATTTCCAAGAAAATACAAGAACTAGTTGGCCAAGGCCTCATAAGAAAAAGCATCAGTCCTTGTGTAGTCCCTATTGTCCTAGCACCAAAGAAAGGTGGAATTTGGAGGTTATGTACTAACTCTAGTGTCATTAATAGGATTACCATAAGGTATAGGTTTTCAATCCCAAGAATATAAGACTTAAAAGATTGCCTAGGAGGAGCCAAATACTTTTCAAAGATTGACCTTAAAAGTGGATACCACCAAATAAGGATCAAAGAGGGAGATGAGTGGAAAACTACTTTAAAGACCACGGAAGGCCTATATGAATGGTTAGTTGTTCCCTTTGGGTTATCCAATGCCCCTAGTACCTTCATGAGGTTAATGAATTAATTATTGAAAGACTTCATAGGTAAATGGGTTGTAGTATAATTAGATGATATCCTCATGTTTAGTAAGTCCAAGGAAGATCACTTGATGCATTTTCAAGTTGTGTTACAAAGGTTGCATGAAGAGAAGCTCACCATCAACCTAGACAATTGTGAATTCATGAAAAAAGAATTGGTTTAGTTAGGCTTTTTAATCTCCCAAGGTAAATTAAAAATGGACATTAGTAAGGTAGAAGAAATCATGAATTGGTCTACACCTAAATCTGCTACCGAAGTGAGAAGCTTCCATGGTTTGGCATAGTTTTATAGGAATTTTATTAGATAATTCAGTGAGATTTGTGCACCAGTCCTAGATACCTTTAAGGGAGGCATGAAAGACAAATTTAAATTGAGTGAGCAAGCTAAAAAAGGGTTTGAAACCTTGAAGAGGAGGATAGAAACCCAACCAATCTTGGTGTTACCTAGCTTTGATAAGTTATTTACTATTGAATGTGATGCTAGCAATGTTGCTATAGGAGAAGTCCTAATCCAAGAGGATAAACCAGTGGCCTTCTATAGTGAGAAGTTGAGTGAAGCCAAGAAGAAGTACTCCTCCTATAATTTGGAGTTATATGCATTGGTTCAAGACCTAAGGAAGTGGAGGCATTACCTCATTCCTAAGGAATTTTTGGTGTATACAGACAATCAAGATTTGAGCTTTCTCAATTCACAAGACAAGCTAAGCCACAAGCACATGAAGTCAGTAGAATACATTCAAGCCTACACTTTTACAATAAAGCACAAAAAATGGAAACTAAACAAGGTGGAAGATGCTAAGCCGAAGACTCTTGACGGTCCAATAAATTTAGTTGAGAAGCATTGGCATAGATAGCTTCAAGAAGTTGTACTCAGAGGATGAAGATTTCTCAGCAGCTTATAAGGTATGCATGTTGGAAATTTAGCTAAGTAGGATATCAATTTGTTGTCATTATGGAAACATATAATCAGTATGAAGATCACAATATGATAGCAAGCAGTTATGACAGAGCGCAAGTAAATTTATCTAAGTATAAGCAACATTTTCCAGTCTAACCAGAGACAATTTTGGATAGCGATGTTGATAGAAGTTCAATGCATGTGCACTTGAACATGGATACTTTTATGTATATTGAAGACTCACCTGAAAGTTCAAGTCTGTATGGCATGTACGGAATGAATTATTATAGGATTACAGAGACTGAGTTGAAGTTGACAGGACGGAGAAAGAAGACAGAATCAGTATGATAGTTAAGGGATTATTTTGTTTATCAAAATAATAACTTAATCATATAAGGGATGACATCCTAGATGTTAACCCTTGGACAGTGCAAGTTAGTGTGTATTTTGTAAAGTTCTTTATGTTTTGTAAAGCCGACTGTAAAAGTTATTATTCTTAATAACTTGTATAAATATAAGACATATGTAATGCAAAGAGATAGTGAGATATATACATGAAAAATAAATTGATGTGAAGTTGTAAATTGTAAAAGCCAAGAAAGTAGACTTTTTATATGTAAGAAAAGAGATAGATCAAAATAGGAAAGCTATTTGGTAGTAGTGAAAGGTTATATACCTTACCCTTTTTGTAATCAGAAGTCATTGTATATTACATGTTTGGGCAGTGAGCTCATCTTGTAATCATTCTATTTGTACTACTAACTCTTAGCAGGGTGGAGGCTTCTAACAAGGCCTTAAGTCCTTTAATCAAGACAGAGACACTATGTGTATGTAATAGACTCCTAACAAGGTCAACATCCTTTACTGGATACTTTTTATTAGTGGATCATTGTGGGTATCATCCCCACCGGGGTTTTCCCTTGGCCAAGGTTTCCTCGAGAACAAAACATGGTGTTATGAGTTCATTTTCTTTATTGCTATGCATTCTATTTAGTTACTTTGTTTTGCAAGTATCAAGTTAATCTGTTATATCCATAATTGGGAAAAAGTAAAAGTTTGTGGAATACTGATTCACCCCCCCTCTCATTATTCCCTATTTCTAACAATGCAAGGAGTTCCAAAACCATTTCCATAGTGAATATTCTAACTATATTATACAAGAAGTTCTTTTGTTTAGGGAAGGGAAACTTTTTGTACCTAGAGGCTCTATGAGAGAGAACCTCATTCAAGACAAACACAATGGGTCTTTGAGTGGACACTTTGGAGTTCATGAGACCTTGGAACTAGTTCAAAGGTTTTACTATAGGCCAAGAATGAATTAGGACATAAAAAGGTATCTAGAGACTTGTATAGTCTGCCAAAAAGAAAAAGGCACTTCATTCAATTTAGGGTTGTATCAATCCCTTCCAATCCCAAATAAACTATGGAAATGTCTTAGTATGGACTTTGTTGTAGGGTTTCCTAAGACTAAATAGGGATTTGACAACATTTATGTTATTGTGGATAGGTTTAGAAAGATGGCCCACTTTGTGTCATGCAAAACCACTCATGATGCTAGCCACATAGCCAATTTTTTCTTTAGAGAAGCAGTCTAGATCCATGGGTTTCCACTAAGTATAATATCTGACGGGGACTCTAAATTCATGAGCCATTTTTGGAAAACTTTGTGGCACAAGCTTGGCACCAACTTATCCTTTGGGCCTACCTACCATCCCCAAATAGATGGCTATACCAAGGTGGCTAATAGAAGCTTGGCAAATCTCCTAAGGTTCCTAACTAAGGAATATGGTCAAACATGGGACCAAATCATAGAACAAGCAGAGTTTGCTTATAATGACACCATCAATAGGACCACTAGAAAAACTCCATTTGAGGTCGTTTATTGGATGCACCCAAGAGGTATCCATGAGATTACAGAACTTGTAAATGCAACAAAAAAGAGTGGATATGTTGAGGACTTTGCGCAGTCCATGAAGGAGGTGCATGACACAGTGAAACAAGCTCTTATGGAAAGTACCACCAAGACAAAGCAGAAATTGGATGAAAGGAAGAGAGAACTACACTTCTAGATAGGAGATCTTTTGATGGTTCATTTGAATAAGGCTAGGTTGTAGAAGGGGATCCCTCACAAGCTTTAGATGAGAAGGATTGGCCCCTGTGCCATCCTAGAAAAATATGGGAGTAATGCTTAAAAAGTGGACTTACCAGAAGACCTAGGACTATCACCAGTGTTAAATGTTGCAAAATTGGTGCCTTATAAAGGAACATTCCCAATAGAATGTAATGAACATTCTGATGTTGTAGAGGATCTTGAAACCGTGAAGTTTCCAATTTCTCCAAGACCCCAAGAAGAGAAGGTCTTAAGCTCCTAGGTCACCAAGAAGACTAGGAACAGGACATACATGGAGTACCTTATCAAATGGAAAGGAAAATAAGATGCAAAGGTTACATGGGTATCTAAGATAGAGTTTCCAAAGTTGGGCATTGATCCTAACTCAGTCTCAACAAATGGGACTTGATTTATTTTGTTTAGGGGAGAATGGTCCAAGAGCACCTAGGACTTGGGTTAAGAAATCCTTCCTTTTTTTGTGTGTGTACTAGTCCTAGATAGTCCAATAGGTAAATAAAGGCTCCAAGAGAGCCTAGGATTAATAGGAGGTTAGCTGGTTGAGTTAGCTTTAGGTTGTGTTAGTTGAGTCTAGTTGGAACCTAAAGTGTCCTTAGGACCTAGCTTGGTCCTAGGATGTGGAAAAAGGACCCACGTGTGGAAATTTTGTCCTAATATTTAGCTATGGTCTAATATGGCCCAAAATAGTTTTAGATATGTTTAATAACACTTTAGAAGCCTAGAAGTGTTTTGGGAATCAAGGTGAGCAACTATGCAAAAGTTGCTTAAAAGTTGTCATGACAACTTTTGCAATTTTGCAAAGTTGCATGACAAATTTTTGTCTTAAGGGGACCAACAATTGATTTAGGTCAAATGAAGATCCTAACCACCCAAACCTCATGTATAGAGGCTATATAATCCCTAAAAGGATCAAAAACTGAGGTTGGTTAATATTGCAATCTCTAGAAATAAGTTTTTAGGCACTATGACAATCATTTGAGGACACAGTCCTTTGATTTTGTGCAACAGTAGAAGTTAATGGATTAGCTTGTGTGTGTGAAGAAGGAATAAATTCAAAAAATTCATTTTTTTTCCATTCCGCATCATTTTGTGTACTTGTTTGGTGTTTCTTTAGCTTAGGTTTAATTCTTTTGATTTAAACCAGTCACTAGCCTGTAAATAGCTTAGGGTGTAAACATGGCTCCCCCATGAAATTTGCATTCATCATATGTGGTTGGGAAATTTAATTGGAGCCTATGTAAAGTGTAAATAACCATTTTGGAGTTCTGGCATTGAGCATGGCCATTTTGTAACCTTTCCCTAGGCGAGCACAGTCATTGTCTGGCTAGGGACAAGGAGATGAAATTGTAAAATTACTTACAGGGGTGACCAAGAAAATTCACTCCAAGAATTTGGAGATGAATATGATGACTAGAAATATCTTTGGTGAAGAGCGCAAGGCTTGACCAATCCTTTTGGCAAGAAAAACCTTATTGTGTACAATGAGCTCCTAGAAACCACTAAAACCCTTGTTAAACCCATCTAATTAAGTTAGGGTATTGTATGGATACATAGGACCCCAAGACCCACAAAATCTCTTTGGGTATCCTAAATTTTCAAATAGTCCATAATTATTTTGAGTAGTCTTTAGGAGAAATTTGAAAAAAGTCCTAAAAACCCAGACTAGGAGACCTAATTTGGGCTCTAGGGCTACAAGGCCTAAACATAGAGTTTGATGAGATTGGTAAGGAGGAGTTGTGAAGACCTTGAAAAAATGTTTCAAGAAGTGAAACTAGGTTATATTTTGGTTACCTCCACACCCCTACAAGTCTCAACACTTTATAAGGAGGTAAGGTATACTTGGAAGGAGAAAATTAAACATGAGGGAAGAAGGAACTTTCAATCAGTGATAGATCACCTAGGAGTTGAAGAGTAGTTTGTGAAGTTGAAGGACATTGAAGAAGTCCTTAAGAGACCTTGTTGGACCCCTAATAAAGTAATTGGGAGGTTGGAGAGTTGGGAATCTTAGTGATCCTAAAAATAGTATTGTGCAACTAGTGTGATCCTATCAATTAGAAAGACATAAAATATATAACAATATGCTACTGATTGCACCTAATCGCATATGTATTACTACATAGGTCTTTCCTTTCTAGATTTTCATTCACTTTGAATATTAATTGCACACAAGAACACCAAAAACTAGAAACATCACTCTCTTATACCATTTCATGCCAACAACTAGGTTAGGCTAATGCAATTTTAAATAGGTCACACCAAAGTATTCTTGTGGTGTTAAGGAATGAGACACATACCACTTCACTCAATACCACATGCCTCTCTCACAAAAACACAATACACCACCACCAATATCTTTGAAACTGGGAGATAGGATCTATATGTTATAATGAAAATACTTGTACTAAAGCATAATGACCACTTTCTAGATAGAACTAAACCCAAAAAAATAAACCACATTATATTGCAATATTGACATGACCAACACGAACATGTATAAAGATAAATCTTTATGACACATCATCTAGAGCACACTCTACTAGATCACCAAAGCATCCAATCCACATCTAAGCATATTGTATGTTGACATCAATGACAACCATTAATGAAAAAATAATGATAGCATCAACATCATATTCTAACACTTTTAAATAATTCCTTGCTAAAAGTTCTAAATATTTAGGTGAAGGATTTTGTTAAGCATCAAACCATTGATTATAAAACCATTTATTTAATGTTAGGGTTTAAGTAGATATGATAAATAGATAATAGTACGATAATGAAAAATTAGAGAAGACTTAAAAACAAATAACACAAAGATTTAATGTAGCTCACCCAATATGGCCTACATACACCAGAGAAATAGTCATACACTAATTTTATTGTTCAACAAAGAGAAAATTACAATCTCATGATTTTTCACACTTTTATTCATTTATATATAGGCCTTCTAAGTGGTTTACCAATGTCATTTTTCAAAGGTTGGTTAACAAATTAACCTAGCTAGTGTATAGATTTTGCCTGATCAATCACCATAAACCAACAATCTCCTACTTGGAGACTAATCAAGCTCCACACTAAATAATCTCCCACTTGAAGACTGATCATGTGGGAACACTACTACCTCTGAAGCTCTCAATGGATTAACACACCTGGACTTTATTGAATATTCCAAATAACTTAGGGGAGGGGTGAATTAGTTATTCCAAAACACTTTTCAAAATCTTTACTGATCCAGTATACACATAAACCATTCAAATAATTAAAACTATTAAAAACATGAAATAACAAAAACAAAGAAGACCATAACAATAGATATAATGTGGAAACCCAAGATGGGGAAAATCAAAGAGAAACTAATTATCATGAAAAGATAACTAGTTAAGGTGACACCGGTTAAGGTGGTTTTTGCAAGGGGCTCACTACATGTTTACTCACTACTATTTGGATAACTGTCAGTCGGGCTAACTACCCTAATACAAATGATGTATTACAAATTAATGTCTTACAGACAAAGTGTGCACTGATATAATTGCATCTTCATATGCATGAAACTATTCTATCTTAGCACAATAATCACCAATAACACTAGAGCTAATATAGATCTTCTACCAATACACCAATCCAATATTTTTCAACTTGGTATGTAAGGATCTTTTCATATCAAAGTAACCCTTCACACATCCTTCTTTTTCTTACACACACTACCACTAAGTATTCACTCCCATACCACCTTTTTATTTCTCTCACTCACTCATTTCATCAAATACAAAATGGTTTCCTTTCTTATATACACATCTAATAAGGTAAATACATATGTCATCTTAGCCACAAAACATGTCAGCTATAATACAAAAAATATTATAATTATAAGTTAACACGCTACCATCGAACCTAAAAATAGGTCATACATATAAAGTCCACACACCACATTCTCCCAGGACCAAAAGATAGATCACACAAGATAAATACATTTCATACCAAAAGATGAATAAATTTTAGAACTAACGAAACACAACAAATTCCATGACTTCATCATCAAAACTTCAAAACCAATCGATGGATAGAACTAGATAAAACTTGTCCAAAATAGGATATAATGATTACACCAAAAACATATGATGAACTGCATGAATATAAGAGTAGCAGGGATACCTAGAAGAAATCTTAAAATCAACTACCACAAAATACTATCCAAAAATTCATGCATATGCAAACACCAGAAAAAATAGATATACCAAAAAGATGTATTCCAATAATAGGAATAAAGACATCCATCACGAGAACCCAAAAACTTCATAAAATGAATTTGTTTAGCACATAACTGAAACCAAGATATCCAACCAATAACCAATAGACATTCACCAGTATAGATATTAACCAGTATAATAGTTTTGACATCAATCATAGCACTACCAACATCTTCTCAATATGTTCAAGAATCTCCCCCTTTGTCATTAATGGCAAAATAGAAAAAACTCTGAAAAGAGTTAGAACAAAAAGACTCTAAAAAGTCCCCTTGAGTTAGATATTTCTTAAAGGGCCTTGTAGGAACCCTTGGATCATAAAAGTATGGAAACAAATCCCTCCTCATATGGCATGGTGCATATGGAATGAGAGAAACAACAAAATATTTAAAGATTCTGAAAACTTTGTGGAGGTAGTTTTAATTCATTCTTTAAGTTTCTCTCAAATAATGTGGCTATCTTTAAGGGTTTAGTAGCCACTTTCCCCTTGAAAAATTATGAAAATAGAGTTTCTAATAATTGGGATCTCTCATAGAATTATGCCAAGTTTGATAAATCTAAGAGGATAGAGAGGAAAGGAATGAAGAGGGTACCCCCAAATAGAGGATGGTTTAAGCTCAACTTTGATGGATTTGGTAGGGGACCAAAAGTTGTTACAAGTGGAATAATAAGAGCTAGAATAGGTGAGATTTCTTTGGTCTTTTCTAGTAATCTTTAATGCCTTACAACAATCAGGTTGAACGCATGGCTCTACTGTGGGGGGTCAAATTTTCCTAGTTGATTGACATTAAATCCCCAATCATTAAAGGGGATTTCAAATTCATAATGGATGCAATTTGAGGTTCAGCTAATTATGGTTGGTCTTTGGATGGTTTCATTCATGATATCTGTATGCTCATCCTTGTCCTTAAACTTTTTCAAAACAAACACATGTACAGGGAAGGGAACAATGTTGTTGATGCTTTGGCAATGTTGGCCCTAGAAACCAATGAGCTTAAATATTGGAGAAAGGAGAAAAACATCCCCACTCAAATCAGGAAGATCATTAGAGATAAGAGAAAAAACTGCAAGTAGAAGTGTAAGACCAACTATATATGTTATTTATGTCAAGGTAAAGGACTGGTGTCGATTTCACCATGAGGATACATTCATGGTTATTATTCCATGTAGATCGAACAAAGGCTATTATAGCTTTTTTAATTGCAAAAGGCTAAAGGAAAAAATAAGGAAAAATATGGTTTAGCCCCAAAATTTGAAGGACTTATTTCAATTCAAAATAGAAGTGGTTGTACATATTTTTGGGCATTGACATTCGCAATATAATTTGAATGGGAAAAAGGTGCCCATAAGCCATTTCAAATGGCTTTAGATGGGCATAATGCTAACAACCATATGCTAATGGGGAGATGATTTGGGTATGCCTACAAGTATAAATACATAGGTTTGGGGTAGTTTGACATAGGATACAAACATAACATAGTGGATAACAACATCAACTTGAGGGGGACCCAGGATATCAGATAGCAATGGTGTAATGTCCCTAATTTTTAATAAAGTGACTTAATTAATTTAATTGAGTGGTCCTAAAATTTAAATCATGTATCATAAGGACTTGATTAATTAATTAATTTAATTATTAAATAAAGGGGCCAAAATAATAAAATGATTTCGGCCCATTGTAACTTTCTAGAAACTTCTTGGAGGCCTTAATAAGGCATTGGGTGGCACCATAGGTAGTCATCATGGAGTTTATATTTCTTTTTTATATTTTATTCTAGTTGGAATTGAGTCTTTTGTTTTAGTTTCAGAAGTGCAAGACCCTCCCTAATCTGTATTCATGAATCAAAGATATCACTTCAGATATTTCACCTTGTACTTCATTGTCAAATTTTTGAATCAAATATCTATCTATTTATAACTATTGATGTACGATTTATAGAGATTCATACTATATATATATATATGATATTCATATGTGTTGTCTTGAAGAATAGAAATGCCCATAGATTACAAAGGTGTAAAGATAAATAATATTAATTTCAATTGTTGAATGTTGAAGGTTAAGTGCCAAAGGGTGTCGGATGCCAAAGGGAGATAATTATTGAAGGTCAAAGCTATCGAAGGGATTTTCCCTTAGGTACATTATCGTCAGGTATTTTCCCTTGGGTGCATTTTTATCGAGTATTTCTCCTTGGGTGCATTGTTATCGCGTATTTCTCCTTGGGTACATTATTGTCCTATATTTTCCCTTGAGTACATTGTCATCATATACTTGCCCTCGAGTATATTTTTTTGGGCACTTTCCCTTGGGTACTTGCCCTTGGGTACATTTTTGTCAAATACTTGGGGTGACTTCCATCATTTAGTACATTACAGTAGTTTAGAGGCAAAATCCTACCAACCTATGGAATGCTTGGGATGATTACAAAAATGGAAGAAATGAAAGAAAGGGATAATGAGATTACTACCACTAAAATCACCAAGTGGTATAAAAAAATATCAAAATAGGAAGAATCTTAGGTAAGTGCACCAATTTGTTGGTCAAAAAAGTGGCCACATCCAAAAAAAAGTCAAAATTTTCCATAACCAGTGTGGGTTATTTGAATTTCAAAACATGTAGGCTTGAAAAAATTGAGCCTTTGTCAAGCCTCATTAAAAGAATAAAAAAAATGTTCCTCATAACCTGTACGGGTTATGAAAAGTTCTTTGTAACCTACATGGGTTATGAGGAACATATAGTTTTTTTTAAAAACCCATGGACATTAGGATATTGCAATGCCAAACATGGTGGAAAGACACTTTATTGGTGTGAAAAAGAGCAGAACCTGAGCATGTCCCTTTTCCATTTGGGGTTTTTTGGCATTTAGATCAATTTGCAACCATGTCACGTCGTTGAACAAATAATAATTTCTTATTTTTATTGTTTTTGTTTCAATTTTAATTGAATTAGGGTTTATTTAATTGATTTAAGTTTTTTTTATTAATTTGATGTCAGATTTTGAAAATAATCCTCGACCATAAAAGAGACAACAAAGACGTTTTTGTGCACAACCAACACAATAAAACCCTAAAAACATTACACTTGAGCAATGAGAAAACCCTCAAGTTGCTACTCCACAACCACAAAACCCTCAAAATGTTGCTCTTGAAAAACCACTGCCACCTCAAAATCCTTTGTGTGCTCCAATAGATAGTGTACAAGCCACCCAAGATGATCTTATCAATTGCCTAGCACAAAATAATGTCCAAATTTCTATATTAGTGAATAGGTTGAGTTCCTCTACTTAGGAGCACCACTCATCCCTCACAAAAACCCTAGAAACAATGACCAATAGTGTGAATGAGGTATCTAAACAAGTTACAAAAATGGGGTTCATGGAGGAACAAATGTCATGCATTTTATGCAGATGGGTTGTCATATGATGAGGTGAAAAGAAAGGGAATATGTAAAGATGACATATGTGCTATTTTCATCGATCCTAGCACCAATAATAGCCTACTTACTAATATGACTCAGTTCCCTATATACAATGGGGTGTTCATGCTAGGATGAAAGTAACTTTTTGGGATAGGTGGTATATGGTCTTTAACCAACCACCTTGTAATAATTGGGAGGTGCCTCTATAACTTTTAAGAAACTTGTATTATGATTTTATCGTCAGCTTGAAGCTGAATTACTTTGACATTTGATAATTCTAGGGTAGATGGAGTTTCTCTGCATAAGATAAACATGGGGCCCATAGGGTGGTAGAACCATAGCCTATAAAGCATGTAGCTAAAAGAATCTATGGTTCACATCACAATCCCAATAGTCCTGAAGGATTCTATGGAGTTATAGACTCTTCAGGCATCTACATCATTGACTGATGTCATTGCTCAACATGGCACACAATTAGTCAGATAAGAGGATAGATCAGCACCTGCACCACCTCCATCATCATTAGATGCACCATTTGGCTCAACCCATCCCATTGAGCATGTGTGCCCCATTTGTTAGAGTATATGTGTTGGGATAGATATTGATGCAAATGATGATGGTTTGACATCCCATTCATGTACACATTGTGGGCATATGTTATTCTTCCACTGTAGAGGATATGGCCCTCACTGATGACCTAATGATCATGGTTTTTTTGGAAGAACAGACGTAGGTTTGTTTATTTTTGTTTTGACATGTTATTAATTAATCACCTAAATATTATAAAAGTAAATAAAATTTTTATTTATTGAACAATTTAAGTTGATACATGAATAATATGCATTGTAGGGTGCAGTAGGTAGTACGAGCACACCATAGGGTGTTTTTTCAACTTCACATGCATGGGTAGCATTGACACCTAAGGTAAAGATTTTTAAATATTGTTAAAAATAGAATAATACGTTGGTTTCAAAATATCTTCTGTTAATATGTAAATTATTTGGTGTTTTATAGGGCTTGTCAGGGGCTCAAATGTCCCAAGTTGATGATGTCATGCTTTTGGCCATTGACTTTGTCTTACAAATCTTTGCGGTATCATATTTAGCATATCTCATATTTACAATTTTAATTGAACCTATGCAATATCATATTCATTTCTCTTATGTTAATTTTGTTTATGTTAGGTTACTCCACCTAGCTCAAGGACATCTTTCATTCGAAAGGCATCTTCCAACACATTGAGAGAGAAAAATATATGCTCAGTGACACCCAAATGACAAAAGGTAATTCAATACAATTTAAGTTTGATTGTTAAAATGTATTATGATTAAATATGTACTTGTAGATATTGATGAATACACCAAATTTATTTGTTCTATATACAAAAATAATTGGGGTTCATAGAATTAATGAATTCACCTAATGTTGATGAGGTTCGGGAGAGGGAAGAGGTAACATTTTCATATTCACTTTTGATTGCATTCTTGTTTGTTCAAAATCTCTAAATCCTTCCTCTATGACTATGACATATGTTATGAGTTTTCATACAGAAAATGATCATAGTTGCCTCATCAACGATGATGCTTCCTAAGAGTACATGGGAACCATCTGAGGCTCTAGTATGCATTTGTTCTATATATATTAAACATATGTGTTTAGATATGAGTACATGCATTTTTATTTTTTTAGTGTTTGTCAACAACTTTGGGTTATTAACTTGTATTAATTGTCTTTTACCTATTACATCTCCCTTCATGACTTCCCAAAGATCCTTTACCTTTCCATTTCATTAGGATTCCCAATCATTGAAGATGAGGTCCATCACAACAGAGGAAAGAGGTGTGCATGTCTTCTTAGTTGAAATCCTCTTGTCAACTCCTTTTGGATTTCTTTCTTGTTTATTAGAAAGCCCTAATTCTTCCCTATATGACTATAACATCTTGTATCTCTTACCATATAGGAAAAGATCGTAATTGATTCATTAGTGGTCGTGCCTCCTATGATCATAAGAGATCCATCTGAGGCTCTGGTATGCATTTTTTTTAGTCCATGCATTTTTAGTTTTATATTGTTTCTTGACATATATGTTATTAACTTGTATTAATTTTGTTTTACCTATTACATCCCCCTTCATGACTTCCCATGGATCCTCTACCTTTCCTCATAAGGTTTCCTACTCACCCATGAAGGGGCCTATCACCTTTACTACAAAGCCCAAGTACAAAAGAAAGAGATGAGGTAATAAAAAATTTAAATGTCAACAAATTACAATCCAGTATTTAGTTATTTTGATGTTATTTTGAGAAAAGATATATGATTCAGCATTTGAATTGCTCTTGTGTAGATACCTAGAGAGCCACATACTACTTCAAAGAGGCTCAATTTTGATGATCCAACATAGTCATATGTATTTATAGAGACATATAGTTCTAGTTATGGTCATTGAAGGATTAATTTTTGTATAAATTCAACATTTGCATTGTATATATTGACCTTCACATGGCACATGACACATTTTTGTAACTCTATTATTGATTTGGCATCTATGCCATTTTTGGATATGTACATGATTATTGTTCATTTTGATATATATGAAACTTGATATTCAATCCAATTTTTTCATTGTGTGCATATCTTTGTACTTCTTGAAACTTAGTTATTTGCAAATGAAATATGATCAAACTTGCTCATTGTGTATGTCTTAATACTTTTAAACGTACATATTTACAATTTAAATATGATCTAACTTGTTCATTTTGTGTATGTCCTAATACTTTGAAATGTAAAAATTTACAATTTAAATGTGATCAAATTTGTTCATTACATGCAACTCATATGGCGTATACTTTTAAATGATTGTTTAGTATAATAGAATTGAAACATGTTTATTATTAGACTCATATTGTTGGAACATGCATTGGGAATGATAGGTTATTTTAGGCCTCTATAACATGGTCCTATAGCACCTAACAGTCTGTCAATACCTCGCATGAGCTCTGAGATATGGGCCTCAAAAAATTATTGCGCAATGGTGCTTAGTGCACCTTATGAACACTTCAGTTTGACATGTTCACGAACATTTGAGCGACTCCATGGGAGAAAAAATGTTTTCATGTACATTTTCCCATCCAACCAAAGCTAATGGCACAAATGATTTGAGGCCATGACAAATGGTTTGAAAGATACATATTTTTTCTCATTTCAACTGAGCCACATTGCAAGTTTTGACATACACCAAGATTGCATTGCCAAATTAAAACAAAGTTGAATATCCCAAAATTGAGATAGGTTATTGTAGGCTTCCATAACATGGTCATGTAGAACCTAACAATTTGCTAATACCTTGCATGAGCTCTGAGATATGGGCCTCAAAAGATCCTTTCCCAATAGTGCTTAGTGCACCTTAGGGACACTTTGGTCCAACATGGTCATGAATGTTCGAGTGACTCTGTGGGTGAAATGAGGATGTCATTGGGGTTTACCCAGCCAAATGAAGCTAATGGCATAGATGGTTTGATGCCACGATGAATATTTTGAAAGATATGTAATGATGCTTGTTTAAACTAAGCCACGTTGCAATTTTTGACATAAACAAAGATTGTGTTGCCAATAAAAAAAAGTTGAATCTCCCAAAACTAAGATAGGTTATTGTAGGCCTCCATAACATGGTCCTATAACACCTGATGATTTATCAATACCTTGCATGAGCTCCAAGATATGGGCCACAAAGCTAATGGGACAAATAATTTGAGGCCATGACGAACATTTTGAAAGGTATGCAGTGATGCTCATTTCAACTGAGCCACATTGCAAGTTTTGACATTAACAAAGATTGCGTTGCCAAATTAAAACAAAGTTTAATCTCCCAAAACTAAGATAGGTTATTTAAGGCCTCCACAACATGGTCTTATAGAACCTAATGATTGTTTGATACCTTGCATGAGCTCCAAGATATGGATCTCAAAAGATCACTGCCCAATGGTGCTTAGTGCACCTTAGGGACACTTCAGTCTGACATGGTCATGAATATTTGAGTGACTCCATGGGTGAAAAAAGGTTGTCACTGGGGTTTTCCTGGCCAACTAGAGCTAATGGTGTAGACATTTTGAGGCCACAATGAACATTTTGAAAGATACACAGTGTTTCTCATTTCAACTAAGCTACATTGCAAGTTTGACATAAACTGAGATTGCATTGCCAAATTAAAATGAAGTTGAATCTCCCAAAACTGAGATATATTAGTGTAGGCCTCCATAACATACTCCTATAGAACTTGACATTTAATTGATACTGTTGCCCTAATTTTCCTTCCATTCAAATTTGGCCTTGGTTTTTTATGTTAGACCTTCATCTCCGCAGTCCTGTGGGAAGCTCCAAAAATTTCATGGCTTTATCTACTTCCCTCTGGTCTCTGCAACTATTTCTAGGCCCCTGGCTAGGTGAAAAGTTCTTAAAAAATCATAAAACTAGCCGTTGCAGGCCAAACCCTCAAAAAACCCTAAGCCCTGTTATAATTCTTTGTTACCTTATCAGCCACTTAAACTCCCCAATACCCATGTGTGCTTTTATCCTATTGGCTAGTCACAGGTTCTCTTATTTCCCTGGCATTACCTTTTCCATTCGGCGACCACAGTGATTCTCTCAGTCACCTAATGTTTCACAGTCACCGCTAAATGGCTAGCGACTCAGCGAGCAGTTAACATTTCCTTTGGTCACGTAATCACTAAGTTCTCTAGTGGTCTCAGATAATCAGGGGTCCCAGCTATGAAGATCAATGGCTGGCGTATCTTTGCATAGCCTTTTTCTGACACATGTGATCTTACGCCGACTATTAGATCTTCCAAGTTTGTAGCACTTCAAAGCTTTATTGGGTCCATTTCCACATCATCCTATGTGGAAGCTCCTAATTGGCTAAAGGATTGTGATGTGTAACCTTGTCAGAGCAGCCCTAGCAGATTGTGTTCCTTTTAATCCTACGGCTAGTGCATGATCTCATGGGTTGTGTCAGAGCCATGAGATTATGCACCGACCATTGATTTCACTTTGTTGTCAGAGCCTTGTGGGTGGGTCCTCGTTTGCTAATGTGCTCATCTTCCATTGGTCCACATAGCGATGACTAAGATTTGTCAGTGGGGCCATGTCAGAGTCTCTGCAGGGATGTTAGAGGGATGAAGATCGACGGCTGGCGTATCTTCACGAAGAGGTTTTCTGACACATGTGGACATGCACCCACCATTCAATCTGCCAAGTGTTCAGGTCCTATCAGTGGGTCCAATGCCAGGTTAGGATGACATGTCATCTTTTGATTGGTCAAAGTAAAGAGAAAGTTTGCGGGTCCAAGCTGACAGGTGTGCCGACGTGCTAATTTTTCATTGGTCCTCGTATTGCTGATATGGACTTGGACTTTTTAGGGGGTTTTGGGACTATTTTCGAGATGATCTGAGCTATCCATCTACCGGAAAACATTGGATATCGACAGACATGTTTTAAAATGACCGGTTAGCCATTATAATTCAAATTTGAATATCTCTGCGAGGGTTTTGTTTTCTTTTTCTGCTCTTTTGGCCATGCACGATGTCAGATAGCTCAGGAATTAAAGTCTCAGGATGGTTGTGGTTGTGAAGATGATAGAAGTGGCTGTTGGCCAGTGTCTGCAGGGTCCTTTACCTCATTTTCATGATAGGAGGTGCTAGAAAGAGTTGGCACCACCTTTTGAATGGTATTATTACCCAGGGAAATAAGACCAGATTGTGAGACTTCATGGCTTAGTGGAGTTGCAGGTGGGTAGATGAGTCAAGGTGGTTGTGTCTACAGGTGAGTTCAATATAGCAGGATCAACATGCAAAGAAGGATATGCTCTGATCAACTAGACATTCTCAGAATTTGATGATAGGTCATCAGTACCTTTAGGGTTTGATTATTGTATTGTAAAACTATGTGACCCTAGTTAGGTTTTTGACTCCTGCCTACATGCAGTTGAGATATATATATTGTATTTTGGAGCCTTAGTGCTCAGAGAGTTCACATTTTGTAAAGGAGAGAGTCCACTTTTGAAAGAAATTCATCCTTTCTCAGAAGGCTATCTGTGGTATCTTCTCTACCCTCTAGTCTTCTACTCTTTGTAATCTCCCATTGATTATTCAAACATTGTATAAGTATTTTGTGACAATTCTTCATGTCCCTATGCTTACTTGTTTGGATCATCTCTTAATGAATTGAAGTCTATGCATGTTTTCAATGGAAACTTAGGGTTCTTGATCCCTCTTACTTTCTGTAATTGTGTGTGTTATTGTGTTTGATCTGATTTAGATGTTTTTGTGGCTATACTTCAGCCCCCTAACAGTCTTGTCTCAATCCTACACTGAGTTGCAGAAGTGAATGTCTACTTGCAGGTCATAGGTTGTGTCTTATGTTCAGGCCCTCCTATGAAACACTTATGCAAGCCTATTCAGTAAGTTGTGACCTACTAGACCTAAGCCTTTCATTGGTTACATCCCTCTATGCTGTAGTTCATACCCTAATTTTGGTGTATCACCTAGTAGGTAGTTTGCTTTCAGTCATTTCCCTTTCTAAGAATTCCTTCTATCCCTTTCCCTCCAAAGTTTACTTTCATGTCTAGGAGAAAATTAAGGTGATTATCCAAGAGGAACCAGCCTAGAACCTAGAGGTCTCATCTCAGTTAGTATAGATCCCACAACCTGGAGATGATTCCCATGTTATACTAGGTTATCAAGACTATGAGAGCTTGAAACAAGGGTGCAAACTTAGTGTATAACAAATACCTCACATGAGCTCTAAGATATGGGCCTTAAAATATCATTTCTCAATGGTGCTTAGTGCACCTTAGGGATACTTCAATTTGACATTGTTACGAATGTTCAAGAAACTCTGTAGGTGAAACAAGGTTGTCACTGGAATTTACCCAGCCAACTGAAGCTAATAGCACAGACAGTTTGAGGCCATGAAAAATAGTTTCAAATATACAGAATGTTGCTCATTTCAACTGATCTACATTACAAGTTTTGACATAAACCAAGATTGTGTTGCCAAATTAAATGAAGTCAAATCTCCCAAAAATGAGAAGGGTTATTGTAGGCCTATGTAACATAGTATTGTATCACCTAACATTTCACCGATACCTCGTACAAGCTCTGAGATATGGGCCTCAAAATATCACTGGGAAATGGTGCTTAGTCCACCTTAGGGACACTTTGGTTTGGAATGGTCACAAATGTTTAAGAAACTCCATGGGAAAAATGAGGTTTTTCTTGGGGTTGACCTGGCCAACCAGAGGTAATGGCATAGATGATTCGAGGCCATGACAAATGGTTTGAAAGATACCCAATGTTGCAACTTGCAAGTGACATATATTGCAAGTGGTGGCCAATTAGTATATAGGTTGTTTGTGAGGTAAATTTGATTTGGTCACATTATGAATTTTTTTGAGGGATCAGACATGTTGATCAAATTTCTTGGACCTGGCATTAACATACCCTACTGGAAGTGTCCCTTAGGTGTGCTAAGCGCACAAAAGTGTCAAACTTTTCTAGGGCATTTTTCTCAATTCAGGGCTCTTATATATGATCCATCTAAAGGTGTAGGATTGTGAGAGGTCCCTCTACAATATTCTATCTCATATTTTCAAGAAAACAAGTGGTGTTTTTAGAAAATGATTTTTATGTTGATTCAAAAACCATCAAAGGCATTCAATAGAAAGGTGCAAGGTAGCCCAAATCTCTGTGCATTCTTCATGGGCCGAACCACTGTAACACCACAATAAAAATAACCATAGTGCTAACAGTAAAACAATAACTAAAAGAAAACCATAACAAATTTTTTTATTATTAAAGAATCTATTACAAGTTACAATAACTGAATGTCGCTAGGACAATCCACATCAATATCAATTAATTCACCATCAATATACATTATGATCTTCATTATATTACAAAGGTTGTTCCATACAACAAAAATGTACATCATAATGGACAGTTATCTTAAAAGCTCAATACAATCAAGTAAATTATCCAAACTGCCTTCCATTAACAGATTGATCCTTCACAACCAAGAATCTGCAAAACATTAACACAAGCACAAAAAAAAACAATAGGGCTCAGCATATATATACATAAGAAACCTCCGTGAGACACCTGTAGCAGTGTTAGTACCATAATGTACATACATTAAAGTTTCCTTAAGCAAATGTAACATTATAACAATCACATGGTTATTGCATATCAGCATGATAAATGTAAGTAAACTCGCAATAAGAATTTAGAATGATGATGCACATATATACCAAGATGACTTATCACTGAAGAATCATGCTTCTGCACCCATGGTTGTGCTCATGATGTATCTTACAGTGGAAGGCAATTTGTTTAACCCATTAATAAACATAACAGCGCTCACAGCTAACTGTTATAACAGTTTAGAAACGTAATAGTACCTCAAGTCCCATACTTCATTCTAGATCACACAAATCATAGACATAGGGAAGGCCAATTATCTTCTTAAAGTTAAAACCCAACCCTGTTAATTTTAAAGGTTATCACTTGTTCACTGAATTGGTTTCCCAATTTCAGCCATCTCAATATGTGATCATCATCTGAATTCTCAACAAGCACAGTTCTAACTGAAATACCCAATCTATTTTATGTAACAGAACATTCTATTATTTCACATAATTTAACAGTGCTGAAAATGGAACAGTTCAGAGATATACACTATATCTTCATTTCCATTTCATATTTCTTTTTAATCCAACCATCACAATAGCAGAATTAAAGAAATATTTCATTCTCAACATCTTTAAAGCAATCACAATTAATGCCACAAAAGATACAATCTATTTGTTGCCCATTTGACTAATTCCCAAATTTAACGTTAGTGTTTGTAGACTTATGTTCTGTGCACACATCACCATTTGACTACTACTACAAACACCAATTCTGGAATGTAGTCAAATGCTCAACAATAATGTCTTATATAGGAAACTATGATAATCAAAACAAATTACAAGATTTAACATCCTATAATACATCATCAACTATTTAACAGTGAAATATATCTGTTAACCATACACTGTCCAAACATAAATTGACAATCATAGTCGTAGTTCAATTCCTATTTTAGTAATGCTCTCATCATACCCAACAAAGATGAATATAACGTTTACAACTCTCAAAGACTCTTAAAATTTTGAAGATAATTAACTAAAAAGAGACATATCATTTTAAATACTGTTTACTACAAAGCTGAATGAATAATCTTCAGATACAGAAAACTTCTAATCAATTTATAAACTGTCATCTTCACATAATTAATCATCATAGTTACTTGCTCAAAACAACAAAATCTCTGAATAATCCCTACACCAGAAATCACTGACAAAATAGAAGGAAAATTCAACTATTCAAAATAATTTATACAGAATTCTTCTCATCCATTATTTTAAACAGTGTCTAATTCTAAAAACATAATAACCACTGTTCCCAATAAGAAGACCGAATGTACACTGTTTATCAGCTATTTACTTATGTGCAAGACAAACGTAGTTTTCTATTACTGCACTATTATTTGTTGCAAGAACAACACTTAATAGCAGCTTAAAACACTTTGTCTCGAACTCAAGACCTCTATAAGAACATAGCATACCGCGCAAGAAAAATACTTACAACTATTACAAAAATTTTTGAAAACTTCTTTACCACCTCATTGGACCCTCTACAAGGTTGGTATAGAGAACCCTGACAAAGGCTCGACACAAAAACTAGCTCAAACTCCACAGACACGGAACCTAAGAACAATTACTCTAAACTCAATAAAACAACCGATAAACAACAACATTACAATAAAGTAAACCCTCGTGCTTAACAGCCTCAATCATGGTAGCTCAAACTGTCCAAACAAATAACCGGTCTCCTAACCAACACCATAGTATTACAAACATATAGATACGAAACACATCTTACACTAGTGACTTCTAAGCATGAGTCCTGAAACCCATTTAATCATTTCAAGAGAAACATGAAACACCCACAACACTCAACATTCACAGTATTTCGATGTCACATAAATCACCCACAAGTTTGTAAAGAATAACCACAAATCCAAACATAAACCTATACAAAAACTTTCCCTCAAAACATATTAACTTGCTAATGTTACAGCCATATTAACACTACACAAGCATGGTAGCAACCACAGAAGAACATTCACTTTTAAAAGCATGTAAAGTAAAGCAAGAACAGAGGATTAGGGATAGAAGCTGGCCTTGACCTTTAAAGATAGTGTCGAGATACAACTCGAGCTACAGTCAAACAAAGCCCTCGACTAGCATGAGTCTAGCACCAAGCTTTCCAATGGTAGATACAAACAGCAATAAATTCTCACTGATACAACAACCCAGAAGAACCGACAACTGAGAACTCAGAGTCGCCTAGATAATCCAAAACCAACAGCATAAAAAGAATAGAGGAATCCCTAGCTTCCACATCTTAGTCAAGCCAGGAGCCGAGGAAATTGCCAAGAATAACGAACAGAGTAAAGGTAGAGAGAAAGATTCCCACATTGCTGAAAACCTCAAAACCGATGGCGGCAAGACTTTGAGACTGAAGTAAATAGACTTAATGATACAAATACATCTCTATTAATATCCTAACAGAAACCTCTGTGCTGGCACGCTAACAGCCAAAGAAGATGTCCTTGCTGTTACCATCAATAAAATGCTCGGTACCATACAACAATAAAACATTCTTTACAATACCCCATGACGCCACGATACCTCAGTTTGTATCCCACTACATTCTCTAGCCGTGGATAAAACTGAGTATTGTTAATAATATCATTAACCTTCGATAAACCAGTGAAGCAATTACTCCACACTTATAATTTAAGTGAAAATATGACTGTGAACTAACAAAATAACCACTTAATATATATATATATATATATATATATATATATATATATATATATATATATATATATATATATATATATATATATATATATATATATATATATATATATATATATATATATATATATATATATATATATATATATATATATATATATATATATATATATATATATATATATGGGTGAATTATTATTATTCACACATATGTTCATATATTTTCACAAATACAATTGCATAATATTAGATTATATATACATATATATTTATGTGGATTTATATTCCATATATATATATATATATATATATATATATATATATATATATATCTAGGTGTGAAATGATTCTCTCCCACATAATAGACATCATTATAAATGAGAAATTAACAATTTCAAGAATACAAAAATGATTTCACTATAAATACATTGAATGTGTTAAATTTCCTAACACTAAACAAAAGATTCATACCTATACAAACACACATAGATAGATATATATATATATATATATATATATATATATATATATATATATATATATATATATATATATATATATATATATATATATATATATATATATATATATATATATATATATATATATATATATATATATATATATATATATATATATATGTTTAATTTTTCCTAATTAATACATATATACACATGAGAGTTTTATAGAGATCAAACATACTAACACAAAAATCTATGCCAGACCTACAAGAAAACACACCAAATCTGATTTCACATTCATAGCAAAAACTGAAGATCCTGCAATAATAATCCTACAGTGAGAATCCTTGCAACATCATAAACAACAAATAACTGCAACAGTTCTGAGACAAAATCATGTGTTTCTAAACCAATGACACCACTAAAACTGCTCAACAACAAATCCAAGTACAAAGAATCTGAAATACAAAAGTAGTGTTTATAACAGATGCAACTCACAAGCACAAAAATTAACCAGTCTGAACACAAATAGAACCATATGCAGAGTTTAGCTTATCTTCAAAACAGAGCTAGTGTCTACTGAAAACAACAAAGCAACTAAGAAAAATAGAGAAAGTAAGGTCAGGCATGACAACCACCACTACCTGTGTGTGTGAATTTTGTACCTGATATGTAGACACAACACTTCAGTAAAACATTAGAGGTTAGCAAAAATTGAAATCGTGCAATGAATTGAAAGCTAAACTAACCAAGCGATTTACTACCTTCTAATAGGTGCAAGTATGATGTTCTCAGATTGTATCAAGATCAGTGACCTTGATGACACCTAAATGAAGGATTTGAATGCAAAACTGATATGAAATATGAATGCAATTAATCTATTTTTTTAATTTTCTATGCAATGATATGATCAAAACTGATATGAATCTAGAATCTAAGATGAAATTGATATGCAATGAATTCATCTAAGATGAATTCTAAATGATATGCAATACTCAAAAACAAGAATGATCTCACAATAGCTTGGATTCACAAAGATGATTCTTCAGTCTCCAATTCGATAGCGTGAGGATGTAAAAATATGAGATGATTTGTGAAGAGATGAAGCCTTATTTTATAGAAATCCAGGGCTTTGGAGGTGCATGAAAGAAAGCCATAAATCACTCAAATAACTTAGGTTGATTTTTGAGTTATTTTTAAATAAAGGATAATTAACTCACAAAAACATGCAAAAGTAGAGTTTAACTCAAAATAGAGTTTAGCTTTAATTGATAATTGATAGTTGCTTGCTTTTCTGATTGTACATGATTTATTTATGAATTAATTTAATAATAAAGTGATTTATTTCCAACTTAACTGATTTGAATTAAAACAATTGATTTATGGGTTAATCAATTATTTTTCAAACTTTTATTCAAAAATAATATTATTAAAAATTGACAACTTGCTTTAATTAATTAAATAAGAATTTAATCAATCATTCATAGGATTTTGGATTTATTGTCAAAATTAAATAATACAATTTAGGAATAAATAGAATTAACCTCAATTAAACAATTAAATGGAAGAATTAAATCTAATTAATTAAATATTGAGAATATTCAATTAATCAAACTTTAGGATAAATAGGATTTATCGCCAAATAATCATTAAATCAAAGATAATTAGGATAATTAGGAATATTGCTAGGAATATTCCCCAATGCAGAATTTGAGATAATCAATTAGGATTTGATGATGTTCAGATGTGCCTTTGGTTAGGACTTCGATGTTGATTTTGTTCGATGTGTTCATATAGGAGATTAATGAACCTATAGCCCATTTTTGGGGTATTACATTTTTCCCCTCTTTGAATCGTTGTGCGAAGCGCAGTGGTTCAAAGATAGTCTGTGTTTGATAAAGATATGAAACTAATTTGAAATTGATAATTGATATGAGACAGAAGCTGATTGAAAGATTTGATATGAAGATAACAGGTCCTGAATGACCAAAGATAATGTTCACTATAGCAACGATGAACCAATGAAACAAAAGCGTCAAAATGCCTGATTCTGAACCTTATGATTGCGAAGAAGTGAGTGACCAATTCCAGACTCGATTGTCCTTAGAAGAATCATGTAGGTATCACATCTGAACCCTTTAGTTACTAAAGAACCAACGAAATAACACTAATGAACCGATGGTTACGAAAAGCTAATACAGTTTACAAAATTAAGAGAATACCAGATTGATATGGATCTCGATGAATCTGATATGCCCCAAGCAATGATAGATTTGCCCCAAGCGATGAGGTCTTTTTGATGAATCAGTAACTAGATGTGGTTGTTGTCTTGATTACTGAGGAAAGATATGATTTCAGCAAAGATATGATTTCAAATTAGATTACAGACTTTGAATGATATGCAACACCATGCCCCCTTCAGGATTAAAATTGAAATCTGACAAGAAAAGTTAGTGTTGAATAGTTCAGAAGCATGTTAATTGATTTGAGAAATGGTTATACACATTTGAAAATGCATTTTGCATCATTTAGAGGTCCTGGAGACCAAGTTTGACTAGGGGAAACTATGAGTTGACCATAGTGAACCAAGTTGAAATTTTGATAGTTTGATGTAAGATAATCAGTTAAGTTGAATACTAGATTTTTGTGATGATGGAAGGTCGATTATGCAAGTAGTAGACAATATGAATGATCTCAAATTTCAATTTTGATCCCAAAAAAGGATTCTACTTGCTGTTTCATTGGAGGAACCTTCGTGTGAGACTCAGCTCTCATTAGATGTGAAGAATTGATATGAAGAATTGTTTAAGCATTGAAGTTTAGCCAACCATTGTGAGATCATGCAAATATGCAAAATGAAAAGAGACATGCAGAATGAAATGCAACCTAAGACCTAGGACCTAGTCACTGATCATGTGTCGATTTGTTATCATCATTGAACTTTTAGGTAACTGGATAAATCAATACAATGCCCACTAGCTATGAAACCATAGACATATGAATATTGATTTGTATGTGCAAGAATCAATACAACACCCACTGGTCAAACAACCATGGACATATGAATATTGATTTGTTTTCAGAATGTCAGATTAGATATAAGCACCAAGGCATAATCGCCAGGATGACTTGAATATCATGTCCATTTTGATATAGCAATTTTTATAAGAATCAAAATATAAACATCATGATGACCTGAATATGCCTTACATTACAAACACATCAAACAGTCAAGAGATCATTCTAAATCCAATGTGAATTACCCGTAGTGACCCTTTATCATTCACATCCTTAGGTAAGATCGCATTTCACAGTAGGAGAAAGAAATCACTCAAAAAGACAATAGTTAGATCAAAATTCCTTGAATTTTCTGGGTATTAATGGTCGAGGTATGCATGGCCATCCAATTTGAGATAGAGGCTCTTATAATCGGACACCATTTCAATCCAGAATTTCCAAAGTTGTTAGATTTTCACATACAAGAAGAAAACAAAGAAAAGATTATGCCCCCAGTCATCACGCTCTAAATCATATAAAGGACATCATCGAAGAGCTCAAAGGGACACAATATGCAAAAATCTCAATGCGAATCAATAAGCATACAAGGAGATAAAAGCATGTAAAAAGCACAGATTGTTTTCAATTTGATGTTTGATGTTTGATTGCGTTGTTGTAGATGCAAAATCCTTTCTAGAGAGGTGACTGACTTAGATATAGCTTCAAAGGACTCTGATTGGATATAATACATCTAAAGTATACTGGAGACCATAGGATATGACATTGATTGCCCCCAAGTGTGAACATTGATAGGATACAGATGCTTGAGCTGATTGGCGTACAGATCGACTTATTGAAAATAAGAATGCAGAAACAAACCGGGAGATATGTACAAACTAAAGCAAGACTGAAAGCTAGGAAAGACCAAGATTGCGCTGATAGATGGAGCATTTTGAAACAAGTGGCACCCATTTGCCGAGTTTTCACCATCTTGGCAGAGATTCTATTTTTGCTACCAAGGCGCCTATTTCCAGGTTTTCACCAAGGCACTTTTTCTTTTTTGTATTTTTCATTTTTTCAATTTTTTTGATATTTTTTACTTATTTTTGTGAATCATCAAGGTGCCCATTGCTAGGTTTTCACCAAGATGTTCATTTTTTTCAAGACTTTTTCATATTTTTAAGATTTTTTTAAGACATTTTACCATAGACTGAATGCTTTAGGCATAGAATTTCTTTAGATAGAGAACGTTGATTGATTCTTGAAGCTATTCTCCTTCAGTCATTAAGAGTTGATAGGAACCAGAGACAAAATTAGTAGTGATAACAAAGGGACCCAGCCAGTTGGGTTCAAACTTCCCCTTCCGTTCTCGATGTGATTGATTTTTAGGATTCTCTCTCAAGACTAGATCACCAACCTGAAATTCTCTGTGTCTGACTTTCTTGCTGTAACCTCTAGACATTCTCTTCTAATAAACTCTTAGATGATCATATGCTGCTTGTCTGTGCTCATCTAGTAGTTCAAGTTCTTGCAACCTAGACACTCTGTAGTCATCATCAGTTACTAGACCATGCATTCTGATTCTTAGTGATGGGATTTCAACCTCAATAGGAAGTACCACTTCAGACCCATAAACTAAAGCGAAAGGTGTAGCCCCAGTGGGCATTCTAATACTTGTTATGTAGGCCCAAAGAGCTGGATTGATCATGAGATGCCAGTCTCTTCCTATTTTATTAATTGTACGATGCAAGATTTTCAATAGATTCTTATTAGAAGCCTCTTCTTGTCCATTCCCTTGAGGATAGTAGATAGAAGACCAATGTTGTGTGATCTTGAATTTGGCACATAGATCATCTAGGTCTTTATTCTTGAATTGTCCACCGTTATCTATGATTATAGAATGAGGTATCCCATATCTGCATATGATATAGTTCAATATGAACATAGATATTTTCTTTCCGGTTGCTTGTGTCAAAGGGACTGCTTCTACCCATTTTGTAAAATAATTTGTAGCTATGATTATATGGGTATGTCCATTAGAAGGATGAGGATGTATAGCTCCTATAAGATCAAAGGCCCATTGGTGAAAAGGCCATTGTGTAGTAAAGGGAATTAGATCTCTCCCTAGAGCATGAATTAAGTTGCCATGCACTTGGCACTTTTGACAGTTCTTAGCAAACTTGATAGGTTCTTTCTCCATTTCAGGCCAATAGTACCCAACCCTAATAAGTTTTCAAGCTAGTGTTAAACCATTTGAGTGTGACCCACAAATACCATCATGGACTTCCTCTAATGCACATTGAGACTCTTCCTGTTCTAAACATCTAAGTAGCGTACCATCTAGACCTCATTTGTATAGATCGTGACCAATGATGACATATCAGGAGGCATTTCGGATAAGGTATCTATTTTCATGGCGGTTGAAGGTATCGGGAATGATTTGGTCTTGGAGATAGGAAAATAGGTTTTTGTATCTGGATGAATCATGACCAACAACAGTGCAGATCATGCGGGTTTCGGGGGAATCATATGCAGGATAAGATAGTCCTTCCACCAGGAACTCATAGCATAGCTCATGTTCAGGCTATTGTAATAAAGTAGATAGTGTTTCCATTGCATCGGCAGCCTTATTCTCCATTCTAGGGATTTGCTCAAATGTGATAGATATGAAATACTTCTTTAAATCATCTACCATTCTCTTGTAAGGAATGAGCTTTTCATCTTTAGTTTGGTACACATCATTGACTTGATGAATAACAAGTTGAGAGTCTCCATGAATGTGTAGCTCTGTTACTCTCCAGTCAATTGCTATTTTCATACCATTCAAAAGGGCTTCATATTTTGCAATATTGTTTGTGCAAGGAAACTTTAATCTGAATGCTTTTGGGATTGAGTATCCTTGAGGAGTTATGAACAATATGCCAACTCCAGATCCATTCTGTGTATAGGAGCCATCAAAGAATAACTGCCATTCTCTAGAAGAAAGAGTCATGATAGAGGAATCTAGAAATTCCATTTGCATTGGTGTATCATCAATCATAGGTGCATCTGCTAATTGATCAGCAATAACCTATCCTTTGATAGCCTGTCTTTCCACATATTCAATGTCAAATTCACTTAAGAGCATAACCCATTTAGCTAATCTACCTATGAGGGCAGCTTTTCTTAGTAGGTACTTGAGGGGATCAATCTTAGCTACCAATTGTGTGGTATGAGCTAGCATGTAATGTCTCAGTTTCTATGATGCAAAGATCACAGCTAGACAATCTTTCTCAATCATTGAATAGTTCTTCTCATATGCAACCAATGTCCTACTGATATAGTATATAGCTCTTTCCTTTTTGTTCTCATCATGATGTGCTAGCAATGCCCCTAGTGATGTATCTATAGTGGAGACATATAAGATCAATGGCTTCCCATGAATAGGAGGCATCAAGATAGGAGGATTTGATAGATATTTCTTGATATGGTCACAAAGTTCTTTTCACATTCTTCATTCCATGCAAAGGTCACACCTTTATGTAATGTTTTTGTAAAAGGTTGTGATATATCAGCAAGCTATGATATAAATCTTTTGATAGATTGTACTCTCCCTTGTAAGGTTCTCATTTGACTGATATTCTTGGGAGATTGCATCTCTATTATAGCCTTGACTTTAGTTGGATCAACTTCAATGCCCTACTTTGAAACTATGTATCCTAAGAGCTTTCCAAAAGTGACACCAAAAGCACACTTCTTAGGATTTAGTCAGAGACTAAACTTTTCCATTCTATCTAGGATCATGCTCAAGTCCTTTAGATGTTCAGTTCTAATCATAGATTTCGCTAAAGTATCATCAACATAATCTTCCATAGTTCGATGCATCATGTCATGGAAAATAGATGTCATGGCTCTTTGATATGTAGCACCAGCATTTTTAAGCCCAAATGGCATGACATTCCAATAGAAGGTACCCCATGCACATGTGAAAGTAGTTTTCTCTTGATCCTCTGGAGAAATTTTTATTTGGTTATATCCAGAGAAACCATCCATTAAGGAATACATCTTGAAACCCGCAGTCATGTCCACTATCATATTAATGTTAGGTAGTGGAAAATCATCCTTAGGGCACACTCTATTCACATCTCTAAAGTCTGTGCACACTCTGATTGAACCATCTAGTTTAGAAATAGGTACAATATTAGAGATCCATTTAGCATAGTCTATGACACAGATGAACCTGGCTTTTAGTAGCTTCTCTAATTCAGCTTTTACCAAGAGTGCAACATGAGGATGCATCTTTCTCAATTTTTGCTTGACAGTTTTGACATTTGGAGCAATAGATAAATGATGCATTATAAGATTGGGATCCAACCCTAGCATATCTGAATATTTCCATGCAAAGTTGATCTTCTTTTCTGTTAAGAATGTTGTAAATTTTTGCTTCTCTTCTTCTGATTAAGATTGTGCTACATGGATCAATTGTGGTTCCTCTGTTGTTCCCAAGTTGATGGATTCAGTGGGCTCAATTAGAACTGGAGATCTGTCCTGCAAATGACTCAGAAGGACATCAAATATCTCATCCTTAGGCACCTCAAAGAGGTTTTCACCTTTGGATATGTCTTTTCTTTTTACTTTTGTAGGTTCTGAGACTGCCACAAAGTGGTTTTCACCCTCAGAACTCCTTTTCTTTTTCTTTTTATTCTTATTTTTCTAACTGAGATATTTGATGTCTGACTCCATCATGCTAATGCTTAGTTCACTGATGGAAGTACTCATAGGCTCAACTACATTGAGGTAGCAAGAAAGGGCATAGTCATTTGGGAAGGTATAAATACCATGGCTTGGATTTGTGGAGGTTTGATCAATAAGTTCTAGATATTGGATAGTCAAAGTGGGGAAAGATTGGGAGATAGTGTTTACGGATATGGATCTATCATCATTGGTCCTAACCCAACACTTGAGTTCAAAGGTGATATTACAACTTAATACATTCAATTCATGAATAGGCTCAATGTCATTATGGGAGTCCAATTCAGCCATAGATGGATCAGACTTGATAGGTTCATCATTTCACTCTAGACTTACATTGGGATTAGGTGCATATTGGTGAATAACATCAACATGTTTCTCTATAATAAGCTCATCTTCATCTGGTTTTGGAATGGCACCCCATTCATAGTCATTTGATTCAGCTTCTGATTGAGGATCTCTAGGAAATCTTAGAACATGAGTAAAGTCAGGTTGAATACCCCAAGAAGGGTTACCCTCAGTTTCTGATTTGAATTCATACTCATGGGAATTAGTTTCAGAATAACTACCACCTTCTTCTTGATCCTCTTGATTAGTTTTGAGATTAGCTGGTTCTTGTGTGGCAACTATCTCTTGATTGATAGTAGGTTCTTGTGTTTCTACTACATTAATTCTTTTGATTGGATCATCTTTATCATCAAGAAGGTCTTTGATCTCTTTAGGAAATTTTTCATAGGGGATGAGTTCTAAGCTATGTGAATCACTATCTGATGGTTTTGTTTCTTCTTTCTTAAGAAGAGGTTCTCCTGGAGCGATCTGCTCTATGACATGAGAACAATTACCTTTGAGGTGATAAGGTTTCTTCTTAAATCCTAAGCCAACCTTATCTTTATTTTCTCTACCAGTATGTGGAAGAGGTGCTTCAAGACCTTTTCCTCTGACTCCTAGAGGTCCTTTACCTGAATATCCCATCTTAGCTATTAATTTATCTCCTAGGCCATATGACTTAGAAGGATCTTTGGATGCTGTAGAATCATGAGTTTGGACAACTGGGGATTCAGGTTCATCTTTGTAAAGCCATGCGAGCACAGCTTCATCCTCTTCAAATTCTTTCTTGGAGACTTGTTCTGCTACAAAGTCCTTTTTATATGCCTCAAGAGGTTCTTTAGATTCTGGTTTGGATTGTTTCAAAGATTGTCTATAAGACTTAGGTGAGATAGGGAGAGATTTCAAAGATAAGACTGGCTCTATAATATATTCTCCCATCCCATTTTCTTTGATATTGACCTCTTTAGCAATGTCTTCCATTTTGGATGTTGAAGCAACATTTAGTTGTTCAGTAGAAGATTCTCTGTTATTGGGAACAAGCTTATCAACACTTTCCTTCAATGTATTGCAAGTTGTATTCAGATCTGTGGGGATAGTAACCTCTACTCCTTCATAAGGAAACTTCAAACATTGATGGTATGTAGAAGGAATAGCTTGCATTTCATGTATCCATGGTCTCCCTAGGAGGATGTTGTAGGCCAAAGGGAGATCAAGCACTTGACAAATGGTATCTTTGATAACTGGACCTGCTCTAATAGGTAAGACAATGGTGCCTTTAGAAGATCTTTCTTGTTCATCATAGGCTTTGATAGTTATTTTCTTTCTAGGATCAATAGCCAATTCTGAAAATCCTAATTGTGTGATCAAGCTGTAAGAACAAATGTTTAGTCCAGTGCCCCCATCTATCAACACACATTTGACCCTATGGTTCTGGATCAAGACCTCTATATGCAAGGGCTAGTTATGTGGGTGACTCAAGGAGTTGTCATCTTCCTCTGAAAAGGAGATATATTGCGAAGATGTAAGATGTCCAACCATAGTCTGGAACCTATCTAAATCAAGGTCATCAGGAACATTGGAACCAAGCAAAGCTTTGTCTAGTATGGCTCTGTGAGCTGGGGATATTTGAAGCAACTCAAACATAGAGATTTTGGCATTAGTGTGTTGGAGTTGTTGGACAATGCTATAAGATGTAGGCCTTGTATCCTTTGGATTGGAAGATTTGGAAGCAGACTTCTATTTGGAAGCAGATGAAAGATTGAAGGGTATCTTAGGGACATTAGATGAATCTAGGATTTGTCCTTTCAAATGTGCCTGAGCTTGTGATTGAGTAACTACATTAGCTGAGGAATGATCTCTTTCTCTTCATACAATTTTGATGATATTGCAACTTTCAAAGAGACATGGTTCAACCATATTGATGACAGCATTATTTCCAGGGTAGGCATAATTGACTTTTGCCCCCATATTAGGCTGAGAAGTTGAAAATCCTTGACCATGTTGTGAAAATGGTTCTATAAATGTTATATGATCGTTATTGCTCTTAGGATTGTCAACTGTGATGTCTCCATTATCGATCAGATCTTGAATGGTGTGTTTCAATCGTAAGTAGTTATGAGTTTTGTGACCTTTACCTCAATGGAAATCATAGAATTCATTTTCTTTCCACCAATGTGGCTTAGGGTCTGGATTAGATTGTTGGATTGCTGGCAAAGAGATGATGTTATTAGCCAATAGAGTTCTCATAGCTGATTCTAAAGATTCTCCAAGAGGAGTGAACTTTCACTTTTTATCCCAAGGTTTGTATTCTGGCTTCTTTTGGAATTGTTCAGATGACTTTTGTTCTGAAGCTTTAATGGCTTGGGAACCAATAGTTAGGTTGTAGGCTAGTGCCTTTGATGGGGCACAGATAGTGTCAACAACACCATCTGTGATGATGCCTTTATTCTTGTTCCAATTTTTTTTCTTGTCTTTAGAACTAGATCCTGATTCGTACTTGTCTTTTTGAAGTGTGATTTCTCCTTTTTCCACAAGTACTTTTTCAATTTTGATAGCATTGTCCACCATCTTATCAAAAGATGTATGATCTTGCATTTGTAGAGGATAATTGATTTCTGAAACAAGGTTATTGATGAAGATTTCTAGTTTTTCTATTTCTGGAATAGGTCTAGCATATAGAGAGAACTTCTTCCTCCATCTCTTGAGAAATGTTAGGAATGGTTCTCCTGGATATTGTTTGAGATTATAGATATCAATCATGGTGACTAGATGTTGAATATTGTAGGAGTATTGTTGATAAAACAATTTGATCAACTCCTCAAAATTTTTGATAGTAGAAGGCAATCTACAGAACCAGTGGATGGCTGCTCCCCCTAGAGATTGAGGGAAGAGACGCATCAGATAGGTTGGTTCATGCATGAACTCCATAGATTTTGTACAGAATTCTCTCACATGATCTTGAGGATCTGAGTGTCCATCATACTTATCATACTTAGGCATCTCCACTCTTTTTGGGAATGGTGGCATGTACAAGTCTTTATCAAATGGAAAAGGACATAGGGCCTCCATGGAGAACTCCCTTGGTTCCTTTTCTTTTTCAAGGTTGTTAAGTTTGACTTGCATGGCATGCATTTGTTTCATCATAGCTATGAGTGGAGTTTCTTCCTCATGCGTAATGATATCTTCAACATTAAAGTTGGGAGGAATTTTAGCTCCTTGATGAGCTAATTGTAAAAAGTATGCCTCTCTATCTTCTTTCAAGAAATGCTTCATCATTCATTTGAAGTTATCATCATTTTGATATGGAGCAATTTCTTCAGGTGTGGGTTCCTAATCTGCACCATGTTGAGATTGAGCTCTTTGAGAGCCAAAGTTTGTCCCTGCTTGAGACATGGTAGGAGTTTGTGGACTCCCTGGAATAGATTGATGTGGGATTTGTTGGGTACCTCCGTGAGTTGATGAAGGAGGAATGTAACCAATTTTTAATCGAAGGTTGTCAGCACCATCATCTTCGTAAAGACTAGAATCGATGAGTTTCTCAAGAGTTGGACCTTGGATATTAGTTAAAGGTAAGTTCTGAGATGTCTCTCCTGATTTCTTGTGTGAGGAAGCTCTGGTTTCCACCATTAACCTTAGGTGAAGTGAAGATAATAGGATGAAGACAACTAAAGAATGATTTGATGCAAGAAAATTAGATGACGCAACCTTATCAAGGTTTGATTGATTGAAGCTTGGATTAGACGTAAATGAAGGAGACTGGTTCTAGATTCAAGGATTTGGGTTTCTGGTACTATCCAAAAAGGAAGTAGAGCATAATCCCCTAGCCTTTTCACTTTTAACCCAATTAACCCATAAATCACTTGTTTTATTTTTCAAAATCAGTTAAGTTGGAAATAAATCACTTTATTATTAAATTAATAAATAAAACATGCACATTCAAGAAAAGCAGACAACAACAACACTTTAGTAGACACAACACTTCAGTAAAACATTAGAGGTTATACCCTACCAACATATCTTTTTGGGTGGGTATACCCTAGGAATGGTCCATTTTTGGCTCCCCACTCACCAAAATGCTCACCAACATACCCCACTGGTAGTGTCCCTTAAGTGTGTTGAGTGCACAAAAGTGATGAACTTTACTAGCATATTTTTCCCATTCAGGACATTTGTGTATGATCCATCTAAAGCTACTAGATCATGAGAGTCCCCTCTGCAATAGTCTATCTCATATTTTGAAGACTCGAAGTGGTTTTTTTAGGGTAGTGATTTTTCTGTTGATGTAGAACCTGTCAGAGGTATTCAATAGAAAGGTGGATGATAGCCCAAATCTCTGTGTGTTCTTTTTGGGCATGAACCACCACTAACAAAAAATCCAATTGGTAAAGTATACTGAAGGAATGGTCCATTTTTGGCTCCCCACTCATTGGAACACCTGCTGACATATCCCATTGGTAGTGTCTCTTAGGTCTAAATAAGAGGGTTTCTAATAACTCATCCATACACTCTTCTCTAATATTGATCAATCACTCAAACACCTTGCATATGACCTACACATGTCATCCAAACATTGACATGATGAATAGTTACCATCTACTAGTAGCTCAAGGACTGATAGAAGCTCTCTAGTGCTCTTCATTGCCACCTAATTTGGCAAGGAAGTCTCACTCCTCATTTTACAACAAAGGGAAGCCATCTATTGTCCAATGTTTTAATTCAGATGACAAGTGGAGATCTTCTCAAGGTACAAGAAATATTCTTAATGTACAAGTAATACAACTAGGGCCAAAACTAATTTCTACTATCAACACTTTCTCATGGTGTATGACTTGATCTTGAAACATCAAAAACATAAAAAAATGAGGTAAATTATTGTTGGAAACAATCTCAGTAGAATTTTCAAGCCCCAAACACTAACTTCATGCATTGTCTTTCATCAATATTTTGGACTATTCTTAGGAAAGATTTAAGGTTCATTAGGACAATCACAATCCACTTTTTCTCCCACTAGTTTGGAGTAACAAACATTAGCTCAAGGTCATTAAGGTCCTAGATAATATACCTAAACTATAATGCAAGTAATAAGGGATTTGACAAAATCTAAACATGCAAATTTCCTTTTTTTCCACATGACTATCCTAACATGGGACTGTGGGCACTATGAGACCTTTGATGTAACAAAGTTCCAAAGAGAAAACTTGACTCATAATCCACAAAGAATGCAACATATGAACCTATTTCAACATGCTTAAAAAACCATAAACTCAATGCCTTTGAAATAGTGATTAGCTACAACTTGGACTCTCACTGTGATTTAGGACATTCAAATCATGTTGAAGTACAATCTATGCAAGAGGGTTCTAACTTTGATGTCTTTGGATTTCAAAGGATCATAACCTACCATAGACATCCACCATATGAAAATAATGGAGAAACACAACCAAAACAAAGACTAAATTGATTTTTTTTCATTGTTCCTATGACTGTGATTTAGCAGTGAAATGGATAGTCACTGATACTAACCTATATCTAATGCAAAATGAAGGTATGTTTTGATATCCTTGATTTTATAAGAATCCCAACTCTTCTATGGACTTAAGACATATGCATGCAACATTAGATCAATGTATTTTAGAGGGTTGACAACTTTTTCTTATGAGTACTACAGCGATTGTAAGTGCATTCTTTCCATGGATGATCAAAAGATGAATGTTTATCCTTTCACAAGACTTTTCAACTGATGTAAACATTGGTTGGAGTCCTATTAACATCCACAATGTTTCTTCAAGCTCTCATTTCTTCCAACCATCCACCCATTACTACATGAAACCTCCAAAACACTAAATTATTTGTCTGATACATAGAGATATCAGAATTTCATGCCATCAAAACCTAAGTGTCAGCTGAGTTCTACATTTTTCTTGCCCTCGGTTTACCCTAGATATGGTTTTGAGCCCACTTCACAAAAATGACTATATCTCTGCCAAAACAAGATGAAATATAACAAAATTTGAATCAAAAGGGAGAGGATTCAAAGCTTTCTCATCCTCAATCATAGTGCTTTCATGAGGATAAAATAAATGTAGCCAAAAATAACAAAAATTAGACTATAATGTTGGAAAATGCAAGAAATCGATAAGTTTTTTATCGAAAAGCTTCTTCAAAATGATTAACCAACACGTACAAAGGAGCTAAGATGTCTTATTTAAGGAAAGAAAGTTTGAAATGTAACTAATCCACTCCTTTGAAAGGCTTTTTGTCTTCTTCTACAATATTTTTCCCTCTTTTTCACTTTTACAAAAAAAAATTGCTTTTTACATATTTTTGCCACTTTGAGAAACTTTTGTGAAATTTAGCCCAAAGGCTTACAACTTGGAGAAGTGATAAAAAAATGGTCTAAAATGACCTTTGAAAATATTATTAAACTAAAACTAATCAAATTTAATCAAAAATCAACTTTTGCCTATCTGAGGCTAATCGGGCCCTATAGTACCCTGCACCAATTTAAAATCAAATGGTACACATTAGGATATACAAATGTAATGATAAAAAATTCAATATATATTTATAATCAAATGGTACATAGTATGATATACATAATTTTTCCTCTCAATATTTAAAAATTAGCCCCATGGCCACTTTTATATACAAAATTTGGCATCTAATATGCACATGATAACTCATAACCATTTATATATACAAAATTTGGCATCTAAATTTGCATATTACAGCTCATTGTTGTTTTTATACACAAATTTTGGCCTCTAAATATGTACATAAAGCACCTCCAAAAAATTGAAGTTACAATGTTTCGCAAAAGATATATACAAAATTATCAAAATTATTCTACCATATTGTAGAATCATTCTTCTAGATAGCCCAAAATTAATCAAGTGAACCTTCTAAATTAGCTCTAACCCTTATTGTGTCAAGTATTGCCTCAAAGTCAGATTCATGAACTTTCCATAAATTCTTGTTAAGAGGTCTACCATGATACTTAATCAATTGAATATTTGTTGCAACAAAAAGGTTAGAGTAATGAAGAATATGTCTATGTGTCTCAAAGTCCTGAAACAACCAGGCATTAGAATTCTTGATAGGGTACCTGAATTTTATAGAATGATAAGTTAATACAAAAATCAATGCAAAGTGTAATAAAATGAGTTTAAGAGGTCTCAATACAATGGCAAAACAATGGTACCTTCTAAGCCATGTCCGTGTCACAACAAAAAATCCTATTGGGTACTCAATACCCTCTCCATCAATGAATTTAGTTTTCAATTTATTTTTGGCCTCAATACAATGACACAAAATATGATATGTTCCTTCTTCATTGTTCTCATATGCAATAACTGCATATACATGACCTACATTTTATATAAGGATAAGTTAATACCAAAATCAATGTAAAGTGTAATAGAATGATTTTAAAATTGATTTTATCTAAGTAATAAATTGAGAAATTACATGGTTCAACTAGGTCAGATACATGGTCAAAATATACTGATGCTTCAATCTGGTTCAATTGTAGTGCTCTAGGAAGTTGATATGTATCAAGGGTTTGCAAAGGTCTACAAGACCATTGGTCAACACACTATTTTGATTCACATTCCTCCCACACAAAATACATCCACGAAGAGAAAAAGCATGCAATCTATCTAGTATAAATAGCCAATGATGTTGCATTTGAACTTCTAAATGAATACATGTCACTTGGTCCTATAAGTGTATAAAAATCTATATAGTTTGCAATGTTAGCTTCACGTATCAACCAAAATATCTACAAACCATAGACTTACTTGCATTACCTAGTCCCATTGTAGAGTTACACCATTGCACAATTATTTATGTATCTATTAACAATGAACCACCTTCATACTTCAATTCCTCTATATGGTAAGAGCTCTTTTCACACATGCTCCCACACCATCATGCTCTCCCTTTCCATGCCCTACCTCAGTTAAATTCCAAAAATGTTGCACACCACTTGTTACATGCATCCTACTCAACCAATAGAACATCCTTGCATTCTTAAATTGTGCAGTGCAATTGTCCGACCATATTATGTGTTAATTGTATCTTACACCTCTTTCCCTTAAACTATCATAGAAAATTGTAAATTATCCTTGCACAAACTCTGAGGAATGAGTATGATCATCACTAATATAGAAGTGATACTCTCTTATAACCCTTCCATCATCCTTTGTTCTATCATGTGCATGCATGAATGTTGTGTGTACAAAATTGTAACTTGTGTAGAGTGGTAATACATAGGTTGCACTTCATTTTGAGGTTTTAGTGTATAATTCTTAGAAAAATCAATGATAGAGACAATAGTACCGAGGGTAAAAATGTCCTTACAAAACTAGAATTTCTCATCTAACCATCTAGCTCTATGTGTATGACCTATGTACTCATAAACTAGTTTCTCTTGAAAAATCTTCATAAAATCAGCTACACATATATCTTTTTCACTAACTCACACCTTTTTAATTCTTTTCCATTTTTAACACCATATGTGACTAACTTTTATTTTCCAATAGAAACTAGTTTCTTACTGATTTCATGTGTTCTATCTAGATGTCAGTATCTATGCAACTTTTGCAAACCACCACATGTAGGACAATAACCTTTCAAACACATCATCTTATAATAAATGCACCCATCATCTCATTTACATAGTACACTTGAAATAAATTATCTTGGTGAGTTAGGAGCTTCTCATAGACCACATTCCTACATAACATTGTTAGTATGCAAAGTACAACATATATAACGATAAATATCATAATGCATGGAAAATTCAACATGGTCCCTACAACAACACATAGTACATGCATGATTAATCTTAACATAAAATGGTTTTATCATCTCAAAAACTCTTTGACTAATTTTAATATGAGGAAAGATTTGAAGAAACCTTTCATAAAATTGTTTTTGAGTCATATCTAAATAGTGCTTTGGATGTGGATCACAATTTCTAATCCCAATTCACCTTCTAACAAAATCTCTTTGGTTGGGTGAAACCCTTGTGTTGTCATACCGAAATATTTCAATTAATATTCTTAGTGCATCAACAACAACCTTTTCCTTGCGTGGGAGTCTACCCAAGACTTGCAAAAGAGAATTATTGTTAGGATCCTCAATTTTCTCTCTCCTATCTAAGGCGTTGTGTAATGTTTTTCTACTTATCCTTAATGACTTTCTTGTTTTGCTTACTAAATGATATTTTTTCATTTCCTTTCCCATTATGGTTGATGTGAGGACACATCAAGTAACATTAGCATCTTTAGTGTGTGATTGTGAACCAATGCCTTGGTATGCATCAAATAGATTTCTAACAATAGTTCTTTCACTACTATTTTCAGATTTTCTTAACCCCAAAATTTTTACTGTCTCTCTAAATTTCAGATTTTTAATCATTTCAACAACTAATTGGCATCTTCCACTTTGATTTAAGTTTTCAAAATAGTTATTCCAAATTCTTCTAACTATTCTTATAAAATTTCTTTCATAAATTTTATCATGCATTGGCTTCACAATATTTTCATCAACGTCAATTAGAAACTTTGGTTTTCTATGAATTATTCTAGGAGGTGTTAAGATTGGTGCATACTCTTCATTTTTATTAGGTGCAATCGCATCAAATTGAGATTGTGTATCTTATTCAAATTCATTAGGTTCATTAGGTGCATTCGTCACATGTATTTGAATTGGTGTATGTTGATCATTTTGATTCGATGCATTTTTCACATGCATTTCAATTGGTGTATGTTGATCATTTTGATTTGGTGCATTAGGTGCATTCATCATGTCAACTTGAATTGTTGCATGTTCATCATTTTCATTAGGTGCATGAGATGACATACATTCACGTATCTCCTCATACACTCCCTTTGTCTTTCCTTTGTTGCCTCTCATTGTTCAATCATTCCTCTCTTGTTCTTTCACATCATTTCAATATTGATTGTCCTAAACATAATATCATGATGAACATACACAATCAAATACCAAGAAAACAAACCAAAAAATAACATAAATCAATAACTCCAAGAAAAAACCAAAAAACAAGACAAATCAATCATTTCAAAGAAAATGTGACAAAAAAATGAATACTCGACTACTACTGTTGCAAAAAGATATGTGAAACAATAGTGGGCCCTTGCAACAAGTTGCAATGCTAGTTTTTAGATTGTTGGGAGTGATATATATTTATATTTCCATATAGCCGATATAGGTTCTAAGGACCTAAACAAAATGTCCATATTTCCTCATAACCCATATGGGTTATGTAGAACTAAACTTATGGCTTTAGTTCTACATAACCTGCACTGGTTGTGTAGAAATAAGAATCAAAGAGAAAGTGGGGAGAGAGAGATAGAGAGAGAGAGAGTATATGAAGATTTCCTCATAACCCGTACAGGTTCTAAGGAACCTAAACATAAATTCCACATTTCCTCATAACCTGTATGGATTATGTGGGACTAAAATTTATGGCTTTAGTTCTACATAAACCACATGGGTTATGTAGAACTAGGAATCAAAGAGGAAGTGGGGAGAGAGAGATAGGGAGGGAAGAAGACATAGATAGGGAGATAGAAAGGGATAAGGCGAGAGAGAGAGAGAGAGAGAGAGATCTACATAAATATATCTATATATGCATACACACATATTATATATGTCAGTATATATATGTGTTGTGTATGTTAAGTTTATAAGAATACATTTTTATATCTTCATAACCTGTGTGAGTTATTGAGAACTAAAAATGATGCTTTTAGTTCTACATAACCTGCATAGGTTATGTAGAACTTGGAGTTGTACTTTTTGTTTTGCATAACCTGTGCGGTTTATTTGACACATAGTAACTTATATGCATTATGGCTTGGCAAGAGGCTTTGAGACCAACCCTAAGTCTTGCAAGCTCATTTTCCCTCTATTTTTGTCCCTTTACACATTTTTTTATATGCCAAGATGATTTCTTGAATTCATCATCATCAAGTTTACAAATGATCAAGTGTGTATCTCTAAAATTACCACCATAATCTCACATGTCTTCTTATCTTTCTAACCATATAAAGTTTTCTATTTTTGGACAACATTAGCATAGTAAACCTTAATTTTATTTACCAGTGTCCTGACAGTCCTCACAAACATATGTCTGCCATTTTTTTAATAACTTTTGATCTACTCGACCAAATTCAATAAAAATTACATATTACTATTCTATACTTGATTCTATACACCTTTTTTTATAAAAAAATCATTTTCAATTATTTTAATGCAAGTTATGCCCAACACACAAACAAGTACCAGATTTTCAAGATGCGGTCACTTCAAAAAAAAAATAAAAAAATGCTCAACATAAAATTACAAAAAAGTACGCAACTTCTAGATCTCACTCTCACCTATCATGCTACCAAAGAGTTTTGCAAAACACTAAATCTAACTATGTCTTTTGTGAAGCGCACGAAAACAACTATGTTATATTTTTCTAAAAAAATAGGAATAATTTTTCGTGTTCGATAGGTTTGACCCTCTTAATCTTATCCATTTTTTACAAAAAATAGTATTTTAGAAACTAGATTCAGAGTACTACAATTTTTATTTTTATATATCTTCTAATTTATAGTTCATGACCCTCAAATTTCTCTTTGAAGTTAAGGTTTACCTAATTTCAGGAAAAAAAAGTGGTCATTTATACCCCTCTTTTTGCACACCATCTTGGTGCACTTACCCTCTTCTAAAATTTCAAGAATATCTAGTTCTGATAGGAAAAAGTATACATGTACATGAGGAGGTTATCAGAATATTTGATGAATACTCTAGTGAACTAGAGGAGATCAAGGATGACGAATCCTTTGATATGTACTATGTATGGAAAAGAAAAGGGGAGATGGATCCTAAATTAGGAATTCAATCAGAATCAAAGGAGGTCCAAACTATGCATAGTCATAAGAAAGTTGGTGACACCATAAGCAGAAAGGAAGATGAAAAAAGTCAACATGTTCACCCCAGCCACACGAGGATATGGACAAGCAAGAGATAATACTTGTCCTTCAAGTGGAGAACACCTAAACTTTCAAGACAACTACAAGGATGAAGAAGATGTTTGTATGAATTTTGTCAAGCCAACAATGGTTAATTAAATTCACAAAAATGTAGACTCTAGCAATGATCCCTTGTAGGAGAAACCTCTACAGTTGGTTGAATATGGATTTTACCCTTTGGTTGGGGATGAGGTGTGTATGATAGCCATCTCTTCGAGTGCTTGGCTTCCTCATAGGAAGAACAAGTTGTACCTCAGCTTTGAGATTTTAAACCATCATTTTTTAAAGTGGTTAATTGGCATGATCACATGAAATATTGGGATCTGAGCATTGATGTGTTTGATGATTGGCTTCAGTGGGATCTTGATGACTTTAAACATGACAATGTTTATATCAAAGTGGAGCAGTGGAAGTTTATTGGAGATTTTTTACAACATTAGATATAAAGGGTTTAATGAGGGAGTGCATGCAGTCATGATGAGGCATGAAGATTTCAACGGATATGGATATCAATTTTCATGCATGGTTTGGGATCCTAGAGCTTTTCTGATGCATAGGTCACAACGGTAAGCCTAGGTAATGACCTATCTCCCACACAACTCCGCCTACTTGCGGTCTTAGGGTCACTTTCCCTATTTAAGGCAAAATTAAAGAAGTCTTCACCAGAGATGTTTCTTACCCAATCTAAGGACTAGAACACCTTATTTGAGACACAAATACAAAGAATCAACTTCCTAATTGATCTTCCAACTTCCACAAACCCCCAAACTCAACTTCATCTACAAATCCTAGTAGGTCTTCAAACTTCATTCCGGGTGTGCAATCTTCAACTCCTGAAGAATCCAGATAAACAAAGACTAGATTTAGGTACCCTTTTGAGTGTTTCAAAGATCCCCAAATCCACAAGTCCTGATCTTACTTTGGCAACACTTAATCCACACTAGGTACACAGGCCTAATTAGCCAAATTAGCCCTAGTTTACACTAAAGATGACTAAGGATGGGTGCATAAGAATAATATAGTGTTTCAATGACATCAAATTCCCCTCACACACTCCAAATCCACTCTCAAATTGATCACTTCATTCATTTCATCGGACTACACACTCTTTCTTCCAATTGTCTGACTGAACACATTGAGGACTTCTAGGGCTTGGTGCAAGACCCCTTTACCGACTAATTCTTGTTGAGTTCTTTTGGAATCATAAATAATATACATCTAACTTGAATTCCCCAAGTTATTAAGGGATTCCACTAGAGGAATTGCAAGTTAGACCCCCATTTGTGAAACAGGTCTAGAGAAACCCTCTTTTCTGATTGTCTCCACAAATCGGGTGATAACTTTACCCTCACAAACCAAAATGAAATCAAATCACTCGCATCAAAACATATATTCATAAAGGTTTACAATGATGTCAATTAATATCACCATATCTTCCATACACGGTTGTACACAACCAGAATATCACAGGAAAATGGCAGATTTTCATTCAATTTACATCCAATTTTTTTTTCCACCTCTTCCAGAGGTTTTGACAAAGATAAAAACATACAAAAATGGATTCCAACTAGTCCCCTTAGAAGTTGTGACTATTGGTAACTTCTTTTGAACTTCTCAAGAAACTTTTGAAAAGTTTCTCAAACAAGTTTTACAACTTTTGTTGTAACTTTTGCAAAGTTGGCAATTTGTTGCCACCAAATGACTTGAACAAATATCAAAGATAATGATCCAAGAAAAAGGTTCCCAAAATGAGTGAAAAACATCAAAACATGTTTAAAACATCCAAAACACATAAAATCCCTATCTCAACTATCCCTAAGAAACTTATAATCCAAGTGGACTAAGGCATCCCAAGGCTTATAGGAATGTTTATGGGATCCTTGACCACACAAATAGGATTCAAAAATGAAAGGGATGATCTCTAGGATCCATCCACCTTATTACAAAGCCAAAACAACCAAAAAAACAAGCAACATCCTGGATGATGCCTTGGGTTCCTTCACCTTGCTCCTCGGGACAAAAGAACTCAATTCCCTTGAGTTGGTAAGTCGGCCAGAGGAAATTTAGTGTTCTCAATGGCTTCAGGGGTCAACCATGTAGCATCCTCTAGGGGCTTATTCTTCTATTTCACCATGTACTCATAATATGTCTACCTTCTACTCTATTTGGATACCCTTTTCTCCAAGATGCATTCAATCTCCAAAGGAGAGGACTTAGGAAGATCCTTCAACAATTCTTCTTGCTGAAAACTAGATTCACTTGCAACAAAAACATCATCTACAATTCCCTTGTAAGCATACAAGTTAGCAATATTAAAAATAGGAGACAAATGAATGTTGGTAGGCAAATCAATGTGGTAAGAATTGGAACCACATTTCTTAAGAATCTTGAAAGGTCCAATATTCTTCACCATCAACTTAGTATATCTCTCCTTGGGCATTCTTTATTTCCTTAAGTGGACCATGACCAAGTCACCAATCTAGAAATGTAACTCCCTTCTCCTCTTATTAGCATGTTCCTTATACTTGGTATTGGAATGTTGTAACCGTAGTTTGACCTGCTCCTAAATATCCTTCACGACTATCAAAAAATATTCTTCTAAAGCACCAGGCTTCTCCATATAACTAATGTCACTTAATTTCAAGACACCCCTTGGGTGTACACCATAAACAATCTGAAAAGGAGTTCTCCATGTGCTTTTGTTAATAGAGTCATTGTAAGAGAACTCTATCTGTGCTAGAATGGAATCCCAACTAGAACCATGTTCTTATGTAAGGCACCTTAACAAGTTCCCAAGTGACCTATTAATCACTTCATTCTATCCATCAGATTGAGGGTGATATGTTGATGACAAACAAACACTTGTTCCCAATTTTCTCCACAAGGTCCTCCAAAAGTGACCAAGGAACTTAGGGTCTTTATCTGAGATGATGGACATTGGTAAGCCATGTAATCTGACAACCTCCTTGAAAAAAAACCCTGCAACATGAGAGGCATCATGTGTGGTTCTACATGGAATAAAATGGGCCATTTTTCAGAACCTATCAACAACTAACAAAATGCTATCATAACTAAACTTTTTTTTGGGAAGTCCAAGGACAAAATCCATGCTAATGGAGTCCCAAGGCTTAGATGGAGTAGGAAATGGAGTATAGAGTCCTGCATTAGAGCTTTGACCCTTGGATCTTTGGCAAACTGAACATGTTTCCACAAACCTCCTAATATCATTCTGCAACCGGGGCCAAAAGTAAAATCTCCTAACTGAATCACCTTTTGGGACACAAAGCAACCCTCCTTTAAACAAAAGACCATCTTGGACTAAAAATTCAGAGAATTCAGTGTGATACCTTTCAGTCATGTCTACACAAACCTTATAAATCTCCTTAAAGTCTTCATCATCTGCATACATGTCCTTCATAGATGATATCCCTTCACTTTCTAATTACATGGCTTCAACTATTAGATTCCTCCTACTTAGAGCATCTGCAACTTTATTAACAACAACCTTTTTATGCTTGATAGTAAAAGTATAAGATTGCAAAAATTCCATCCATTTAACCTGCCTATGATGAAGTTTCTCTTGCCTATTGAGAAAACTAAGTGCATGATTATAGTGAAGACTATAAAATATTGAGGCAATAAGTAGTGTCTCCATTTCCTCAAGGACTGAACCATGGCATAAAGTTCAAGGTCATAGGTGGAATACTTTTTCTAGGCTTCATTCAATTTTTCACTAAAGAAAGAAATTGGTCTTCCCTCTTGGCTGAGGATACCTCCAATGGCTTTGTTACTTGCATCACGTTCTACCACAAAGACCTTGTGGAAGTCAGGTAAAACTAGGACTGGTTGTTCTACAATTTTCCTTTTTAGGACTTCAAAAGAATCATTATCTTCCTTAGTCCACACAAAGACACACTTCCTACCACCTTTAATTGTGTTTATTATAGGAGTACAAATTCCACTGAAATTTTTGATAAAATTCCTATAAAAACTACACAAACCATGAATTTTTTTTACCTCAGTTGCTGATGTAGGTGGTGGCTAGTTGAGGATAGCCTCTACCTTTGTAGGATCCATTTTCAAACTTCCTTTTGATATCACAAAACCCAAGAATACTAGTTCCTCCTACAAGAATGAGCACTTGTCAAGGTTAACCTTCAAACTTTCTTCATGAAGCCTCTTGAGGACCAAATCAACATGATGGAGATGTTCTTCCCTACTACTGCTAAAGATCAGTATATCATCCAAATAGACTACCACAAATTTTTGGAGAAAAGGCTTTAAAACCTCATTCATGAAGCACATAAATGTTCTTGGGGCATTGGGCAAGCCAAAAGACATGACTACTCATTCAAACAATCCTTCATTAGTCTTAAATGTTGACTTCCACTCATCCCCCTCTCTGATCCTTATCTAGTGATAACCACTTTTTAGATCAATTTTTGAATAGTATTTAGCCCCTCCTAAGTAATCCATAAGGTCTTCCATTCTTGGCATTGGGAATCGGTATCTAATAGTGATTCTATTTATGGCCCTAGAGTTAGTGCAAAATCTCCAAGTACCCTCTTTTTTAGGTGCAAAGACTGGAGGGAAAACACATGGGCTTATTCTTTTCCTAATGAATCCTTTCTCCAATAGACCTTGTATTTTTCTAGCCACTTCTGCATTTTATTCTGGTGTGATTTTATAGGCAGACTTGTTAGGTAGAGTAACCCCTAGTATTAAATCAATACAATGACTGATTTCCCTCTTAGGTGGAAGAGACTCATTATTACTGTCTGCAACAATACCCTTCTACTTGTTCAACAATTTTGTTACCTCCTTGGGGCCAACACTCCTCAAGGTCTCTTGACACAGTTTCTCTTTTATTAGAACACTTCCCTTTAGTTTGACTACAATAGCAAAACATGGCACCTTATCTTCCTTAAGGACTTTTAGCAATTCTTTTACCCCCACCATCATAACACTACTTGTCAAGACCTTATCCTTAGGCTCATCTAGCAAAGGTGTCATTGTGAAATTTTCCCCACCCTTGGTTAAGGTGAACACATTGGTTTTCCCATCATGTTGGGCATTGGTGTCACATTTCCAAGGTCTCCCTAAAAGGAGATGGCAAGCATCCATGGCTAAAATATCACACATAACTTTATCCTTGTATTCTCCTATTTGAAAATCAACCCAACATTTCTCATTGATTAAGGTTTGTTGCTCTTTACTCAACCAAGAAACTTTATAAGGATTAGGGTGTGAAATTCTCTTTAATCCAAGCTTAGTTACCATTTCTAATGAAGCCAAATTCTTAGTAGATCCAAAGTCCACAATTACCTTGCATACCTTACCCTTGACCTTACATGTAGTCCGGAAGATGGTTTTTCTTTGAGGAGGCTCCTTGCTAACTGACATCAAAAGTGACCTGTTGAACATCAGACATTCACCATTCTCAGGGTCAACATGCTTGGAAGAAGAGGTGGTATGGTAAGAGGTGGTGCTTGGACAATCCTCTTCTTGGTTCAACTATACCCTTCTATCACCTTTATTGCTTATACCACTCTTCTCTGGACACCTAAATGATTGGTGGCCCACTTGGTTACAAGAAAAATATATGCCAGTGAATACACTAGGACCCCTTCCTCCGGATTTTCCTATGTTATTTGGTCCCCTACCTCTAAAAGATCCTCTACTGCTTAAATCATTCTCTACCATTTGATTTCTAGATTCTCCTCAATTCTAGGAAATGCTCCTTTGCCATTGAACCTCCCTCTTCCTCTAAAGGTGTTTCCCCTTCCTCTACTATTTTGATCCCCTTTTCTTTTATATTTTTGTTCAATCTTGAGGGCTAATTGGAAACATTTGTGTACAGTCTACAAGGTGACCAATTTAAGTTCATCTTGTATACTATATTTAAGGCCATTAATGTACCTTGCTAGCTTTTGTTTTTCAGTTTCATAAAGTTTTGCCTTAAGAGTTAAGGTATGAAACTCTAGAGTATAGGAAATTACATCAAGGTCCTTTTGTTTTAAGTTTTGTAACTTCTTATGGAGCATTACCTCATAATCCTTAGGTACAAAATGCTTCTTGACTTCTACCTTCATCCTCTTCCATGTGGTGATGGTTCTTTTTCCTTCTTTTATCCTCTCATTTTGGAGGAAATTCCACCAACTCAAAGATGGTCCTTTCAATTTAGCTTTTGCTAGTTTAACCCTCTAATTTGCAGGCACCTCCTCACACTCAAAGTGATTCTCAAGGGCCTCTATCTAGTCCATACACTCTTCTAGTTCCAACTTTCCATGGGACATAGGTAAGTCCATTCTATCTTTCTTTCCTACCCTCTCTAGGACTGCAAGCATGGCCCTCTAATCTTCAAGTAGGCTATCTTGTCCAAGATAGCTCTCATCCTCCTCAACTTCTTCTTATGACTCCTCATTATCTCCCCTTATCACTCGCCTTTTCAATTTTTCTAATTCCCTCTTCATAACTCCATTCTCCTCTTTGACTGCTCTACTTTTAGCCATCAATTCCTTTACTATTTTGGCTAAGTCTACATTGGTTATCCTCAAAGGAATCTCTTCTCCTTCAGAAATTTTGTATTCCTCCTTTCTTCCAAAATAGAGTCTTCGTGGCTCTGATACCACTTGATAAAGAGGTCACAACGGTAAGCCTAGGTAATGACCTATCTCCCACACAACTCCACCTACTTGAGGTCTTAGGGTCACTTTCCCTAATTAAGGCCAAATTAGAGAAGTCTTCACCAGAGATGTTTATTACCTAATATAAGGATTGGAACACCTTATTTGACACACAAATACAAAGAATAAACTTCCTAATTGATCTTCCAACTTCCACAAACCCCCAAACTCAACTTCACCTACAAATCCTAGTAGGTCTTCAAACTTGGTTTCAGGTGTGCAATCTTCAACCCCTGAAGAATCCAAAAAAACAAAGACCAGATTCAGGTACCCTTTTGAGTGTTTCAAATATCCCCAAATCCACAAGTCTTGATCTTACTCTGGTAACACTTAATTCACATTGGGTACACAGGCCTAATTGGCCAAATTAGCCTTGGTTTACATTAGAGATGATTAAGGATGGGTGCATAAGAATAATACAGTGTTTCAATGACCTCCAATACCCCTCACACACTCCAAATCCACTCTCAAACTAATCACTTTATTCAGTTCATCGGACTACACACCCTTTCTTCCAACTGTCTGACTGAACACATTGAGATGTTCACTCTAGGGCTTGGTGCAAGACCCCTTTACCAACCAATTCTTGTTGAGTTCTTTTGGAATCATAAATAATATACATCTAAATTGCATTCCCCAAGTGATTAAGGGATTCCACTAGAGGAATTGCAAATTAGACCCCCATTTGTGAAACAGGTCTGGAGAAACCCTCTTTTCTGACTGTCTCCACAAATCAAGTGATAACTCTACCCTCACAAACCCAAATGAAATCAAACCACTTGCATCAAAACATAGATTCACAAAGGTTTACAACCATGTTAATTAATGTCACCAAATCTTCCGTACACGGCCGCACAACCAAAATATCATAGGAAAATGGCAGATTTTCATTCAATTTGTATCCAAATGTTGTTTTTTCAACATCTGCCTCTGCCAAAGGTTTTGAAAAAGATAAAAACATCCAAAAATAGATTCCAACTAGGTCCCCTAAGTAGTTGTAACCATTGGTAAATTCTTTTGAACTTCTCGAGAAACTTTTGAAAAGTTGCTTCAGCAAGTTTTACAACTTTTGTTGCAACTTTTGCAAAGTTGGCAATTTTTTGCCACCAAATGACTTGAAACAAGATCAGAGATAATGATCCAAGCCAAAGGTTCCCAAAATGAGTGAAAAATATCACAACATGTTTAAAACATCCAAAACACTTAAAAACCCTATCTCAGCTATCCCTAAGAAACTTATAATCCAAGTGGACTAAAGCATCCCAAGGTTTATAGGCATGCCTATGGGATCCTTGACCACACAAATAGGATTCAAACATGCAAGGGATGATCTCTAGGATCCATCCACCTTATTACAAAGCCAAAACAACCCAAAACATAAGCAACATCCTAGATGATGCCTTGGGTGCCCTATACCATTGTCACACAACGAATAGTTTGTGGATTGCTTGAGGAAAATCAATCTTTTGGTCAGGAGGACTCTAATGTCCCTAATTTTTAATAAAGTGACTTAATTAAGTTAATTAATAAATGGTCCTAAAATTTAAATCAGATTATAATAACTTAATTAATTAATTTAATTATTAAATGAAGGGGCCAAAATAATAAAATAATAAATAAAATGATGTCGACCCATTGTAACTTTTCATAAACTTCTTGGAGGCCTTTATAAGGCATTAGCTGGCACCATAGGTAATTATCATGAAGTTTATATTTCTTGTTTATTTGCGATTCTAGTTGGAATTAAGTCTTTTTTTACAGTTTTAGAGGTGCAAGACCCTCCCTGTTCTATATTCATAGTTTTAGTGGGAGTCATTCGTTACCCTAGTCTATCATTAGAGATATCACTTCAAATATTTCACCTTGTACTTCATCGTCAAATTTTTGAATCAAAGATATATCTATTTATCAGTATTGGTGTATGATCTGTATGGATTTGTGCTATATATCTACAATATTCATGTGTTATCTTGAAGAACATAATTGCCCGTAGATTACAAAGGTCTAAAGATAAATAATCTTAATTTCAATTGTCGAATGTCGAAGGTTAAGTTCCAAAGGGAATTGAAGGGTGTCAAGTGTTGAAGGGAGTCGATGATTGAGGACCAAAGGTATTGAAGGGATTTTTCCTCAAGTACATTATTGTTGAGTATTTTCCCTCAGGTACATTGCAAACAAGTATTTTCCCTTGAGTATATTGTTTTTGTGTATTTTACCTCAAGTACATTATCATCAAATACTTACCCTTAGGTACATTTTCATCGATTACTTTCCCTCGGGCACTTGCCCTTGTTAAAACTAGTGGTTGTCATTGCACCAAAAGATCGACCTCTTAATGCCCGATACAACCACTAGACTTATAGAAGACACAAGAGGTTTTTAAACCATGTCACGAATCCTGAAGGGGGACATTGGTGGTTAGTCCAATAATCCCCACCTTAGCATCACCCGAGGGGATTCAAACCTCTGACCAAGCCCTGATACCACTTGTTACAACTAGTGATTGCCATTGCACCAAAAGGTCAACCTATTAATGCCCAATACAACCACTAGACTTATAGAAGACACATAAGGCTATTAAACCATGTCATAAATCCCAAAGGGGGATGTTGGCGGTTAGTCCAACAACCCTTAGATACATATCTTCATATACTTTCCCTCAGGTACATAGTCATCAGGTATGTACAATGTCATCAGGTGATTTCCATCGAGTGACTTCCATCGTTCGGTACATCACAAATGGGAAAGATAGCGACATCAATTTGAGTGGGACTCAAGACACCGACACTATTAGGAATAACATTCCACAATACAATTGAGAGGGGGGGTGAATCAGTTGTATGACAGATTATTAAAATTTAAACTTTAAGTAGCAGCAATATCAGATCCAATGAACACAATGAATGCCAACACAATAACACAATATTTTGGTCTCGGGGAAACCCTATTAAGGTAAAAACCTCAGTGGGAATTAGCACCCACAAATGATGTACTAAGAGTGTAGTTATCCTTAAGATATATCCCTATTAGGAGCTTATTGAAACATTACATTACATAGTCCTTGTTAAAGGACAGACCCTATTAGGAGTCAAGAACAAAAGGGAGGGCTCACTGCCCAGAGAAGGTTAAGTCCACCTTCAGAACTCATTGTTCACAACACAAGTGTATATGAAGAAATACACAATCTTTTGAACTGTTCGGCAACAACTATCTTTCTTGATCAATTCCAATGAAGTCCACCAACAAACCTCTACTCTACATACAATAAACACAAGATTGCAGCTTTCACAACCTCTCTATATCATCTTCTTCACTTCCATATCTTTTCCAAAGAAAAGACCTATCATTTATACCTTATTGTAATTCACATGAACAGGTTAGCCCATAAGGCTTTCCTAATTACAAACAATTACATAAACCCTTGCTAAGATACACACGATATCTAGAATAAGTATACAATGATTACATTACAACAATTAAGGACCGACATCCTTAATTCAAGTTCGCCATCCATCATACACGCTACATCTCTATAGTCGGATTCCAAATAGATCACCTTCCATAACACATGCCACAACTGACATCATCCTCCATTTCATACCTTGCGTAGTTCATAGAACATTCTTCAATACTCTATCTTTCATCTCTGAAGTTCACATGCACTGATTCCATATTGCTTGTAAGCTATACACAAAATTGTTCGAAATAGGGAATACTAAGAGGGGGGGTGAATCAGTATTCCACAAACTTTAAATTTTTCCCAATTATGGATATAAAAGATTATCTTAACACATGCATAACATAAGAAGCTAAAAAACATGCATAGAAATAAAACTAAAGAACTCATAACACATTATTTGTTCTCGAGGAAACCCTCGCCAAGGGAAAACCCTGGTGGGGACAGTACCCACAAAGATCCACTAATCAAAAGTATCATGTTAAGGATGTTGACCCTGTTAGGAGTCTATTACATGCATATAGTGTCTCAGTCCTGATTAAGGGACTATAGGCCTTGTTAGAAGCCTCAACCCTATTAGGAGTTGGCAGTACAAAATGTGATTACCAGATGAGCCCACTACCCAAACAAGTAATATACAATATTCACTGATTACAAAAATAGGTCAAGGTACATAACCTTATATTACTTGCATCAATATCTCTTCGCTACTCTTTCACTATCGCTATTACATACATTCGTTACAACTTTTACAATTACATCTTTACATATCTTTATACAAGTTATTACGATTAATAACTTTCCATTCGGCTATCATATTACAAAATATCTTTATCCAAGGGTTAACATCTAGGATGTCATCCCTTTATATTGTTAAGTCATTATTCTGATAAACAAAATAATCCCTTAACTCTTTATCAATTATGTCTTCATATTCTGTCTTGTCGGCTCAACATTGTCTTTAGTAAAACTATCATAACTTCTTCTGTACATGCCGTACTGACTTGCGCTATGAGGTGAGTCTTTAGTAGTCATTATATAGTCTATGTTCAAGTGCGCAAGCACTGAACTTACTCCAATCAACATCGCAAACCAAAATTGTCATCAAGTTCACTGGTAAAAACACACTGTCTCATACTTAGACAATTTGCATTGCACTCTGACATACTAGCTCTCTGACCTGTGCGATCTTCATGTAGATAATGTGTTGTCATAATGACAACATCTATGTAACCAACTCAGCCAAATTTCCAACAATCTCCCCCTTTTTCATTGGTGGCAACATATGAGAAAATTGGCTAAGTCTTACAACTTCAAAATCTCAAAATTGTGGCCATAATACAAAATATATATATACTATCCTTATGACTTCATGAATCCTATCTATATACTATACTCCCCCTAAGAGTGTGTATCCTTAACAATTTTCTGCTATATATCTCTCCCCCTTTGAAAAAAATGACACAAAAAAAAGGGTAAGGAGGATAACAAAACTGTGTTCACAAAAAGTTATACCTTAATTCAATATTGCAAAGCCAATAGGCTTGCAACACAATCTGCAAAATTGATCTTCATAGCCTCTAACTCTTTCTCCCATGATTTCTTAATTGAATCTGCCACACTGAGTAGTGCACACAATCCATAAGATGCAATCTCACATGCTTGGAGATTTTCATAACTAAACTTCTGAAAAGATGTCTTGGCTGAAAGATATTCTTCCAGTTGCCCTTCAATAGTGCTCAAGTTTATAGAAATGTGCCCTCTTAAAATAGCAAATCTCTTCAGCTTCCTGTCCTTGTCATCTTGCAAAACTCTCATTTCATCATAAATCCTTCAAATTTTTTGCTCAATATTAAATACCTTCACATTGGGGCTCGAAAGAAGGTTTGTCTCATTCTGAATTTTTGCTTCCTTCATCTTCATCTTCTGATCTTCCTCTACTACCAAGTTCTCTAATTTTGTACACTGAATGTACAAGGATTTTCCTCTTTCCAAATTCTTTCTCAAGTCCTTTATACAGATATCAAGGTTATTGATATCATTCCTGATATTTTGACTAATGTCCAAAAGTGTTTTGGCCTCATAAGCTGCTTGAGCTTTCACCTTTGATGTATCAGATAGATTTGTAAACTCATCATCAAAAGTATTCATCACTTTCTTTGCTCTTACCAGAGAGTCATCTTCTGCAATTTGTGTAGTAATAATGCCTTGTAACTTCTTAGTAAGATCCTTCAGGCATCCTTCAAGACTCTTTACTTTCTTGTTCTTTCTGATGATCTTGTTCAAAGATGTGATCAATTTCATCTGATCATCATCATCTACTTCCTTTCCCAAATTCTCAATCATAGAACCAATCTGAATTTTCTTATCAGTCTCAGGTGTAAGACTGATTTCTTCTTGAGTGGTAATAGGTACTTGTTTTTCTGTCACTTTAGGTTCTACAATTGTGGTTTCTATTTTCTTCTCTTCTCCTTTGATACTATCCTGCTCTTCAAAAGCCGAATTGTCAATAATGTTTTCAAGATTCTTGAATAAGTTATCATCACTATCCAAGGTGATCTTAGTTCCTTCAACATTCATTACTTCGTCCTCAATATTTATGGCTAGTGGAGAGGGAATGTCCTCTTGTTCTGCTTATGCTGCTTGATCTTTAGATTCTGTTGCAACTGATGATTCTCCAGCATTCTCTGACATTACCTTAATGATTGCTTGCTCTATTTCTGTGTTAACTTCTTCATATCTACCTCCCATAATCTGAATAGTTCTGTTCTTGGTTCTCAAAAGGGTGCTTAAATCCTTCATGATCTGATTGAAGTGTACTTCATCTCTCACAACACAGTTTTCTTACAAGCTTTTCTCTAATAGCTATATCTTCTTCTGATGCTCTCTTCTTCCTATTTACAAGTTTATTGTACAAGTCATCAGGTATCTTACCCTAAATTGTATCAAATTTCTTATCAAATAAAATCATATGCTTCACCACTGCATTTTCTAGATTCAATCTCTCTACATAATCATAAAGATCATAATATTTGTTCATCTTTGTGAAGTCTCCATCTTGAATGATCTATTCATTAACCTTCTCAACTCTAGGTTTCCAAGTTTTCTTCTTAACAAGAGTGCTTTCTGTTGGATACAATTGTCTGAAGGAGATTGTTGGAATGATTATGTGTTGTCTTTGATGTCACACAGATGTCATATCAATTGTTAGCTCAGTCGGTCAACAAAGCAGTTCCCAGTGTCTACCGAGCTCAGTCGGTCAGCAAAGCAGTTACCAGTGTCTACCGAGACCTCTCGGGTGTCAAAAGAAAAGTATGGCAGAAAACAGTGTTAACCGAGCTTCCTCAGTTATCGAAGGAAAGTTAGTGTCTACCGAGTTCACTCGGTCTCCAAAGGATGTTGAAGAATTCATAGTACTTACCGAGTTCTCTCGGTCACCAAAGGAAATCTTCTTCGGATTAATGTTTACCGAGCAAGGTCGGCCCAGTAAAGGATTTTGTCAATTTGAGAAATAAAGTTGGTTTATTCCAGCTGACTCGTGTAATGATTAGTAATGTTTGTAATAATTATTAGTGCCGACTTGACAATCCGAATGGTATATATAGAAGGTCAAGTTGTGAATTATGAGTAAGCAAAAGAAGAAAGAGAAGAATAGTATGAGCGAATTTTGAAGGATGGTTAGATATCCTTGAAGAGCAGCAGAGATATATTTGATCAGGAAGGATCTAGTGAAGCAGAACAGAGATCTGTAATCAGCAATTCAGTTGCATCACTATTCAGGTCACTTCATTGTTACTTTCTTACCATTGTAGTAGTGATTTCAAAATCTCCTAACCGAGTTGGTTTAACAGCCATTTTGTAAATCCTCTAACAAGGTGACAGTTCTATTGAATTGTTTTAAGACCTCTTACAAGGCCACTCCTAGCAGGGTGATTAAATCCTCTAACAAGGTCACACCTAACAGTGTGTTTTGTAACCTTTTACCGGGTTGGCTCCTAACAGGGCATCACTTCAGAAGAGTGAAAATTAGTAACTAGTTACATTGGTGGTTTTTCCCATATTGGGTTTCCATGTTAAATCTGGTGTCTCTTGTGTTCATGGTATTTTATTTATTCATGCATGTTAATCACTGATGAATGCTTAAGAATAGTTATAATTAACACTCTCTGCAATTACCGAGTTTTAGCATTTCACTGTATGTCAACAGTAAATAATTTAATAGGACATCTAAGGGATCAGTGGTAATATTTTTTGGTTAACTGATTCACCCCCCCCTCTTAGTTACTACATCTATATTTCCAACACTTTCATCATCTTTGATTTGTGCAATTCTCCTTTGAACTGGTGGCACCAATGTTTTCTGCCTCTTACCCGGTCCAGTAGCAATCTCTTTTACTCTTTTGCTAGGTGTGGAGGAGGTTGATCTAGTGGATATTCTTGCTGCTTGATCCTTCTATGTTTCTTCCACTTTCACCTTAACTATTGATTCCTCTTGCTGTGCTGCAATTGATGATAGAGGTGGAACAGACAAAACTTCTTTTTGTCTAATATCTCTAATTATTGTTGCTATTTGCTTTGCTACCAAGAATTCATGTTCAATCATCCCTGTATCTTTTAGAATTTTCTTGATAGTACTCTCAACTCTTTTATTTGACTGTTTCTCTTCAAGGATGGTCTTTGCAGAGTTGTACTTCTCCTCAAAGGTTCCAAACCTATTACAGTGAGTATCCAACTTGCACTTAAGTAATCTGCTCACATATTCTTCTATCTCAATCTCAGATATCTCATAGCCAAGAGGGTCTATGAACTCTATTCTAGGTTCTACTGCTTCAATGTAAGTAAAGTCAGTATCAACCATGAAACATATCTCATTTTTATACTTCTCCACAAGAGACTGTGGGATCCTTGATCTGCTAGACATCAAATTCTAAAAATATTTAATTACCAATACTACAGTTTCATTTACTTTATCAATAACATGCCTCCTATACACTTGGTTAATCCTTTCCATTGTAGTTTGGCCATCATTCCAGTCATTTCCAATGGTGAGTGGAAATCTTCTCAATAAATGAAAGAACATATAAGTGATTAAAGATGAGAATCTAAACTGTGAATACTTAGTCTTCTTTATCTTTTCCAAATTCTCAAACAACTATATCCTCAAAATCTCACACATATCAACTTGTACTTTATACACACACATCAAATAAGCTGCATGTATCATTCTGGCTACCATGTCATCCTCTCTTGAGTTAGCACAAAACTTAGTTGTTAGGATCTTACACAAGTATCTAACATCATCTTGTTGTATCTTGCTAATTACAATTCCTCTTCCATTGTAGGATGAATTTTTGTTGTTTATGACTATTTTCCTCATGTTTTTCTCATTCAAAGGAATGGCTCTAGTTATAGATAGTATAGTTACTTCATGAATTAAGTCAGCTGTAATATCTATCACTTTGTCATCTAACCAAAACTTTCCATTGTGAATTCTGCTTAGGATTATCTTGGTACACTCTTCATTATCAAATTCATATTGCAAAACATACTTAACGATCTCATTATCTTTCAAATGCTCAAACCCTACTTTTAATGACATGTCCTGATTATAGATTTTCTGGTATTCCTCTGTGAAGTCACTATTACTGATAGTCTCTAGTTGACATCCCAGATAACTTCTAACATTCTCTAGATGTAAAACTCTATCTGGTACGGATGATAAAGCTAACCTAGGATCATCTTCCAAGGGTTCTACTGGTTCCCTTTTCATCTTAGGTCTATTCTTATCTCTGACATTGTGAATCAAAGAAATATCCATGATTTCCTCTAATTCCTTAACTGATTTAAAGATCTGCCAAGTAAAATACCTCGATTTCGCGATTTAGGGCTTGCGTAGATTCGACAAAAAATTCTTCACCAAATCCTTGCAAAACACTTCCAATTACTGCTCTTTGATCTCCTTAACACTTGTATTCGCTTTGATGGTCAAATAACACCGTTCATGACCTTTTATTAATTCAATCTCACTTAGATCTGACATCACATTCAATTCTTTTGCCGCTTCTTTCCAAAAAGTTGATTCTGTTAACCTGCAAAACTTAAAACTTCTTGCGATCTCGCAAAACATAATATTTTTCTTTGCGCTCTTAACCATAGCATTAGAACATCATATAATACCTTGCATTAACTATGCAAGACCCAATTCATCATATATCAAATTCTACACTAATCTAAGTTCCTATTCTACTGTAATTTACATGAATTAAGTACTTTGAGATGGGTCAGGTAAAGATTCATTCTTACCATTTAATACTTCACCTTTCTGACTGCCTTCAGTGCTAAATATGTCTCCTTGATCTATGATTTTAACAAACTTCACTTCATCTAAATTACTACAACATCCTTTCTGATTGTTGCTTGCATCTTCATTTCTTCTTGCATAACTTCTAGGATTAGGATTGGTAGGAAAAACTCTATTGTTCATTCTACAAAACCTTGATGTGTGTCCAATCTTGTTACATATTTGACAAACTATTCCATTGTTTCCATATTTTGGTCCAAGCTGATTGATCTGTGATCTGCAATTTTTAGCAATGTGTCCAACCTTGTTGCATCTATAACATACTACTCCATTTCTTTTGTTCATATCTTCAGTAGGTTTCTTATCTGCATGGTTAGTATTTCTAAACATTCTACTACTATTATTATTCTCAACAAATTTAGGTTTTCTGCATTCAATAGCTCTATGTCCAAAACTATGACAATTATAACAATAACCATTAAGAGATTTAAATTGCTTACCTGTGCAATCTCTCTTCATATGACCAACAATATTACAAACAAAACATCTACCTTTGAATTATCTTTGCACACCTTTAGGTGATTCCTCTTGCTTAGGTGGTTCTTCCTCTTTAGGTGTATCTTCAAATTTGTTATTCTCATCAGACTTCTTCTCACCTATGCTTTCAGATATTTTCAGATCTGGTTTCTTACTTTCTTCATTTTCTTTAAAAGTGTTGAATCCAAAACCAATCTTATCATAAAATGGTTTTTGATAAGATATTTGTTCATCAATCTTCTCACTAGTTGAATATAGTCTTTCAAGTTGCTGCTTAGATTGAGTTAGTTCTCCTTTCACAATTGTATTGTATTTCTCAAGTTCAGCATACTACAAATTGACTTTCTCAAGTTCAGATGTTACTTTACCAAGTTTAGATTTTAACCCTTCATTTTCAAGCTTAAGATTTTCATTCTCAGATTTCATATTTGCTTCATTCTTGCCATTTCCATCTTTCAGGCTTAGCTTTAGATTTGCTATCTTCAGTTCATGTTTAAGGATCTCATTTTCTTTTTCTAAGTTGTCATCACAATCTTCAATATGAATTTTAGATTCCTTTTCAGATTTCAGATCTTCCAATTTGTTTTTCAGTTTCTCAATGAGGTTCTTAGCATCATCATATTTTCCTTTTAGAGTATCTCTTTCTTCAGTAAGCATATCAATTTGTTCAAAAGCTTCTTCAAGATTCTTTTGTAGCTGATCCATATCCATAGAGATCTTACTCAAGCTGCTAGGCTTTCCTTGAATGATTCTCTTCCGAGTAACTAAGCTCTAATACCAATTGTTAGAAATAGGGAATACTGAGAGGGGGGGGGTGAATCAGTATTCCACAAACTTTAACTTTTGCCCAATTATGGATATAACATATTATCTTAACAAATGCATAACATAAGAAGCTAAACAACCTGCATAGCAATAAAACTAAAGAACTCATAACACATTATTTGTTCTCGAGGAAACCCTGGCCAAGGGAAAACCTCGGTGGGGATGGTACCCACAAAGATCCACTAATCAAAAGTATCATGTTAAGGATGTTGACTCTGTTAGGAGTCTATTACATGCATATAGTGTCTCAGTCCTAATTAAGGGACTATAGGCCTTGTTAGAAGCCTCAACCCTATTAGGAGTTGGCAATACAAAATGTGATTGCCAGATGAGCCCACTACCCAAACAAGTAATATACAATATTCACTGATTACAAAAATAGGTCAAGGTACATAATGTTATACTGCTTGCATCAATATCTCTTCACTGCTCTTTCACTATCGCTATTACATACATTCGTTACATCACTTTTACAATTACATCTTTACATATCTTTATACAAGTTATTAAGATTAATAACTTTCCAGACGGCTATCATATTACAAAATATCTTTATCCAAGGGTTAACATCTAGGATGTCGTCCCTTTATATTGTTAAGTCATTATTTTGATAAACAAAATAATCCCTTAACTCTTTATCAATCCTATCTTCATATTCTGTCCTATTGGCTCAACATTGTCTTTAGTAAAACTATCATAACTTCTTCCGTACATGTCGTACTGACTTGCGCTCTGAAGTGAGTCTTCAGTAGTCATCATATAGTCTATGTTCAAGTGCGCAAGCATTGAACTTACTCCAATCAACATCGCAAACCAAAAATGTCATAAGGTTCACTGGTAAAAACACACTATCTCATACTTAGACAATTTGCATTGCGCTCTGACATACTAGCTCTCTAACCTGTGCGATCTTCATGTAGATCATATGCTGCCATAATGACAACATCTATGTAACCAACTCAGCCAAATTGCCAACAAAAACACATAGACTAACTCTGTCATTTCTCACTGTCATAGTTAGTGACCAGTCTTCACCAAAACATCTGTAACTTATCCAATATGAAACATTACATGATGTGATCTTGGATATAAGATCACAACACCCTCCTGAACTCTCACATGTCTTCGCAACATTTGAAACATCCGTACAGTGTCCGTACACTGTGATAACCAATTCGATCTCCTCACAAAAACATATGTTGACATCAATGACAAAACACAAATGACAATAGTATGAGTGCCCATTCAGTAACGTAGTGATTAAACATATTAAATGTCTCAATCACCTCCCCATGCATTAGCAATATCCAACAGACACAACACGACGGATGGACCTCACTATGTAGGCATTAGGCCTGCACAAACATGATGCCAACATGGTTGATAATGACCAGTTGAATGGGGTGCATGGTCATAGGAGTGTCCCTAGTGGCATTATTGAAGATTTTGCTTTGTGGAGACAAGAAAGAAGTATGAGGAAAGATAGACAACTACAAAATAGGGTGTTGTAAAACCATGCCCAGTCTTAAGGACTCTCGTGCTACCAATGTGCTTTCAAAGTGTGTTACATGAACTGAAAATATAGTGCAAGAGATTGGTGCAAACAACTATGATTCATCCATACCTAATAGCTACGAGGACATTTTGGGAACTGACAGGGAATAGATCTCATCAAAATGTAATACTTGCTCTGATTATGCTTACCTTAGGGAATGGGTCGAATCCCTTGAGGGCAAAGTAGAGTACCTAATGGGTCATTTTCCTGATATCGTGGGCATTATAAACTACATGATGGGTTGATTCCCTGAGATGGATAGGGGAATGAAGAACTTCACCAGTTTTGGAAGTAGGGTTTTGTACGTGATTGGTACAATCTTGTCTTCTTCATGAAGACTTGGAGGTCAACAAGCTTGAGAACAAAATGGAATTATTTGATTTTATTACACAAGAGTGGCTGCGTGTTCTTGGCTCAACTAGGAATAGGTCAACAAATTAGGCCTTTGAACATTGTCTGCTATCAATCCTCTATTCATCAACGTCTTGTCTTTTACTATGTTTGTTGGTTTTTAGCCTGTTTACTATTGTAACTACTTCCATATTGTAAGACTTACTTTCCAATTCTTTCAATTGTATAACCTTTGACTACTGTTTGTAAAAATCAGCACCCTTATTATACTAATTTTTATTAATAAAAAATAATTACATTTTAAAACTTAAATAGCCTTTAAAGTAGTTGTTTAAGTAAACTCTTGATTCCTCTCCGTTAATAGAGATTAAAATAAAAAATCTAATACACGAAGACCATTTCGCTTGTTAAATTAAAAATCTAATAGAAGACGACCATTTCGCTAGTTAAACCAAGCCATGTCTACACCCCTAAATAAAATTCAGATTTTGTGTGCGTTATAAAAAGGTACGCCTCTTGGTTCCAATTATTTTAATACAAGATAATCCAGGATGAGAAAATGTGTACGTACCTACTCCAGCTCTTCTTGTGTCGTAAGATGAGAGAAAACCTTACTTTACCACATGTCTCCCGTGCCGTAACACACTCATCACGCCACATCTCCTCTAATAATTCTCCACTCCACTTTGTCAACCCACTCATAATAACTCAACGCAGTCCGAACTCGCAAAAATCCCTTATTAACCACAGCCATTTCCCCCGTTCCTCTATTCGAGTTAAACCAACAGGTGGAAATGGAATAGTCCCGAGCAATTAAAAAAGGCAAAAACAAAAGCAAAAGCCTGGGTGGGTGCATTCCAAGGCGGCCGGCGAGTCAAAACAGTGCAGCCCAATAAAGAGGAATTTCATAGGAAGTGTGACCAGCCAAGCCAGTGTTTTTCGACACACTTTCCTCCCAACATCGCACGCGAGCAAATGCAGTAGCGTTTCAGGCGGCACCAGAGACGAGGAGGATTATAAAACCTCACTTCACGTGCGATGGAATAGCTGGCTAACCACAAAACACAAAAGCGAGGACCCCAAAAACATGGAAAACTCCTTGTCTGTGGCAAAGATCGGCTCTCCGCGCAGGTTCGAGTCCATGGAGCTCCACTACGACAGCGAGATCCCCAGTAATTCCACAACGCCCTATGTAAGCGCCCCATCTAGCCCTGGAAGAGCAGGAACCTATGGTAATGCCGGGGGGTTCTATTTTAGCGCGCCCACTAGCCCAACCCGATCCGCCGCCATTTTATCGGAGTTCGCCAAGTCCACCAGAGCTGTGGTGCCTTTCATGTGGGAGGAGAAGCCCGGGATCCCCAAGAAGAGCGAGGAGGCCGCTGAATTTGGCGGCGGTGAGGCCAGTATCGGGAATGCGACTGATTTCGAGTTCAGCGCACGGTTCTCGGTGCCCGACGGGGGGCTTGATTCTGAGGGGCTGCTCTGCACTGCCGACGAGCTTTTCTGTAATGGGCAGATTAGGCCCCTGCGTCTGCCCCCTCGTCTTCAGCAGCCTGCCCGGCCTTCCGGCTTCGATTTCGACAATGCGGGCAGCTCTTTTGCTTCAATCCCGCATTCCCCACGGTCACCTCGCTCGCCCATCAAAGAGGGGCGCAGGATGCTGAAAGAGGCGCTTTCGGGGTTCGGAAAGGGCGGCTGTGTGAAAGACAATGATTTTGATCCGTTTGCGGCGGCTCTGCAGGAGGCGAGGAAGGAGCGATGCCCGTCTCGTAGACGCACCAGATCATTGTCGCCGCTCAGAGTTTCACACTGGGAGGAGCCCCGGAAGTCGGATGTAGAGGAGTTTTTCTCGACTGAGCTGCAGAAGGGGGTTCTGGACGAGGAGGTTGAGGAGGTCAAGAGTTCGATTCCTGCGAAGCCGTCGAAGGGAACCAAGCGTTGGAGTCTCAAGGACTTTTTGTTCAGAAGCGCCAGTGAGGGACGGGCACAGAGTAAGGACAGGCTCTGGGGCCTTTCTATCCCTCCGGCGAAGCAGTCGGAGAAGCATAAGAGTTCAGGGAAGGGTGTTAAGTTTAACGAGGGCAAAGGGGCTTCTAAAGGCAGGCAGCAGCATGATGATTTGAAGGGCTCTCATGGGAAATCGTCGGAGGATTTGAAGAGTTACAGCGCGAATCCGCGGTCCGGGAGTTTTTCCAAGAGCGGGAGAAAGGCGCCCATTTCGCCGCATGAGCTTCACTATACTGCAAACAGGGCACAGTCTGAGGAGCTCCGGAAGCGGACTTTTTTACCCTACAGGCAGGGCTTGCTTGGCTGTTTGGGGTTTTCTTCTAAAGGGTATACTGCCATGAATGGGTTGACTAGGAGCTTGAATACTGTTTCTTGATCGAGATGGGAGAATGCTTGCTGTTCGGCTGTACCCATTGGCTTTTCTGGTCCTGAAATGGGAAATTTATTTTTGGCCTATTTGATTTTTTATATAACATGCGGATTGGTATCTGTTGCAGATTCGTCAATCAACGTCAAAGCCAATTTGGAGACTGTATTTGTCATTTCAAAGGTTGAAGATTACATGACTTATAAAGTAGTAGATTTTTTAAGCTCCCACAGTTCATTGTTACTAAAAGTAGATTTCTCAAAAAATCCTTGAGAAAGATGTTTGAGAATGGACTTTGAAATCCATCAGTATTGTATTTGAAAAGCATAAAATATGTTAACGATTCTCTTTATCTGGGTAGAGAGAAAAAATGCAACTACAGGAAAGATCCTTTTTATGTAATTAGATGTATTAATGTACAGAGTGTTGAAGGAGGAAAAAACCCATTTCTCTCTGCACCATTGCGTCAATCTCCTGCTATCATGTATCTCAGAGTTCTAATTTATGGTCTCAGCTATCTATTTTTATTTCGACCGTCTGGCAGAATCAGGTGACATTATTGGGGCGCAGGCCCAGATGCTTTGCGAGCTTTACCGTGCAATATTGTTAAGTCATTTTCTCTGGAACGAAGTACGATTACAGAAAGATTTGCCACAGAGTGCTCATGGCAGATTTTAAGCTTTGTATTGGGGCAACCTTTATTGCTAGGTAATTGATGACTATGGAACATGCGGGGTAATCTGTGATTCATTAAGGAGAGACAAGATCCAATAGAGCTATAATGTTTGACATGGTTTGTACTGAAGGGTTATGGGATTCTGTTATATACATACAAACAGAAGTGGCACACTAATTGTATTTTTGTTAATTGCAATTTCTGAATGTTAATGTGGGAATCCTCTCGGGACCTGTTTCAATTTCATGTGTCTCTCTTCGGGTACTGTATCTTCCTTTCAAGGATTGACTTTTAATTCTATTTTTAGCTAATTTCTAAGCTGACAATAACAATAATAGATCGAAAGGACCTACACCTGCATTTCTTGGATGATGCCATTTCAATTTTAAATCTGGTGCAACCGTAGACTAAGCTACTCATGGATAAAGATGTCTTAAATAAAAGTTTTTCAGAAGGTCCTCAGTATATGAGGACTACCCATATAAACTTGGCTATGGCAACTGTAACAATTAAATTTTTTATCGAGGTCATCTGGGTTGGAACTGTAAATATATTAGCTGTCAGGTGGATGTTCGCACTCTTTCGTATTCACGAACGAAGCTGAGCGATTCACCAAGAAATATAGAAACTGCTGTTATGCAGTATAAATTAGCAATAGATAATACTTTGTTTTGTTTAACCATGTCAGAGCACAGTAGCTTAGAAGGTCAAGCGTTCCTTCGACGCAATGTCGTGGGATGGTGTAGGGAATATACTTTGTTTCATGTATGTAAGTCCTCAGATTGGAATTGTATGGGGTTTACTGTGTATAAAAGTATTTTGCAATATTATCCAATTTTTTTAAATCTAAATTTATGAGGAAGCATTTTGTAATTTGTAGATCATACATTACATTACTATTTCAGTTGGAATGTGCTTAGTTGTGAAATCTTCTACAAGATGAAATTTCATGGTTAAACATGTTTGAGTTATAGTTTTGGATGGGTGACCTCTCTAAGGTTCAATGTTTCATTTCTTTGGGCCTCACCTAGATGTAATGAGTGTTAAGTGTACTATTCATTCTTGTGAGATATAAGTTGTTGTGATCACTGCTCATGAAACATGGGTCAGTGAGTTTGACTCAAAAATTATACAATTGAGTCCTAATAGCAATAAGGTTAACACTTAATCTTGGAGGAAACTCCATGGTTGTTAATCACACTTGAGTTGGAGTAGTACTAGGATGAGTTATCTCTAGGAAGGTCGAATGCTTCCCCTTTGTGAGCATCACCTAGATGTAATGAGTCATTCCGGTAAAAGAGGGATTCTTGTGAACCATTACTTATTATAAATGACTAATAAATTTGACTTAAACACTACATAATTGAATTCTGATACCAATATATGATATAATATTCTAATTTTTTTAGTCTAAAATTGTGACAAAAGTTACTAGTGAAGAATAGGTTCACTACAGCCCAAAACAACCTTTAACTTCCCTAATATTTCTTGGAATTTTAACGTTGTAACAAAGATTTAGTAGTAACCAATGGAGGCACGGGAGAGTTGTGAAGCTATCAATTTATACTACGAGTTACAAAAATTACAGTTCATAAGTTTTTACTAATATGCACAATAGATTCGTATTGATCCCTTTGTTAAATTTGCACTTTACTGCAATGTTTGCTGTATTAAAAACAGAGAATGGCAGTTATAAGTTATTACTAAGACGACGCTCAGAAAGATTTATAAACTCTCTTTTCCTGGCTGCACTTTCCTGCCATACTTTATGCATACAGATAATTGCAGAAAAGTGCACTTCACTGCAATATTTCCTTTTCACTTAGAATACGTATTCCATACAGAATATTGTACTTTCCTACCATAATGTGACGCATGCTATAAATATTTCTTTGGCTGAAAAGCTGAACATACAGTTATTACTCTTATTTCAAAAGTCTATTCCTAAATCCCACAGTTATTTTCAATATACCTTCGTCATCTAAGGTAGGACATACAGTTACTACTCTGCCTTCATTCAAGAGGCTATTCCGAAATCTCAATCCAAATCCTTCCTACAGTTCTTTTGGCTCTGTCATCTTGCATTGTACTGTAAAACTTTCATGATTCTTACAGTCGTATATAGCTGGTTAGTTTGGGCTAGTAGATTGTTGACAGATCTTACTGCAGACTGATTTTTGTACATTGATAATTATGGGGATAGAGGAGAGGCAGACATAACATGCACAGAAAGAAAGATTTGCCAACCCAGGACTGCCTTTGGGGTGAAAGGTACATCTTAATTATTGCGGACTAACGCCTATTCGGTTAAAAAGGTGCATCTCCCTAGTTTCGAACTAATGTCTAATATGTTAAGAGGGCCTTTGAAAAAGCAAAAAAAAGATGTTGGGAAGTGGAAGAATATCATTTCTCATTCATATTTCAAATTTAAAAGTTATGAACCAATAAAATAGTAAAAACTTATGAACTGTTTGGTACTTAGAAATCAATTTATAAATTTACGAGCTGTCAATTTATACTAGGAGTTACATTGCTTTAAATTAAGTACCAAATATACTATTCATGGGGCCACTAGCTCCACAATTTGTGCCACAAAAAATGAGCAGCTGCTACAAAAATAAGCGAAGTAGCAGCATGGGGAGGTGCTATAAGCAATTAAGTTACATTTGAAGACAACAAAAAAAAACATCAAAATTTGATTTACCATAGGAGCTTAGGGTATAGTGGCTATTGTTGTTGTTTTGTTGTTCCACTAGCATGTTTAATAGATACCTGTGGAAAAGATATAATATTTTTAGTGTTTAACAATTTCTTTTTATGAAAGATTTAATATCACTCACGAAGGCATTTTAGTAATATGATATAGGAGTAGGAGCTTTCAGGCTAAAACCTTTTACAATTGAGAGCCAAGGATTGAGTGGTATCTTATTCGTCAAATTTACCTAAAACATGATCTTGGTTTCATTCCTTATGATGTTGGGACCTTGCACTCAACAAGACTTGATCTTTGATAACCTCGTATAAAAGTCTTTGTGGATATCAATTATCTAAAAAAATAGAATAATATTTTAGATTATATTTGTGAACATGTATGTTTATTTTAACATTTTATCTATATTTTAAAAAATATATATTTAATTTGATTGAAGATATCATATTAACAAGAATAATATTTCTACAATTTATAATAATGATTGTAAGTATTTCTTAATATATCAATGATAATTTTTACAAATATAAAATCCATTCAAACCACACAATTATATTGAACAAAGTTCGACTACTAGTTACATGCACTCACACAATTATATTGAAAAAATAGTCATGATCACTATCCTAAATTGTAGAAAATATTATGCCTTTCCATTAATATGAAATCTTTACTAAGATTGAACATATTTTTTTTCAAAATTTTCAATTTTTTTAATAGAAAAAATTGAATATTAACATTTGAGTGGATTATATAATTAACATCGATTTTGAAGAAATTACCCGTTATGTAATACAATAAAACATTAATAATACCAAAATTTATCACATAATTGGATTCAAAAATCTTAAATTACAAGCAAGCCCATTTACCAAGGATATTTGACACTGACAATCTGCCACCATCCCACATATGGCTTTCTTTTCACTACCATTTTGCTTGCTAGGAAAGACTTAACATCTTAATATGTTTGGGGACCACTATATTATATCTTATTATTATGCTCACTTTTTGAGGCAGGCAAATTCATTCAAGATAAGTTCATGTTCTCTTATTCTTTCCCCTCCCCCTCTTTAAAGATAAAGCAAGTTAAAAAGTTACCTTCCATAAAACCGTAACATGCTTCCAAACCAATTTGTTCCACTGGACAACTACACTCGGACCCAATCTATGGTACTGCTTACTAAGTTTAGATTTTATTATATTATATCTCCAGCCCCACAGTACCATGTGATAATGAAAAGTTTTGGCCTAGGGACCAGCCTATAACAATCAATTGCTGTTTTCTTTATTGATTTTAATGCTTTTTTGGCCCCTGGCATATGCTGATTCTACAGTGAATCAGATCGTACTTTGTATCTTTACAACAAAGCTTTCAGCCTCCAATATGTCACTGTTGAAAGCGAGGGCTTTCATCTATATCAATTTTGTTTTCACACCTGGACTATCATTATGAAAATTGTAAGATCCAATGGTAAATAATATAATTTATTATTAGGGGAAAACAACTTGCATAAAACGCGATTATTGGACGCACTGGGAGTAGTTGTGCACGCCAAATCTGACGTGTCTTCATCCGGAGCCGTATTAAATTATTAAAAGCCTTCGGAGGATGAGTGCCACGTAGACGCAAATATTTATCAACTATTAATTAAATTTAGCGCTCTCCGTTGACAATGTATTGTCACTTTAAAGCTATTCCATTTCGCTTACCAATTATGGACAGAACGAAAGATGGTGTTCGGCTAGATTTATTATTAAATCTTCACGATAACTCAACTTTTCAACTTTGAATAAGTCAACTTTCCCTATCCTTATAGGAAGCCGTTGCATTCAGCTATTAAATTTATATTTGTTAAAACATAATAATTTCATAAAAGGCTTTATCTGTTGTTATATGTATGATTTGATATATTGTAATCTTTACGTTTGATATCACAATAGAATTGGTCTTAAGAGTTGATTAATTTGATGAGCATTAATCTTTATCTTTGGTATGTGGCTGAGAAATGAGGAAAACCATTTTTTTACTAAATAATTAATTTTAATATATTAATTAGAAAAAAAATACATATTTAAATTAATTTTCCTTTTCTTAAAAGATTTATTTGAGATATGTTTACATCTATCTAAAAATTTAGTTTAGAATCTATTAATAAATACATTTACTTTTTCAATATTTTTTTCTTATATAATTTTTAAAAAGATAATATTTTTTAAAATTTTATTTATCTAAAAAGTTATCTTATTAAATGAAGGAATATTAATTTTCCTATGTGTCTTATTAGTTTTATTATTGTAAAAATTAATAAAATAAATTTAACAGTCATAAATTGAAAAATAATCTATAGAGATTATTGATTTTTTTCCATCCTATAAGAATTATTTTAAATTAGAATGTGTAATAATTTTTTTATCAATGTTTTACATTTTATTTCTACAAGAAAATATTATTAGATACACAAATAAAAAACCAAAAAATAACATTGTAAAAAATTATAAATTATGACACAATCTATTCTTAAAACAATTATGATCTATAAAAATTGGAAAAAAGAACACAAGTAATTAAAATTTAAGGGCATGTAACCTTATAGACTAGACAAAATTAATACCGTTAATTAACCCGGTCAAAAATTTATGGGGCTTCACATGGTTAAGTTACTTTTCCTGGAGTTTTATATGGTGGAAAAAAGAAAAAGAAAATCTCTCTAGTCATAATGCGTGATCAACACGAATGCACTGCCCTCAGTAGGATTAATTAAAGCAAACTCGGTGAAAGAACAAGATCAGTCTTTAAAGAGGATTTTGCACGAAGACATGCAAGCTAGCTTAAATGGATACGAAGAAATGCATCCATCTTTACTACATAAATCCATTACTTTCTTAATTACTTAGCTTTTTAATAAGTATTTTTGATATATATATATATATATATATATATATATATATATATATATATATATATATATATATATATATATATATATATTAGTTAAAATACGTAATAATATTAAAATGAAAAATATATTAAATATTTTTATTAATGTTATTTTTTATAATAAAAATATATATCATTATTAAAATATTAAATTAATTATTATTATTTATTTTTTATTAAAAGTAAAGTAGGTTTTGAAGGAACCTTGAAATATGTTACATCAAAATATGGTCTTAAAAAAAAACATCAAAGAACTAGCGGCAACCTGATCGTAGATCATTAGCACACAAATAGCAAAACTATCAAGAACAAAGTAGAAAAAAGGGAACTATTGGAGTTCCTTCAAAATATGGATTACCTTCAAGTCTTTGTTAATAAGTTGGCTATGGAGGTCAACAACCTACCTTATGATCTTAAATTGATTTGCCCCCTGCTTAGAGTGGTTGTTATTTCTAGTAGATGGACCAAGCTTTAGAGAAGAGACATAACTCCCTACACCACATTTAGAGAATTCACATTGTCCTTCAAATCCTTTCTTTATGCACATTACTACCACCACTAGTAGAGCCTCCTTGGATCTAAGTAGGCATCTTCAAAATCTTCACTTTATCATTAAGGACTTTAAGCCCTTTTGCACTCTCAAGTGGACATGAATGACTAACTTTCACCACCTTTTCTAACTTATGATTGACATTGTTGATGGTGTCCTCCAATTTTTTTATCCTAGCTTCATATTCATTCTTAAGGACTTTAACATCCATGACCAATTTCTCCAGAATGGATAACATTTTTGAATCATCCTCCTACTTCCTCTCAATTCCCTCCCTAGATTCCACCTTCTCCAATCTATTATGAAAATGTTGCAATGAACATCATTAAACTGAGAAAAATACATTGCAAGTCTAGCCTACCCTAAATCCCCATTCTAAATTTAAGAAATTGTACCATCAACCCAATCCCCACTCTTCCCTAATGCGTCATTTTCCTCCTCAACCACCTGCTTTTTAATTAGCTTTTCCTCCTCACAACCCTACTACAAAGGGGAATTGACCTTGGTTGCTCCTATCTCATTCTCACCTTCATCATCAATCCTCACATCCCTTGACTCTTCTTCCACCATCAAACCTTTCCCTTTCTATTAACTATATGAGGGGGGTTTCCTCTCTTTTTAGCCAAAGAAGTCTCCTCATTCTAAGAAAATGAGTCAATAGACTAGGCTTTGTGGGGCTACATTTTGGTAGGTTTATTGGGAGAAGAGAGAGCATCCTCCCCCCCTAAAACTAGTTCCTCTTTATCCACTTTATCCTCTAAATCTGTAGATGAATCTATATAGTGAAAGTGGATACATTTATACTACTTACGGTTAGGTTTAACCTTTTTAGGGTTACTTGGAAAGACAAAGATTTAGCATATTCTGTGACGAGAAAAATTGGTTCCTCATGAAGAACAGAGAACTTGGGTTTTTTTGACATGGTCCTTAATCCCTGTCTCAAAGGGTGACAACACTTAAAATGGGAAGGACACCCTTTTCTTGTGATGAAAGTGGTTCAATAGAATAAAATAGTGACTAAACAAGATAGTAAAATGCCCATCCAAGGTAAAATATTGCATGATTACCTTGGACATCTTTGTCCAAAAAGGATTTATAGAGCATAAGTCATAGCCACCAGGATTGGTCCTAACCAACTTGTCATGCTCCCCCTTCATAAAAATCCTACTCAGAGCATTGACATGGGCTTTATAGTCTCTAAAAAATTTCTTGTCTTCAGTGAGAAGGCCAATGGTCCAAGCAATGAGATCCTCACTAATAAAAAATTCATGTTGAACACGTGGACTATTCTATTATTCCAACTAGTAATGAAGTCCTTAGTTTCTTGAGGATCAACACTATGGAGACACTTCAAGTACTAGGTCACACCACCCTCCTTCAGTTTATCCCACATATCATTGTCATTTCTCCATTCATTGTAGCTAGAGGGATCAACCCTACTCCATTCACCCTCCATCTTGTTATTAGAAATACATAATTCAATAGACTACAAGATCCAAAGGCACCAAGCAAACCAAAATAGAGCTACTCAAAAAGCCATAGGTATATGCAAAAAATGCCTAGAATTTGTAAGAGATTAATGTCAAAATGACAAGTCATGATGGTTGTGTTACAAGGCATTGCCTTAACAATTAATCCTATCATTATTAATAGTAACATGAGCCACCATAGGAAGCAAATTGGTTGATCCCCATGTACGCTACTGATCAGACAAGACACCAAGGTTGGCATAAAAAATCTGCCATCTCATTCCCTTCCCTTAGGATGTGGGTGATGTGGAAATCATCAAAGGAATGAAGAATAGAAAGACAATTAGATATAATGCCTTGGATCGACCGAATTGGAGTTCGGATTCCTTTAAGACAATTAATAATATTTGACAAATCGCTCTCAAGATAGAATTTATCCAACCCCTGTGAGATTAGGTTAGCTTCAAACCAATGTAGGCAACTTTAGCTTCAACAAAGTGGTTTGAATGAGTACTCTATCTCTTATTTGTTATAAGTGGAAAGTGTTTTAAAAAATGTTTATTATTAGATTACTTTTTATTTTGATCTTATTTCAATATTATACATGAGTCATATGCTATCTGCTTGTATTTTTTTATAGAGCAACAATTGAATGAATAGGCTAATGCTTGAAAAAAATTAATCTCTCTTATACACATATAAATAAATAATATGTTTTAGGTCATTTATATTATATACTCCTATATGTGCATGACATAATATAATAGAAGAAAATTACTACATGTTTATAACTATAACATATTTTTTGCACAATATAGGCCTAGAATATTATTTATTTAAATCTTTTGATCCAAACACATTTAAGACATATAATAGATCAAATTCAAAATAAATTAACATATTTTCATCTAGCAACATTATAGTGTCTTAATTTACATACCTTTATAATTTCACCCAATTTTTGAGTTCACTTTCATGTCCATTTCTCTTAGTACTTGTGTAGGTTCATTTAAATCCTTCATCAACTTTTTTGCTTCTCAAGGCGCTCAAGCCTCCTTTCTAATGGTTACTTTTTTGTGTCATTCTTATATCAACCTTATGTTTCTCTTGTCTCCCATCATTTTTAAGCACCCATTGTTTGGACTCTAGTGTTTAAAGAGGATGTTGACACATCACACTAGCATCATGGAAATTTTTTTCATTTAAAAAGCATCTTTGAACATATTTCCACTTATTACGTTCTAAAATCAATCGAAATGGCTCAAAAAAAAAATTCCAAGTGGCTTGACCACCAATTCCTTTTCCCTCCTTTTTATTATAATAACCCTTTCTAAAAATTTGGATCAGATTTGAATACTTTGAACTTTAGATGTGAAAAATAAAAATAAAAGTGACATTCGGTATACCGAAAAGATTATTGAACTACATAAAAACATACTAGAATGGAGAGGGGGCCTAATGCCAAACTAAGAAAACATGTAGTTTGTTGCTAAATATATCAGATAACAATAATAATGTCTACTACAAATTACATCAAACTCAAACACTAAGGAAATCAAATTTGAAGTTCAAATAAACTCTCCAACTCTTCACACTTATTATTATTAAAAAAATGCATGAAATGACACTCCAACAATAGTAATAAATGATGTCAGAAATAAATATACAAAATGAACTCACAATCCTAAACCAAGCACTCCAAAATCCTACATACACTTGAAAAAACTCAAAGAAACATAAGAACTAGAAAGCCTTTCAACACAAATACAATCTTTGGATGATATTTCCCTTGGAGGCCCTTTGGTCCACTACCTTTAAGCCTCAAATATCCCTAGCTTATCAACTCTAAATATTCACCTCTATTGGTTTACTAGCTCCTCTAAAGGAAACAACATTAGCCTATTCAAATGACAAGATAAATTGAATAATCAATGTAAGCCAAAATCCAAATATATTTGTAGACTAGGATTTGAGAGTGCACCTAAACCTGTTTTGAAGGCCAAAGACAAACAAATGTCATAGCATATTATCAAATCAAATTTAATGGTTAGCAAACTAAAATCAAAGCCACCTCAGTTTAAGCTTAAAACGGATGCGCCCATGCACCGTTTGATATGCTTAGATATAGAGGGATGTGGGTGTGCAAACTCAAGCACTTGGAGCATGCAAAGTAGGATGATTTGAGGATCAAGAAGACCCAAAATGACACAAAATAGGTATGAGGAACCTATTTTTCCTCAAAGGCCTCAAGAACACACAAATATGCAAAGCTAAATAAAAGAACTAAGATTAAAACAAGAAATGAATCTATGTTAATCTATTTAAGCTAATTTAGATGTGATTTAAACTTGAAAATAATCTAAAATGATGAGTTTATGCTTATGCTAGAATGAAAATGACATTATAACTTTGCTATTGAGTTTGAGAGTTGAGAGATGATTTGCCTTAGGAAGTGAGGGTATTTATAGGAAAAGGGAAGGGCTTGGTTAAAAAGGATGAGTCAGAGTTAGGGCTAAGGTTAGGGTTGAGTCAAGGACAAGTGTCCTGACAAGTGTCAAGGGAGGATTGAGTTGAAAGTTTGAGGGCATGTGCACAATTTGGTAAATGTGCCCAAGGCCAAGAGGTGGCAAGGAAGGGATAAGAAGGTCTTAAATGCATAATGAATGCATGTAAGAAAGATAAGGAAGGCTTAAATGCATCCTTAAATGCATTTGCAAGAGGTGGCCAAGAGGTGGCCATCTTTGTTGACTAAGGAGGATGACTAAGAGGAGGTTAGCATAAGTTTTGGTAAACCTTTTGCTAATGGAATGTGACAAGATTAGAAAGGGGATTAGGATTAGGATTAGGGGATTTTAGGATTAGGATGGGTGAAGAGGTTGGGTTGAGAAGTTTCTAGAAGAGTCTAGAATTCTCCTAGGTTTTATGGAATAAAAGTTTATTCATTCCAAAAGCTTAAGTTTGGGAAAATTTATTGAAATATTTTCAATAAATATGAAAATTAAATATTTAATCTTAATTAAATATTTTGAGTTGAGATTAGGGTTAGAAAAGGTGGGATTAGCCTTTTAATCGAAATTAAGAAGGGATTAGAAGATTTTGGAAGAGGTTAGTGGTCTTAAGGAAATTGGCCAAGTTTTGGTCAAAAAATAAATTAATTATTTTTTGGGGGATTTTTGGTCAATTTATTAATTAAAATAATTAATAAATAGGGGATTAATGTTTAAATAAGATTTAAACATTTTTGGGAGGGATTTCTTAATTAAATATTTTTAATTAAGAAAAAGGGATTTAATAACATAACAATAAATTAATTAATTAAATAAATAATTAATTAATAAATGATGATGTCATCAGAGATTTTTCAGAAAATAAAAATACTTTATTTTCTAAAGGATTTTTAGGTGTCTACATTTTGCCCCTCTTTGATGCGATGCCGCAAGTGGCATGGCTTCAAAGATAAGAAAATAAGATGCCCAAGGCTAGAATTAGAAGAAGAGGGTACGATGCCCGGGTGGACTGGAAGAAAGAGGATACATGCCCTGGTGGGACAAAATCATGGAAGATGTGCCCAGTGGGACAAGGAGAAAGAGGGATTACGCCCTGGGACAGAGTGTGCCCGGCGGGACGAGGAAGGAAGGGCCTAGGAAGAAAGAGGAGATAAATAACCTCACTTCTAAGAACAAATATGGATGATATGCAAGATGAGATGGAAATGCAAGATGCAAGATGCAGCTATATGTAAAGATGCAAGATTAATCTATATGATAAATGCAAGGGACCAGATAGCTCCAAGTGCAAACGGGAGTGCACAACCTAAATTTAATATAGCAATGCTAGAGACCTGCCAAGGATACTGGGATCACGAGGCCTTGTCACCAGCGTTGCAGAGGACTGACGAGGACTGACGCTAAACAAACACACAGGGTTGCCCCAACATCACACATGAAGTGCAGAAGCGACATGGCGAAACCGATGCTGAAGGAACCACAAACACACAACTGACTCACAGGCAGAAGCGAAAGATCAAAAGACCTTGCCCCAGATTATCCGCACACGCAGCACACCGTGATATAATGAATCGTGGTGACCCTGGTGGGATAATGAGAAGCCAAAAAGATTAACAAGATCAAAAGGACAAAAATCCAAGATCAAAATGATAACTCCAAAAAGACATCCTTTGCCAAGGAGAGAGATTAGGTTTGATTGATGGTGGGAAGATTGGTCAGACAGAAGGAATGATATATCCTCAAGGACCAGGATGGAGGATTAGGTCGGACAGGAGGAACGATATATCCTCAAGGACCCATGGGTTGGTGAGAGAATAAGTGTAGTTGTTCGCTGGCAAAAGCTGAAGTTCAAGGAATAATCACGGTGAGCAAGGATAAGTCATCAATCGATGTTGCTGAAGCACAAGGCCCGAGTGGGACTACAAATTTTCTGAGGCTGGAGATGGGACAAGATATTTGATCAAATGCTGCTGCAGGACGGACAAAGGTTATGTACAACAAGGAGGAACGATATGCACAAGGGATATGTACAGAAGCTCAGGATTGGGGATAGAAAGATCACACTCAGCGGGACTCTCACTAGGACGGAGACAAGAAGGATAAATACAGGGAGGAAAGCGCTGTACAGGAAAGGGATATGGTACAAGATATGGTACAAAGCTTTGGAATAGGATATGGATTGCAGATGGGTTGGAGGAAGATGGAAGCTGAATGCTTGGAAGATAGGGGAGATGGAACTGCTGGGAGATCTGTTATGGATGGAGGATGAGGACGGTAGCTGAAAGGACAACTGAATAGATAAAAAGCCCAGTTTACTATGTTGGCGCCTGTTTACCAGGTTTTCACCAACATACTTGTCCAAGGCGCTTGAATTGCCAAGTTTTCACCGTTGGACGATTATTTTCTCTTTCTCTTTTCTTTTTTGCTTTTTTTTGCCCTTTTTTTTTTTTTTGAATGTTTTTTGGATTTTTTGATATATGCAGGATCAGGTTCAGGCATAGAACCTCTTCAAATGGATGATGTTGATAGGATCATTCAAGGGATCACCTTCTGGTGTTGATAGCTGATAGGCGCCGGAGCCAAAGGATGCGGTGACAACATAGGGGCCCAACCAAGTAGGCTCAAACTTGCCTTTCTTTTCTCTATTTGCTAGGACCTTCTGATTTTCTTTAAGGACCATGTCACCGACCTGGAACTGTCTAGGATGGACCTTCTTGTTATAACTCCTTTTGAGTCGATTCTGGTATGCAACCAGGTGATCATAGGCTTGCTGTCTCTTTTCATCTAGCAGATCTAGCTATGTGAGCCGGGCCACACGATAGTCTTCATCAGTTGTATAGTTCTTCATGGAGACGCGCAAGGATGGGAGCTCAACCTCGATCGGTAGAACAGCTTCAGCACCATATACAAGGGAGTATGGGGTGGTGCCTGTGGGAGTGCGATAAGAAGTACGGTAGGCCCAAAGGGCAGGATTGATTTGGAGGTGCCAGTCACGACTAGAATCATTGACAACCTTCTTGAGGATTTTCAAGATAGTTTTGTTGGTTGCCTCAGCTTGGCCATTTCCTTGAGGGAAATATGGACTGGAGAAACAGTGATGGATGTGGAGTCTGGCACATAGATCATCCACATGCTGGTTTTCAAAAGGTGTGCCATGATCTGTGAAGATGGTAGATGGTATGCCGAAGCGGCAAATGATATGGTAGAGGATGAACTTGGATATTTGGATGCCAGTGGTTAGGGTGAGCGGAATCGCTTCAACCCATTTGGTAAAGTACTCTGTGGCTGTTATGATATACTTGTGTCCATCCGAAGAGAGGGGGGTGATCAAGCCAACGAGGTCGAGGCCCCAACATGAAAAAGGCCACGGTGGTGCAATAGGTTGTAGATCCTGTGCTGGTGCATGTATCAAATTGGCATGCTGTTGACATGGGAGACATTTCTTGAAAAATTCACACGCATCATGTTCCATTGTTGGCCAATAATATCCAACTCTAAGCAGCTGCTTTGCTAGAACCATGCCACTCGTGTGGGCACCGCAAATTCCAGCATGAACTTCTTGTAAGGCCAGGACGGCCTCGTTTGAGTCTAAACATCTAGATAGGACATTGTGATACCCGCGATGATATAGGGTGTTGGCTACAAGAGTGTAGCGGGAAGCTCTACGAATAAGGTTTTGGCGTTGGTTATTGGTGAAATGGGGAGATATGATACCATTTTTTAGATATGCATGGATGTCGTGGTACCATGGGGATTGAGGACCAACCAAGACACACACCATGTTTGCATCGGCGTTCTCATAAGCTGGTGAATGTAGCTGCTCGACTAGAAATTCATACTGTGATGCGTCACGTGGGATTTCTAATAAGGATCCGATGGTTGCCATTGCATCTGCTACTTTGTTCTGAAGCCTTGGGATCTGATTGAATTGTAGATGTAGGAAATGCTCTTTCAGTTTATCCACCAGTTGCTTGTAGGGTAGCAATTTGTCATCCTTTGTCTGATATTCATCTAGGACTTGTTTGATAATCAGCTGTGAATCTCCAAAGACTTGTAGTTCTGTGATGTTCCATTGGATAGCTGTTTTGAGACCTAAGATGAGTGCCTCATATTCTGCAATGTTGTTGGTACAGGGGAATCCCAACTTGAATGATTTTGGAATATAGTTACCTTGAGGTGTGACGAATAGGATTCCTGCCCCAGAGCTATGGGATGTGTTGGAACCATCAAAGTATAGTTTCCACATGGGCTGCTCTTCAATCATGCATAAGTGTTCATCGGGGAATTCCATGATTAGTGGATAGGCATCCACCAGTGGTGCTTCTGCTAGTTGATCGGCAATGACTTGCCCTTTGATTGCTTTGCGATCTACATACTGAATGTCAAATTCGCTGAGTAACATGACCCATTTTGCCATACGGCCTGTGAGGGTTGTCTTTGATAGTAGATACTTAAGAGGGTCCACCTTTGATATGAGCTTGATTGTGTGGCTAAGCATGTAATGTCTAAGTTTTTGAGTGGCAAAGACCACTGCTAAGCATGCTTTCTCCATGGGTGAATAGTTAAGCTCATAGCCCACAAGAGTGCGACTGATGTAGTAGATAGCTCGTTCTCTATTTTCATCATCATGCTGTGCTAGGAGTGCCCCTAGTGCTGTAGCTGTTGTTGAGATGTAAAGGATGAGTGGGCGTCCTGGAACTGGTGGTACAAGGATCGGAGCGTTAGCTAGATACTCCTTGAGCTTATCAAAGCTTCTTTGACATATGGGATCCCACTTGAAGTTGGTGTTTTTGCATAAGAGATGTGAGAATGGTTGGCACTTGTCCGCTAGCTGAGAGATGAACCGCCGTACTGATTGAAGCTTTCCTTGTAGGCTTCTGAGCTGTTTGAGATTTCTTGGTGGAGGCATCTCTGTTATTGCTTTTACTTTTTTAGGATCGATCTCTATGCCTCGTCTAGAGACGATGAAGCCTAGAAGCTTGCCAGATGTAACACCAAAGACACATTTCTTAGGATTAAGCTTTAAGCCATAATGATTCAGACGATCAAACACACGCTCTAAGATGTTGAGGTGTTCATCCCTTGTTTTGGATTTTGCAAGGATATCATCCACATAGTCTTCAAGGATCTTGTGGATCATGTCATGGAAGATCGCTGTCATTGCTCGTTGATATGTTGCTCCTGCATTCTTTAGCCCAAATGGCATCATGTTGTAGCAGAAGGTACCCCATGGGGTTGTGAATGCTGTTTTATGTTGATCTACTTCTGCTATATGAATTTGGTTGTAGCTTGAAAATCCATCCATTAATGATAACATCTCATGACCCGCTGTGAGGTCTACAAGCATGTCTATGTTTGGCAATGGGAAGTCATCCTTAGGACATGCCTTGTTTAAGTCCCTGAAATCAGTACAGATTCTGATGTCGCCAGAAGGCTTTGTGACTGGCACCATGTTAGAGATCCACTCTGAATAATCTATAGCTCTGATAATCTTAGCTTGGAGGAGCTTCTCAAGCTCTACTTTGACGAGCAATGCTACCTTTGGATGCATTTTCCTTAGCTTCTGCTTCACTGGCTTAACGTTTGGATCTACTGATAGGTGATGAACAACAAAGTTTGGATCAAGCCCAGGCATATGGGCGTATGACCATGCGAAGTTGATAATGGATTCCTTGAGCAAGGTACTGAGAGCGATTTCTTCTCCTTCTGTTAGGTTGACTGCAATGTAGGTGATCTTTGGACATTCTTCTGTTCCCAAGTTGATTGGCTTGGTCTCTTCTATGATGATCGGCGATTGCTCTTGTCTATAATCTTGGATAGGGGGAAGAGGCAAGGCTTCATCTTCTAGCGCCTGAATTGCCAGGTTTTCACTAGAAGATACGCCCTTTATTTTTACTATTTTGGAATCAGAATGTGCCCCAAGGGGGTTTTCACATAAAGACTCATGATGTTCTTTTGCTATTTCATTTTTGCGACTAAAGCTTGCCTCTTCCCCAAAATATCCTTCTGGGTGAAGCTGATAGACAGAGGTTGATGTTGGATCCTGGTTGACTGCTGGATCTGATGCCCCCATGAATTCTAGGAGTGCTTGTGCGCTTTGGAACTCATCGATGTGTGCGATGCTTGGTTGGTCCCAATCTATGAGGTCGGGGTTTGTGAGGGGAAGATCTATGAGGTTAATGGAGAGTTGTTGGAGGATAGAAGTCCCCAGGAGGGTGTCGTCAGCAAAGATATCGTCGTAGGATCGGATGTCTTTCTCTTCGGGGATGTCTTCGATTTCCACAAGGTCATCCTGGCTATTCGAAAAGTTCACGTTGGTCATGTTAGTGCCCGCAGTTGTGGTATTGGGCTCTTGTTCAAGCAGGCGAGAGGTATTAAAGCCAAGTCCTTGCTGTTCTGGATTCTGGGATGGTATGATAGGAAACAAATTTCCGTCCTCTTGTGGTCCTAGACCACCACCTTGATAATTATAGTGTTCTGTGACATTTTTGTAGGGGATTGGGTATTTCTCTTTGAAGTACTCAAGAAGTTGTGTGTCACGTGATGGGGGATCTTTGTATAACCATTTGTTAATATCTGGATCCATTTCTTTGCTGTTGATGGTACCATGAGACTCAAAAGTCATGTTTCCGATTTGCTTGAGCTTATAATGTTCCTCAGCAGGCTTGTTTTGACAACTTGGGCGCCCTTGAGTATGTGGATCACGTGGAAGAGCTCCTACAGCAAATGCATCACTGAGGCTGTATTCGCCACAACCCTGGTTGTTGATCTTGACGGATGATAAGGTGGAAGAGAGGATGGTCTCTGGATCACGATGGGATCGGGATGAGCTAGCAATAGAAGTACCAATATCGGTTCCAGGACAATGAGTAGAATGAGGGAAAGATGCTTCCATCGCAAGGCAGTATGCGAAGGGGTTAGGGTCAGCGTGGATGGTAACCTCAGTGCCTTGATGTGGAAACTTGATGCACTGATGGTAAGTAGATGGTACGGCCTTAATGGAATGGATCCATGGACGACCGAGGAGGATATTGAACGGTAGGTCAAGATCAACAACGTGGCAGAGAGTATCTTGCGTTGCTGGGCCTAGCTGGATAGGCAAAGTCATAGTACCTTCAGAGGTACGCTCCAAGTTATCATATGCTTTGATAGTGATTTGCTCATGTTGTATGTCGGCCTCCGTGAACCCGATCTTCTTGATGAATTTTAATGTGCACAAGTTGAGGGCTGAGCCATTATCCACTAGAACTCGTTTGATGGCGAAATCTCTGACCATGACAGCAATGCGGAGAGGGAGAGTATGGTCAGGAGCGACATCTGGTATATCAGATTCTTTGAAGGACAGGGCACATGCTGCTGATAGGTGTCCCACAAGAGTTTCAAACTGAGTTGTGTTAATGTCCGTGGGGACATGGCCGTCTTTTAGAGCTTTGTCCAGGATCTCCTGATGGATGGGTGATGTGCGGAGCAAATCCAAGATAGATATTTGGGCTGGCATGTTCCCAAGATGCTCTATGATATTGTATTGTGCACTTGGTGCATTATGCCGTGTTGCGCGTGCATTTGATGATGGCTTGGTGTTAGACTGTGCTATGGATGCAGTAGATGTTGGCCTTGGAGGAGCAGCTGACCTCGGAGGAGCACCGGTAACAATTATCCTACCACTGCGGGTAGTTGCAGCACATTGTCGATCCGGCCCTCTGACGTGGATGGTATTGATGGTGGGCTCATCTTGGATGGGCTCAACTTGAGTTATGCATCCGACATACTTGTCATAGTTGATGTAGGCCGCTGTGTGATCTTCTTGCTTGCCTTTGCCACGATTTTGGGGCTGATTGGCGTTAGCTTGATTCTTCCCGGTATCGTGTTGAGGGAACACATTTTGATATATTTGCAAACCGGTGTTAGGTGAAGCTTGAGCTGGTGCATCGACCTGGATCTCCTTGCAATCAATGAGATCCTGGATGTAGTTCTTAAGCCGCATACACTTCAATGTTGTGTGCCCCTTCACACGATGGTAATCACAGTATTCATGTTCTTTATACCAATCAGACTTTGGTGTGTTGTCATCCTTCTGTGGGATGGGCGGATATGTGATCATATTTGCCTTGGCTAGCCGATAAAAGATCTGATCCAGAGGCTCACCCAAAGGTGTGAAAGTCCTCTTTGGATTGTTCTGATTGTTGGGTTTGTTCTGCCTTGGGGCAATGTTAACTGCGTTAACAGGATTGCCTTGACGTGCTGGCTGTTGCTGTTGGTATTGCTGCTGATACTGTTGCACAGGTGGTTGATGAGCTTGAGGAGGCTGGTGATAAATAGGTGCTTGATATGCGGGAGCTGGTGGTTGCTGATAGATGGGCGCTTGTGGCGGTTGGTATGTTTGAGCTGGTGTAGGACTAGCCACAACGAATTGTACATTCTTAGTGTCAGTGGCTCCATCTGTAACAACATTCTTGTTACGATTCCAGTAACGGGATTTATCATTGTTGGGTTTGTTTTTGGAATCATCCTTGAAGTGACGAATAGTGCCTTCGTCTAGGAGAGCTTTCTCGATGCCTATGCCTTTGCTCTTGATGTCTTGGTATGTCTGGAGACAGTTCATTCGCATGTGATGGGATAGCTTTGGATGTAGGTTATCAATGAAGATCTTTGTTAGATGCTTCTCTGGCGGCTGATATGATAACCTGGTTGTAAGATTCTGCCATCTTTGCAAGTATTCTGCAAGGCTTTCTCCGTCTTTCTGCTTTGAGTTGCATAGGTCTAGCAAGGACAACTCATTCTCCACATTATGGGCATAGTGTGTGATGAACTTCTCAGAGAGTTCAGCAAAGGTGTTTATTGTCCCATGTGGTATTTTGTAAAACCACTCAACAGCAGTTCCTCCCAAGCTCTTGGGAAACAGGCGCAGGAGATAGTTATCACTATAAGCCACTTCTTGGCACGCCATGTAAAACTCTTTGATATGGTTTACTGGATCTCCTTTCCCTCGATACTTGTCGAACTTAGGCATCTCAAAATGCTTGGGGAAAGGGATAGTTGCTATGGACCGATCGAAGGGATATGAGCACACCTCTTCGAACTTGTAGGTTTTATTCTCTGTTCCACTTTGTAGCTCTTTTAGAGCATTTTTCATTGCTTCCCACTCAGCATTGAGTGGCGAGGGAACTGGAACCTCTGCTTGTGATGGAAGCTGTGGAACTGGATATGGTGCTTGCTGTGGATAAATGGTTTGGAACTGATTTTGGGGCAATGGTTGTTGGGGATATTGCTGGTGTGGCATAGGGGGATATTGATATGGGACCACTTGATGTTGTTGGGCTACTTGCTGTTGTTGAACTGGCGGTTGTTGTGGGACTGCTTGCTGATAGTGGTCATTTGGAACTTGTTGTTGTAACTGATAGGTGGGAACTTGTTGTTGCTGGGGGATGATAGGGATTTGTTGCTGAGGCTGATAGCAAGGGACTTGCTGTTGTTGAGGAATGATGGTTGTTTGCTGAAAGGGGGCATGTGGCTGTTGTGGGGGAGGATGTTGGAATGATGCTGCTTGTGGGTATGATGGTGGTAGTTGCTGAGGTTGGCTTTGGGTTTGACCGATATAAGCTGGGTGCATGCCTGCGTTACTTAAAGGTGGAACAGATGTGGGAAAGCTAGAAGCAAAGGGTGATGGGGTAAGATAGCTGGGGAAAGTTGGCTGTTGAGGTGGTGGAACTTGCTGGAAGGTATTTGGGATTTGGGATGAATAGCTTGAAGCCGGCGGTGTTTGGGGTAGTTGCTGCTATGCTGCTTGGGCGAAGGCGGTTTGTTGACTTGCAACCATAGATGTAGGGGATTGAGATGGGATCCCCCATGCCTTCATTTCTTCTTGTGTAAGGCCCCACTGAGAGCTTGTGTTAGGGTGCACTGCAGCGGATGATGGAATGGTAGGAGCAACGGGAGCTTGAGACATGAATGATGGTTGGGAGAAAGGAGCTTGTTGAGGTTGTGGTTGAGTGGATGCTTGTGAAGAGGAAAATGAAGGAAACACCCAAGAGAAGGATGAGGTTGGAATGGGGAGCGATTGCGCTAACCCCAAAGAAGAAGGTACAGGTGCTTGGGGGGTGAAGGGTGACGGTGCTCCTTTGATGGTGAAAGGCGTTGCTTGACTTGTGGATGGCGGTGGTGTAAAAGCTTGTGTGAGAGGTGGAAGCTGACTTTGGGTTAAGTGTTGGATTTGGGCTTGGGCAGCCATAGCAGATGATGAAGCAAAAGGGGTATGAGATGGAGCGGATGGTGCTGCAGCTTGTGTTGCGGGACTGGTGAGGCTTCCTTGCAAGAAAAGGGGAATGGTGGAAAGCTCTTGGGGTGTTTGCATGATAGGATTAGGGAATGGAGAGTATGCTTGTGCTGGAACTTGGATAGTTTTGATGGGGATGCGTGGATAGAGAGATGGTGGGATGGAGGTACTTTCTGGTAGGTAGTGAACAAACGTGCTTTGCTGATGTTATGGTACAAGGGCATTGGTTGCTGGTGGGCTTTCTGGAGGATTCACAAATGCTTGGTTTGCCAACGGGGATGAAGGGATGTTTGGATCTTCACATGGGTTACTGGCTTGGATCTGGGGATTGTAGGTCATCATGGCGTTAGTGAAAAGGTTGGGATCGGATGAGGTTGTTGGTGGATAAGGATTCATGCTTCTTCTTTTCCGAGATCTGGTCTCAACAGGCATGGAGATGCAAGTGCTAAATGTATGCAAGATGTTTGGCTAAAAGATGTTGATGGATGCAAAGTTGATGAACTTCTAAAGATGATGACTTCTAAGATGCAAATGCAAAGATAGGGATCAAGATGGCGATGATGGAAGCTGGATGGAACTGATATGGATCAAGATGGTGGAGGAAAGATAGGTTGCTGATGGAAAGCTGGTGAAAGATTACTGAGTGGTCAACAAATGAGCTGCTATTTTTCCCAAATGGAGGATCAGAGATATGATGGGGTCAACCTAAGATAGACTGATGATCTTCGGTCAACAAGTTTCTTATCAATACACTCCAATCTCTTGCTCGAGATGATGGCTATGCAAGGACAAGGTTTGATTTCTTTATGACAACACGTTGTGCCAAAAAAGAGGATGATGGTCTCTGATCTTGGATATAGGATAGGAACAACTCAAAAGGTAGAACACTAAGTGTTGGTGGATCTCTGGATTTGGAACAAAGGATGGTGGATCTGCTGCAAAGATATGGAAAGCTGATGGGGGGATGCTGGTGGAAAAGGTATTGAAGGTTGAAGGGACAATGCTCTATGCGAATGGCAAGGATTGATTCTAGAATGCTGGTAGGAAGATGAATGCATATGCAACTTTATGATGTTCTGAAATGCAACTAAGGTTTTAATGCTGATGCAAAGGGTGAAACTAGGATGAAACTAAGATGCAAGGCATGTTGGAGACAAGATTTCAAGATCTGAAGATGGAACAAGACATGAACAAGGATTGGCTAATCTTCTGGCTCAAGGTTGACAAAGTGATGGTTAACTCGGAAACGGAAGGCGAACTGTTTGATGCGGGCGTTATGGGAAATGTTCTCAAGTCTGGCTTGGGACTTCTCCTCTGCTTGGGTTGCTTGGATAATGGATTGATAGGTCTTGGTGTTCTTCTTGATAACTTTTTGCTCTTGATAGGCTTGGGATTTGGGCAACTTTGCTTTAGGATGTTTGTTCTTGCTGGGCATCACTTGAAAAAGAGGCTTCTGATTTTGAGGCAAAGGTTTCCAATGGCAAAAGTTAAAGTCAAAGCAATCTCCGCAAGGGACAAAGCAACCTTGCGGGATACAAACAAAGGCAACTGACTCTGACAAAGCTTTGAAAGTGAATGTTTCAACAAGTGTTTTCACGGAGTCTTTGACTATCAAGCACTTCAAACAGATCTACCTAAGGAAGGTGAGTATCAAAATCGCTTGCCCACAGCTTGGTATCCCCTAGAAGGGAATACAAATGGTGAGTAATCTTGAGGCGACCCGGTAAACCCCTTGGAATCGGTCCTTGCACAAGGATTTTGATACTTTCGGATGTAGATAGGGTAGCCTCTATTTTATCAGGTTGCTAATGATTCCGTGGTGTCTCCATACCCGGTTATGCTGATCATCCGTGACTCACTTAAGAGCCTTGCCAATTATGTTGGGGGAGAGGAATGTTTACCATCCCCAGACACGTGTTTGGCACGAACGCCCGACGATTAGGAGATGTAAGTGATTCTTTTGGTATTCACTTATTTGTATACCGGCCGGGGGGGATACCGGTTTGAGGTCGTTCTCCGAGGAGGAAGCGCTTCTCCTTGGACAGGCCTCGCTAAAAGCAGAACAGGTGAACTTGTCCAAGTTCAAATGTTCCACGTTGCTTACTCTAACAAGGATTATGCAAAATTTGAAAAACTCCTACATGCACATCAAGCAGATTTTGTTCATTTTCTCAAATTTGATTAAGTTTGTTTGAACTTTGAAAAATGAAGACACATGTGTTTAGATTTTGATTTGTTCCTTTCTCCAAAATGTAAATAAATTGAACGTTTGCAAGTTCTTTCCTTTTGTGCATTCAAGATTTGATTAGCGAGTTGATTTAAGAACTTTGAAAAAGCTTTATTTTGTCCCTTAGATCACTCAAGATTGAATTTGGCTTGCTTGCTTTGAAAACTGAAACAGATGAGGGAATAGAGTTGTTTGTTCCTTTTAGTGCATTCAAGATTGAGTTTGATTTTCAAATTGACAATGACACTTAGGACCTAAGTTCTTCCTTTTAGCTTCATTCAAGATTTTGTTTTGACTCGTTTGAATGCAGATTTGATGTTCTTTTTATGCCCAAAAAGATATGATCATTCCTACTTTGCATGAATGCATTGTTAAAAATCCTTGATGTTGCAAGGATGCAAATGCCTTGATTAATTTTTTTTGTTTTGTTTGTTAGAACAAATTTTGCAAATTTTAGTCCTTAATGCATTCAAGAATGATTTGGGGGTTCATTTTAAGCACTAAAATAAGGTGTGTATGATTTTGCTTCCTTATGGATATTATTATTATTTTTGAAAAAAAATGGCCATGACCTCCTTGCTAGAAGAAGAAGAAGAAGGAGATGGAATAGAAGAAGAATATAGACAAGAAGAGGAAGAATAATATAGACAAGAAGAAGAAGGGATCGAAGTGCTCCGTCCACCTATAAGCTTGAAAAATCTGAAAATGGTCTAAAACCCATCAGAATGTTTGCAAAGAACCCGTGAAGTGGGTCCCACCGGGCGTGCCAGAATGTAGACTAGGATTTGAGAGTGCACCTAAACCTGTTTTGAAGGCCAAAGACAAACAAATGTCATAGCATATTATCAAATCAAATTTAATGGTTAGCAAACTAAAATCAAAGCCACCTCAGTTTAAGCTTAAAACGGATGCGCCCATGCACCGTTTGATATGCTTAGATATAGAGGGATGTGGGTGTGCAAACTCAAGCACTTGGAGCATGCAAAGTAGGATGATTTGAGGATCAAGAAGACCCAAAATGACACAAAATAGGTATGAGGAACCTATTTTTCCTCAAAGGCCTCAAGAACACACAAATATGCAAAGCTAAATAAAAGAACTAAGATTAAAACAAGAAATGAATCTATGTTAATCTATTTAAGCTAATTTAGATGTGATTTAAACTTGAAAATAATCTAAAATGATGAGTTTATGCTTATGCTAGAATGAAAATGACATTATAACTTTGCTATTGAGTTTGAGAGTTGAGAGATGATTTGCCTTAGGAAGTGAGGGTATTTATAGGAAAAGGGAAGGGCTTGGTTAAAAAGGATGAGTCAGAGTTAGGGCTAAGGTTAGGGTTGAGTCAAGGACAAGTGTCCTGACAAGTGTCAAGGGAGGATTGAGTTGAAAGTTTGAGGGCATGTGCACAATTTGGTAAATGTGCCCAAGGCCAAGAGGTGGCAAGGAAGGGATAAGAAGGTCTTAAATGCATAATGAATGCATGTAAGAAAGATAAGGAAGGCTTAAATGCATCCTTAAATGCATTTGCAAGAGGTGGCCAAGAGGTGGCCATCTTTGTTGACTAAGGAGGATGACTAAGAGGAGGTTAGCATAAGTTTTGGTAAACCTTTTGCTAATGGAATGTGACAAGATTAGAAAGGGGATTAGGATTAGGATTAGGGGATTTTAGGATTAGGATGGGTGAAGAGGTTGGGTTGAGAAGTTTCTAGAAGAGTCTAGAATTCTCCTAGGTTTTATGGAATAAAAGTTTATTCATTCCAAAAGCTTAAGTTTGGGAAAATTTATTGAAATATTTTCAATAAATATGAAAATTAAATATTTAATCTTAATTAAATATTTTGAGTTGAGATTAGGGTTAGAAAAGGTGGGATTAGCCTTTTAATCGAAATTAAGAAGGGATTAGAAGATTTTGGAAGAGGTTAGTGGTCTTAAGGAAATTGGCCAAGTTTTGGTCAAAAAATAAATTAATTATTTTTTGGGGGATTTTTGGTCAATTTATTAATTAAAATAATTAATAAATAGGGGATTAATGTTTAAATAAGATTTAAACATTTTTGGGAGGGATTTCTTAATTAAATATTTTTAATTAAGAAAAAAGGATTTAATAACATAAAAATAAATTAATTAATTAAATAAATAATTAATTAATAAATGATGATGTCATCAGAGATTTTTCAGAAAATAAAAATACTTTATTTTCTAAAGGATTTTTAGGTGTCTACAATATTATAGCATATTCAAACATGAATTTAGGTGCTCAAATCCCCTACCCAAGAATAGAAGATGTTTTCATGCCAAGTTTTTAACTCATTTTTTCATTTTCTACAACATTCCAACATTCTTTTCTTAAACTGCAACTTGGCCAACTTTGTCTTCTACTTCCAACCACCTTCCACAAGTCAAAGATTCTCTTTACCAAATTTCATTGAAAAAGGAGGGCTTCTACTTGCATGTAACCTCCATAGTCACGTGTTACAAGTCTTCTTGTTGAACACTTTAGATGCTAAGAGGGGATAGGGGGGTGTGTGTTAAGGTTTTAGGATCATTGCAAATGTAATAGCACTATCTCATGTTATGTGTTTTCCAAATGCAACAATATCTTGTATTTATATTGAGAATGAGCCAAGAAGAGACATGTCCCTTCATGAGACATGTCTATTCATTAATATATAATTAATATAATGACAATTGTGATTATATATATATATATATATATATATATATATATATATATATATATATACACACACACACACACATACACATCTCATATATACTAAATATATATATACATATCTTCACTAGTATTGACTCATAGCGTTTATTCGACTGAAGTTACAAAACATCAACACTCCCTCTTAGCTAGGGAGGATAAATCAATCCAATGTCAAAACTTAAGACACTTGACAACATCAATCATATGATGAAAGAAATAAAGGCATCATCCTCAAGATGTAATCAATAGAAACATAGTCTCAATATGTAGATTGCCTCCATCATCGATTCTATCCATACATTCTCAGGTGGATTGCCTCCATCAGCGATTCTATCCATAATTTCTCAGGTGGATTGCCTCCATCGGTGATTCTATCCATTTGATATCATGAGTATTGGTCTATCAGAATGTCAACACATGACATTCACCAAATACTCAATAAGGTACTGGCCTGTAGAATATCAACAGATGATATTCACCAAATACCTATCATATATCTATACAACCAACTCATAGACCGTCAATGACATCTAACACTTATTTGTTTATTTACAAGATATATCTATGCCAATAACTTATAGACCATCAATTTAGTGAAATCTAACACTTAGTTGTTTCTTTACAAGATGTATCTATACACACAACTTATAGACCATCAATTTAATGACATCTAACACTTAGTTGTTGCTTTACAAGATATATTTATGCAAACAACTCATAGACCATCAACTTAATGACATCTAACACTTAGTTGTTGCATTAATTCATCATGATCTATTTCAACATTATAAATAATGTATATCATGATTTAAGTTATTGTAAGATTGTCACCTTCCAATAACTTCTACAAATACAAGTGATAATCATTTGGAAGTCGTCACTTCCTCATGATTTACAAAGGGGGCATGCCCATTAAAAACATTCATGATTCATTAGTATAATAATCAATTTTATCAAGTTTACCTCAAAAGTGTTTCACCTTCAATAGTGAACTCCCTCTCAATCAATATGATCAAGATTGTCACAAGTTGACTGAACCATCTGCTCCCTCTCAAGCTCAAGTTTATCAACTTATTGACCTCTTTTGAAATTCCAGGACTCCCTTTAGTCTCAATCATCAATTTGTTTGCAAGCATCAAGTTCTTTCTCCCTTGAATGCAATTATCTTATGCTTCTGTCCTTTTATAAATTTCAAGTATTTCATTCTTCAAACTAATTAGATCTCCCTTCAAGTGGTTAGGCTTTTAAAGAAGGAACCTTGCTCTTTTTCAAATTATTATTTTTTATTATAGACACGTAAAAAGTCGGTCATAACTTTTGAACCTGGAATTTTATCTTCAATCGCTCTGGTGAGATTCTTGTAAATTGGTTTATCACCAACATATCAAAAATTTAGAAAAATCCAACGGTGCATTTGAGAGATATGGTCTTCGTACTAAGACTGTCTTTTCTGAGACAATTACACATTCACCACCAACAAATCACTCTCTTACATTTGCAACTTGGCTCTGATACCATGTTAAGGTTTTAGGATCATTGCAAATGTAATAGCACTATCTCATGTTATGTGTTTTCCAAATGCAACAATCTCTTGTATTTATATTGAGAATGAGCCAAGAAGAGACATGTCCCATCATGAGACATGTCTATTCATTAATATATAATTAATATAATGACAATTGTGATTTTATATATATATATATATATATATATATATATATATATATATATAATATATACATCTCATATATACTAAATAAAGATATACATATCTTCACTAGTATTGACTCATAGCGTTTATTCGACTGAAGCTACAAAACATCAACAGGGTGAATCAAATATATATTAAATATTAACCAATTATTACTTATTCATTCCATTCAAAAAATTTGTCGAAGTAAATAGAAAGAACAAACCATGCAACACATAAGAACACCAAACAATTTTACACGGAAAACCCCAATGTGGGAAAAACCACATTCAGATCCAACTCACTATATGAAAAACTAATTACACCTTTATGAGCAACACCTCACAAAGGTGTAATTAGTTTCTCATCTCTATGAGATTCACCTAGATGTAATGAGTGCTAAATGTTCCATTCATACTCATGAGAGATAGAATCTTTTTAACCAATACTCATGAAACATGGGTCAATGAGTTTGATTCAAAAAACCATATAGTTGAATCCTGATAGCAATATCACAAACTAATTATAATTGTTTTAGGGTTAATGCCAAGGAAACTCACTACTCTTGATTTGACTTGTAGGCTAAGGCACACAACCTTAGGGGAAGATACAAGGGACTTGAAAATTGAAGATCACTTCTTCGTAGAAAGATTTAATATGACATGATTACAAATTATTTTTTTTGAACTACAATATAGAACACATCCTCTAAAATGTTGATTATAGTTCTATAAAAATATGGGCAAAGACAAATAGAAGCTACAACAATAAAAAATTGGATATAAGTGCTTCATAATTTTTTATTCAAATACATAATACATATATAGAAGTTTAATATCCTATATTATAAGAATTACACCCTAATTATATAAGTTATTCTAACAAATCACCTACCTATAATCCTTCATACAACTAATAAAATATATTATCTAATAGACTATAGTAACAATATTATATTGTAACAATAATATAAAGTTGTTTGTCAACAAATTTTATATAACCTCAATATCTATGTGAATACTACTTCCCAACACCCCCCTTAGTGTGAACATGGGGAGAAAGTACACCACAATACTTTATGACCACATATAGTAGCTCACCAAACAATATAAGGTAAAAGTAGGGACATAAACATATACTCATGTCAAGCGATAATGGAACTAGCCTTAGTATAATCAGTTTACTTTCATCCAAGAATAGGAGAAAACACATCCAAGAGTAGAGACTAACACATGTATCCAAGGTATTATATTATTTTTGGATAGGGACAAACACATTTATCCAACATCAGTCATGACCAGGGACACACACATATGATCAAAACAATTATAATTGTGGACAAACATATCCAATCATAATCACCAACTCTTGTGACCGAGGATAGACACTTTTAATCACTTACATCATGTTGTGAATGGGGATAAAATCATCCATTCACTAACAACCAACAATAGTAATTGGGAAAAAACATCCAATTAATTGTACATAAAGATCTTGATAATCGAGTCCTTGTTATCACACATATAGCCACCATTATAGATCATTTATAGTCTAATCACAAATGATATGATATAGTTGCCACTGCCACTTGGAAACCGATATTGGCTTTAGTCATTTTGGCACAATTTTATTTTTCACTATTACAATTCATGACCTTGACGCTAGTGATTGATGAGAGATCACTAAATATCTTCCAACCTCCTATGCCTCCATCCTCTGATCAAATTGTTACTTAGAAAATTTGTCTTTGTGGACTTAATTTTATAATGCCACACCCTAAGATGAATGTTGCATATAAGAGATAATGCATCTATTAAAAAACAAAATATTTTTATTATTATTTTTTGATACTTTTTAGGACATGACCATAAAAGACTTGTGAAAATGGACCCTATTCTAAAAATATTCCTACTTGAATTTTAAACTAACACATAAATATTTATATAAGAGCTAATACAAATTTTTGAAACATTCAATCTAAAAGTATAACCTTCAAGAGATTAAACATTTTCCCACATTAACATCTAAGAAAATGTGTCTTTCTTGAACACAATAGGATGACTATAAAGCTTTTACTCCAACAACTATAAATTTAAGTTTCTCACTTCCCCTATGCTTTGATCATTACACCAATGGCTATGGAATGGTATGAAGTTGAGAGAGAACCTTCAACACAAAAATTCTCTTGAAACCTTACTAATTGGAAATCTATCATAGCTCTAGTCTACTATATGCTTCTTTCACCCTATTTTAAAACTCTTTCACTCTTTGCAAACCAAATTTCACATGTTTTGATCTCACTTTTAATAGAGCACTAGTAATATAAAGAGAGTAATAGATGAGCAAGGCCTGCAATAAACCAGATATAATATCTACTAATGAAAGGTTTCTTAGCATGGGGAAAACTCACAAATTTATTATAAATGGTACTCTTTTGACCATGCATTGTTTCTAATACTTGACCATGAATTCCTTAAGAATGGTGTCCAACCTCTATTTCATGATACCATATATTCTCACCAAAATATTCTCATCACCATGATTTCAAACCTAGAGATCACCTTTTTAATGCTCAAGAGAATAGTCAAAGATTGTGTACTAGATTCTTTTAAAGACCGAGTCCCATGGTTAGAAAATATTTGCAAAAATTCTACCATCTAGTGACCCCAGTGTAGAATAATATGGGTCTCAAACTAATCCTCATTACTTGTAGGAATGCTTGGAATATCAAAAAAGAAATTGCTAGAAGTACTAATAGAGGAAAATGAAGAAGAATATTTTTCTATTGGCTCATGTAACCTGATGCAGGAGCATCCTGGGGAGTAAGAGCAATCTTGCATCACCCAAAAAATATTTATGGTATTTTTTCAATAAGGGCTATCTTGTGCAGAGCTGCTATTTGTGGAAACTTACTATTTTTAGTAAGTTGGTCATACGAGCTTGAAATGTTCTGATTTCACAGGTGGATGTTCATCTTATTCATATTAGTCTGCTAATTGAGTTTCATTGTCATATATTATGTATCGGTGAAGTTATTGAGGTTTTTGGGAACTAAATCTTTGAGCTCAATTTTGAAGGCCTTAGAGGCTTTGGATCATGATCGACCCCCGGCGCCAGTCAGGGCACTGTAGATCAGGTCCTGCCATTTCCAAAAAGTGGTTATAGTAGCCAAACAAAGCTATGGTTAAAAAGTTATGGCCTTTGGAAGTTAGGCTACCTAAAAATAAAATTTGTAATTATTTTGAGCCGACCCTAATGTAATAATTATGAAAAATAAAATAATTCTAGGGGAAGTCAACCTTAATGGCTAAATTTATGGAACCTTCCGGGGTGGTGGAAAATTGTCTATATAAGGAAGGCTCGTATTGTTGTCTAGGGAAGTTCAGGGTAGTAGTTTTTGGGTAATAATTCAAGGCTTTGTCCTACAAAATATTGTAAGGAAGATGCCCATGTGGCTTTTCATATTGTAATTTTGAAATTTGTAATTCCACACTTGTGGAGATAATAAGAAGCCCATTTTTTGTTCTTGCAAATTGCTATTATTTTCTCTATTTCTGTTATGTGTTTGTGGTATTAAGGGGAGCACCCTTCATCAAGTGGTATCAGAGTAGGAGTTCCTGAGTATGTAGACAGATCACCGACTATGAGGCAGTTTACACTAGGACCATGGTTTAGGGTTTCAATGATAAGCGCTAAAATGTCTCCACGAAGGGAACATGGCGAAAGAGTTGGTGGTGTATCACCTAAGGTTAGAGCCCTCCAGAGACAAGTGTGAGCATTGCAGGAAGAGATTCGTAGAGGCATGAATCTTGCCATATGAGAAGAAAGTGAGGATGAAGTTGAAGAAGGAAATTTTGATCAGGAAGGAGAAGACAAAATTTTGAACCAAGAGGAAGAAAGACTTTTTCGGGCCATTTCCAAGATCAGGAGAATACCTAAGCTTGAGGTTCCTACATTTTCAGGAAATCTTAACCCAGAAGAGTTGATCGACTGGATCAATGAATTAGAATAATATTTCAAGTATGAAGATATTGAGGATCCTAATAGGGTCAAGTTTGTGAAGGCCAGACTGAAGGGTCATGCAAAGATCTGGTGGTAGGAGATTCAGTTGGAGCGAAATAGAAGAGGAAAGGAGAAAATCACAAGATGGGATCGAATGGTAGATAAATTGAAGTGATAGTTAATTCCTATTGATTATGAGCTTGACCTACTGAAGAAAATGTAAGGTTTAAAGCAAGCAGGGAGATATGTTTAGGAGTATACAGAAGAGTTCTACCAAATCCTTATCAAAATAGGCCATGCAGAAGCTGACAAGGAGAAAGTGGTCTGTTACCTTAATGGGTTGAGGCCAAGCATTAAGGAGGAGTTGAATTTGGTTCAAATGAATAGTATTGGAGAGGCATACTAGTTTACCCTAAAAGTAGAGGAAAAGTTGAACAAGAAGTTTGAGAGCAGACAAAGCGGAAGAGGTTGTGGTTGAAGATCTAGTGGATGGTCTTATGGAGGCCGAAATGAAGATCAAAAAAAGAAGGATGAGGTGAGTAGCAGTCAAAATTAGAGAGGAAACAATTTCAATTTTTTCCATGATCAGAATAATAGAGATCAGAGAGGGAGGGGAAGAGGACAAGGACCAGGAAGAGAAGGCTTCCGTGGAACATGTTTTCATTGTGGAGAAGAAGGTCATAGGGCATTTGAATGTCCTCAACACCAAGGAAGGACAAATAGGAGAACTGAAGGCTAGGCTAGAGTTGCACATGTGGATGAAGATGCCAGATCATCACATTCTGAAGATATTGAAAGGAGAAACACTAATTAACATAAGAGTCCTGTTGAGTGGTGAAATGAACTTGAGCAAAGGAGGAGCTTGTTTCGCACTAGGTGCAAGTGCGAGGATAAATGTTGTGATGTGATTATCAATAGTGGAAGCACTGAAAATTTGGTGTCAAAAGAGATGGTCACAAAGTTGAAGCTCAAGAGGCAGAAAAAACCACATCCATATCGGATCGCCTAGGTACAAGATGACCACAAGGTCATGGTCAATGAATAGTGCCTAGTAAAGTTCAAGATTGGAAGATACATGATGAGGTACTATGTGATATCATACCTGTGGATGCATGTCATATGTTGTTGGGTAGGCCATGGTAGTTTGACAGGCATGCAATACATGATGGTCATGTGAATACCTATTCCCTAACAAAGGATGGAGTGCAACATAAGCTAAAGGCATTGAAGGACATAGAAGAAAATGTATGTAGTGTTGCAAGAATAAGTTTTTTTGATGGAAGAAAATTCCTAGAGGGTATACGGCATGAGCATATGTATTTTTCTTTAATTCCAAAAGATGGTAAAGAGGAAGTAGAATATGTACCTGTAGAAGTTGCAGATCTGTCGAATGAGTTTCAAGATATTGTGTCTGATAATGTACCTGATGGACTACCACCTATAAGGAAGATCATTCATCAGATGGACTTGATTTCAGGAGCTAATTTGCCAAATAAAGCAGCACACAAAATGACACTAGTAGAAAGTGAAGAGTTGAATAGACAAGTACATGAGTTGTTGCAGAAGGGGCTGATTCATGAGAGTATGAGCCCCTATGCTGTACCAATAATATTAGCACCAAAGAAGAATGGAGAATGGAGGATGTGTACAGATTCTAGGGCTATGAACAAGATCACAATCAAGTACAGATTTCCATTTTCGCAGATAGATGATATTATGGACTGTTTGAGTGGAGCTGTGTATTTCTCAAAGATAGATATGAAGAGTGGATATCATCAGATTCAGATTAGAGAAGGGGATGAATGGAAGACTATTTTCAAGACAAAGGAAGGGTTGTATGAGTGGTTAGTCATGCCTTTTGGGCTAACCAATGCACCAAGCACTTTCATGCGGCTCATGAATGAGGTTCTGAAAGAATTTATGGGTAAGTTTGTCATTGTTTACCTAGATGATATTTTGATCTTCAGTAAGACATTAGAGGAGCATATAATACATATTTGTAGGGTGTTTGCGAAGTTAAGGGGAAGAGAAAGTGTTGATTAATTTGAAGAAGTGTAGTTTTGTAAAGAAGAAGTTAGTGTATCTGGGGTTTGTAGTTTCAGTAGAGGTCTAAAAATGGATCCAGAGAAAGTGAAAGGCAATCCTTGAATGGCCTACTCCAAGGAGTGCTACTAAGGTAAGATCTTTTCATGGTTTGGATAGCTTTTACAAAAAATTTATTAGGAGTTTTAACAATATTTGTGGACCCTTGACTGAAACAATGAGAAGAGATAGGAAAGAGTTTAAGTGGACTATAGGGGAAGATAAGAGTTTTAAACTGTTGAAACAAAAAGTTACAGAACAACCCATTTTAGCACTTCCATATTTTAATAAGGTGTTTCAAGTAGACTGTGATGCTAATGGTACTACAATAGGAGCTATTTTGAGCCAAGAAGGTAAACTTGTTGCTTATTTCAGCAAGAAGTTAAATGATGCCAAGAGGAAATATTATGTTTATGATCATGAATTTTATGCTATAGTTTAGGCATTAAAGAAGTGGAGACACCATCTTCTTCCTAAGGAGTTTGTTTTGTATACTGATCATCAACCTTTGCAATATTTGAATAGTCAAGGAAAGTTGAATCAGAGGCATTTGAAATGGGTTGAGTTTTTGAAAAGTTACACATTTGTTTTGAAACACAGGAGTGGAAAGTCTAACAGGATTGCAGATGTGCTTAGTAGAAGGCAACTTTTTCTGATAGAGATGTAGATTGAGGTGGTTGGGTTCAAGGAACTCAAGAGTTTGTATCGAGAGGATCTTGATTTTGGTGAAGCTTGGAAAGCTTGTACAAAACCTATTACTCTAAATAGAACAAAGTGGTTGTATTTTATCATCCAGGATGGTATGCTATTTAGAGGGAGTTGGTTGTGCATTCCATGAAGTTCTATGAGAGAGAATCTCATCAAGGAGAAGCATAGTGGAGGATTGGCTAGACATTTTGGGTGAGACAAAACCCTTGCTTTGGTTAATGAGAATTATTACTGGCCACAGTTGCAGTAAGATGTCAAGAAGTTTGTACAGAGTTGCAGAGTATGTCAAATGGAAAAAGGAACAAAACATAATACAGGGTTGCATCAACCATTACCTGTACTAGAGAATCCATGGAAGGATATCAGTATGGATTTTATTCTTGGTTTTCCAAGGACTCAACAGGGACATGATTCAGTTTTTGTGGTGGTTGAAAGGTTTTCAAAGATGACACATTTTATCCCTTGCAAGAAGACTAATGATGTTGTTCATGTAGCAGAATTATTTTTCAAGGAAGTGGTGAGACTACATGGTCTGCCAATGAGCATAGTTTTAGATCGAGACACTAAGTTTGTTGGATATTTTTGGCGCACAATATGGAAGAAATTAAAGACAAATTTGAAGTTCATCTCATCACATCATCCACAGATTGATGGATAGACAAAGGTGGTGAATAGGAGTTTGGGGAATTTGCTGAGATGTTTGGTTGGAGATAAGCCAACAAGATGGGATTTGATTTTACCACAGGAAAAATTTGTATATAATAATTCTGTCAACAAGAGCATTGGTAAATCACCATTCCAGATTGTATATGGAAGGAGTCTCAAAAATGCATCTGAGTTGAGGAAGATAGATAAAGGAGAGATAAGTAGTGCTGAAGATGAAGATTTTGCTGAACATTTGAAGAACATCCATGAGGAGGTGAGGAAGTACATTACCAAGATGAATGTGTAGTATAAGGCTAAAGCAGATGAGAAAAGGAGGCATAAGGAATTTTAGGCTAGAGATGAAGTCATGGTTCATCTGTGAAAGGAGCGATTTCTTGTAGGTACATATAACAAGCTGAAAATGAAGAAGTTTGGGCCATGTAAGATACTGAAGAAGCATGATTCAGGAAATCTCTATGAGGTAGAATTTCCTATTGAGTTGAATATTTCACTAGTATTTAACATTTCAGATCTGACAAAGTATCATGAAGGGGGGTGTTGAAGATGAGACAACAAAAGCACAGTGGAGTATTCCAACAACTAGCTCAGCTACCAAGGAGATTGAGGATATACTGGATAGTCGTGTTGGCAGAAGCACAATGAACATGACATATGAAGAATATTTGGTTAAATGGAAAGGATGACCTATTGAAGATTCATCATGGCTGACAAGAGAGGAGGTTAACCATCTTGGTTTTCCTCTGCACACTTGAGTCGTGATAGGGTCACTTCTCAAATTACCCTGGGTGTCTGATGCAATAGCATCCTAGGTGTAAGAGCAATCTTGCATCACCAAAAAATATTCTAGTTTCTTTTTAATAAGGGCTATCTTGTGTAGAGATGCTATTTGTGGAAACTTACTATTTTTAGTAAGTTGGTCATACAAGCTCGGAATGTTCTGATTTCATAGGTGGAGGTTCATCTTAGTCATATTAGTTTGCCAGCTGAGTTTCATTATCATATCTTCTGTATCGGTGAAGTTATTGAGATTTTTGGGAACAAAATCTTTGAGCTCAATTTTGAAGGCCTTAGAGGCTCTGAATTGCGATAACCCCCGACTGACTAGAGCTTGCGCCAATTAGGCACTGTAGATCAAGTCCTGTCATTTCCAAAAAGTGGTTATAATAGCCAAACAGAGCTACGGTTAAAAATTTATGGCCTCTGAAAGTTGGGCTACCTAAAAATAAAATTTATAATTATTTTGAGCCGACCCTAATGTAATAATTATGAAAAATAAAATAAATCTAGGGGAAGTCGGCCTTAATGGCTAAATTTTTCGAATGTTCCCGGGTGGTGGAAGATTGCCTATATAAGGAAGGCCCGTAGTGTTGTCTAGGGCAATTTGGGGTAGTAGTTCTGGGTAATAATTCGAGGCTTAGTCCTACAAAATAGTGTAAGGAAGATGCCCCATGTGGCTTTTCATATTGTAATTCTGAAATTTGTAATTCCACACTTGTGGAGATAATAGAAGTCCATTTTCTAGTTTTGCAAATTGTTGTTGTTTCTATGTTTCTGTTATGTGTTTGTGGTATTAAAGGGAGCACCCTTCATCATAACCACTCATCTGCCAATGGCCAAAACATTAATTATTTCCCCAATAGTCAACTACACTACCAACCAAAAATAATATGTGACACTTCCACCAAATATCTATTAGAATGCCACTAGTTTCCCAACTTGATAAGAGGAAAAAGATACTGTTGGATCAAAAAATGTTCCTTCAAAGAGATCTAGGAATTATCATGTAGAAGCCACAGTTAACCTATTATTGAGGTCTCACACCATAAACAACTTGGTAATGAAAAAATAGATACAACCAATATAGCACCATGGGGATAGATCACTGTAAGGAAGGACTATAGTCAACGAAATACTCAACACACACTCACATAGATCTTCCCTCACAACCTCTAATTTGATTGTTTGTTGTATTATGACTGAGAGATAGATAATTTTGATGTAATATTTTAGCTTTTGACAGAAATTGGACCCACGAGAAATAATGGCTTATGAAATACTCAATTGATTCAAAAATATTGAATTACCTAGTTAAAGTATAGACCTACATCCATAGGCTCCAACAAAACAAAATGAAGTTTCTTCCTTTGATAAAAGTGTGCAACCTTTCCTCTTAGGTTGAATTCACCTCATGTTCTTTTGATGATTATGCATATAAAATGATTTAGCTCATTATCACTAAAAAACAAGGACAAAGAATGATGGTGCTTTGATATCATATAAGAAATATGGGCAGAGACAAATATAAGTTGTAATAATAAAATATTGAATATACACGCTTCATAATTTTTCATTCAAATACATTGCACTTATATAGGAGTTTAATCTCCTATATTATAGGAATCACTTCCTATATTTTATGAGTTATTCTAACAAATCAGCTACAAAATTTTATCCTCTAACATTAATTATTTGCTTAATTGGACCATGAATGTTAAGGAAAAGAAGGTTTTTCATAGAACATGTTTTAGATAAATGAATATGGAGTAAAAACAACCATGTTTAATTATAAATGTCTTGATGTTTAATGCATTATGAAAATTTCTTCACATATTATAACCTCTTTTGCAAAATTATGATGCTCAATCCATAAGAGAAACTATGTCCTATTATGATAGGGAAATTTCTTAAGTTAGTAATGAATAAAATGGTGACTTCTAAGAGTAAGTCAAATTCTAGGGGGAGATAAAATGCCCCTGTAACCCTGGCAAGTATTTTAAAGAACTAGGAGATGCAATCTAAACTTTGGGGTTAATTAGTTAATGAATGTGCAGTTTGTCTGAGTTGCTTGGTTCTATTTGTTATGTTCTGCGATCCATCTTGAAAATAGTATATATATGCTTTCAAGGTCCCTTGACTAAGAAGATGAGATACTGTAAGATTGTGCTTGATAATATGTTTTTTGATTATGATATCATTTATTGTGATATATGATGATCACCTATCTGCATGATGATTTATCTTCTTGTAATACCTATTCTAATGATACTATCTATTGTATTTTGACTATCATGAATATCAGATAGATATATATTCAGATAGTACCTTTCTGTTGTTTAAAGGACAACATTTTTATCATTTATTAATGTACATGTTTACTTTCCTTCGGTTAAAGATAAATTTATTTGATTGTTGTATTTATTTGATTATGATTATGATTTGGGCTAACCTTGCTAACCCATCATGTTTCAATGTATGCTCTTCTTGGTGTATTTGCGGGATGAGGGGAGGCAATCATAGTCGCTCATGTGGGAGATCTACACAATGCTGCACTCCTCCTTCCTTGTCTTCTACTATTTGTACATATATAGGTTGTTTTATATGTTGTTATTTGGTGATGCAAGGATGTATAGGTACAAGACATCGACTCCACCTAGCTACACAGGTTTGAGCATGCCTTAAAATCCTCAAAAAGTTTTTGATTTGGAGATGTTCCCAAAGTTTACACAAGGAAACCCTAATGGCCTTAGACTTGTGCTCCGATAGTTTTTCTAATCCCAGCTGGTGGATTGGTTATTATTTTTACTTGATTGAACCTTTTTTATTTTGGGGGTTTGGGTTATATTTCTTGTCTCGTGAGTCTACTTATTAAGGATGTTGTTGTTTATATATTTCACTATTCCTACTTGTAATGATATGTACATAAGTATGCATATATGGGTGCACATGTATATCCATACCTATGTATATATATATATATATATATATATATATATATATATATATATATATATATATATATCTGTGTGTGTGTGTGTGTGTGTTTGTATATAAATGTGTTGTATTTATGTGTGTGTGAGTTTTTTTTAAATTAGTGGTAAGTCAAATTTGTTTAGAAAGATGTGAATTAATAAAAAGTAAAATAAGTAAATCAAAATTATATAAGGTAAGAAAATAATAAAATAGAATAAAACCTAAGATCTAATCCCTATATTCTCTCCTACAATTCTCTGTAAGATATGTTGGGGAGGGAGTTGAACTTGGGACCTTATGTTTGTGAGGGGCCCTAAGTTACCAATGACGTAAGTATTTTCTTTGAGAACCTTACCCCATTATTTTATATTTAAATAAATACTAAGTGTATTTTTGGAATTAAAAATAAATAAAAATCTATATATTATTTATGACTTGATTATGCTTGGCCTATTATTAATAATATTTAGCTAGTAGTAAATTCATGGGAGAAAAGTTAGGTAAGTTAGTTTTACCTAAGGTAAGTTATATTTAAGTTAATTAGAATATTAATTAATTTAATAAATATTATTTATTAACTTTAGGGAGGAATTGCTTCATGGGAAGCAACCTCCATAACCTCTGCAACTGACCAGAGGTCTATTTATAGTGTATCCTTCTTATAGTTTAGGGGGAGATATCAGGAAGAAGGTAGTAGGCTGGGAAGTGATCAGAAATTGTATGGAAGACTGAGGATTTTTGTAGAATTATGGTTAGAAAAGGCTCTCTAAGTGCTGGAGTGTAACTGGAGGATCTGAGAGGCTTGTAAGAGGAAATTAGAGAAATATTAAAACATTTTATAAAGGAATGTCTCTGCAGGATCTTAGGTAGGGTTTGGAACCCACAAAAATTCCTATAAGAAGATATATGTGTGTGTGTGTGTGTATTGTAAAGAAAATAATGAGAGAAGGGAAATGAAATTAATCCAAGAGAGATAGTTAAATAAGAAGATGTTACCATGAGAAAACCATGAACTAGGAGCAAGCATCCAAAAGACAACACAAGGAGACAAGAATATTTTTGAAAGGGGAAAAGAAAAGAAATCCCCTTGTGATATTATGAATATGGAAAAGCCTAAGAAAGAGAAAGAGAGAGAGAGAGAGAGAAATAGTTCATTTACAATAGCTTAATGCAGTGAAAATAAGAGAGGAGAGCATCTCTTTTATAGAAATGAGAAGAGGAGTTACTAAGTAACTCACCAATCTATGAATGCCATCATCCATAGTAGGTGTGTGCAAAGTGTCAAGATCCTCTTAAGGAGGATAAACTATTTTCCATATTAAAAGAATTAAAAAATATGAAATGTCCTCCCACTTGGACTAGAGGACAAAGTACATGTAGGGATTCCTTAGGAATCTCCTAATTAAATAAAATATGGATACCTTGATTTATCCTCAAATAAATAAATAAATACAACCAAGGAAAGATTAACTATTCTAACAATATATACTAGTAATCTTAAATCTATGTGTGTGTGTATAATTAAAATACAATAGAATTAACAGATGTAATAGAACTAGGAAGGTAATGCAAAATGATAATTGGAAATGGAAAAAGTGTTTTGGTTTACATACTATGTGTTTGTTTTCTAAAAAAGGAATTATGTCTTCTGAAAAGGATTTTCCTTATTGGACTCGTGAAAAGATATGGTTCTTTGTAATATCATGTTATGTGGCTTATGAATTTGTTTCATTGTTTATGAGGGTTTGGAACCTTTGTATTTTCAAGAGGAAAAGGGAAATTATCTTATCTTTGTGAATGTTTATTGTGTTGATCTTCTGAGAAACTTACTGGTTTGTTTCCCTAGACCTTTACTTTGTTGAAAATAACTTTTGAAACCTATATTATTATTAGAATCTCTACGTTGAGATTGTGTGAAACTAGGATTTCTCTAACATATCAAAAAATTAGGAAAATCCAACGGTGCAAACAAAACCTATGCTCGTCACACCGAGACTATATTTTTATGACAATCATACATATGTTTCTAGAAATAGTTATGCATATATCATTGAGACAATCACCAAAATCACATAGAAAAAGTGTCCCTTATATTTCCAACCACTAGGACACATATGAAACTCGCTTTTACCCCTCTCTTGACCAATATCCCTCTTGCAACTAACCCACAAGAGAAGATTTACAAACACTTAAACATGCCTTTATCTTGCCACCATTCTGAGACAAGATTAATGTGTTTTCTCCTTTGATACATAAGTCCCTGCAAGTTTATTAGTTTATAGTGTATTATTATCCCCATCAATATATATTAGTTTATGGTTTATATTACTTTTATTTTTATTATGTTTCTCTCTATTATGGAAGTGTGTGGAGTAGCATCCCCAAAGAGCTTTGTTGAGATATTCTTTCTTTTTATTCCATCATACTGCATTTTAAGATTAGGGTTTGTCTCGATGATGTGGATCAATGGAAAACACCTGAGAACCCAAGGCAAGGATGTCTTGTTATAGAGTCCTAAATTTCTCTAGATGGATTTTTATGTGAATAGGGTTCCTATGTGCACTAGGTCAGTGGATCACTATAGGATCTTGGGATGTGGAGGTTTGCTAGGATAGCATTTGGGTGAGATACGTGTAAGGAAAACCTAACATTAATTAAAATGGTTGGGAACGGGTAAGGGTTTAATAAAATTTATTAATAAGATAAAAGACTGATTACAAGTCCGCATAGGTCCCATTGGAGTACCAGGGTCATTGTTGTTAGGAATCTTGTTGACATTCGTGTGTTGTCATTGATGTCAACATATGATTTTGAAGGATCACAAAACTAGTGAAGAAGATGTTGAGCAGAATGTTTCACTAAGTGCAAGAAAGGGTGAAGAAGTCATGTGATGATCTATGTTGTGTCTCTGAGTCTGCGAGCTTGTATTTTGGTAATGACTAGTTTTTAGAATGGTTGTATGTGATTGCAAAATTTGATTAGTTTGTTAGAGTAAGTTATAGTGGAAACACTTTGGATTGGTCACAAGACAGTGCAGAGGAAAATAGTGAAATGGTTACTATAATTTTGAGTTAGCATGTATGCAAGATGGAGCTATGTCTGGTGAGCTTAGGATGTGGCAGAAGACATGTTGAACTTCATCTTATGTGGACATGATGTCATAGGGATTGTGGTGATGTCATCTATAGCATGTGACCTTGTGAAGTCTTATTTGGTGCCGACCTATGGGATGTGGTGTGTTTTACCTTGTGCAAAGATAATTTATGGATTATGGAGTATGTTGGCCGACTGATGTTTTTTATTTTCTTATTTAAGATCTTGTGTGCATCTTGACAAGAGTTTATGTAAATTATTTTTATTAGGAAATTCCTAATTGGTGCCGACCTAATAAATCATTTGTATCTTGTATAAAAGAGTAAATCAAGTGATGCAAAGTGTGTGAGCGAGAGTGTGAATGTGTAGATGCAAGGATTGTTGATGTAGAGTAGGCAGTGTGATAATTTTACTTCATTGGAGCTATTTTAGCAAAGGAGTTGTTGTTAGTGTTATACACTAAGTTTGCACCCTTGTCTCAAGCTCTCGTAGTCTTGATAGCCTAGTATAACATGGGAATCATCTCCAGGTTGTGGGACCTATGCTAACTGAGATGAGACCTCCAAGTTCTAGGCTGGTTCCTCTTGGATAATCACCTTAATTTGCTTCTAGACATGAAAAAGTAAAATCTTTTGAGGGAAAGGGATAGAAGGAATGCTTAGAAAGGGAAATGACCGAAAGCAAACTACCTACTAGGTGATACACCGAAATTAGGGTTTGGATCTCAGTATAGAGGAATGGAATCAATGAAAGGATTAGGTCTAGTAGGTCACAACTTACTGAATAGGCTTGCATGAGTGTTTCATAGGAGGGCCTGAACATAAGACACAACTTATGACCTACAAGTAGACATTCACTTCTGCAACTCGGTGTAGGATTGAGACAAGACTGTTAGGGGGTTGAAGTATACCCACAAAAACATCTAAATCAGATCAAACACAATAACACACACAATTACAGAAAGTACGAGGGATCAGGAACCCTGAGATATCACTGAAAACATCATATACTTTAATCCAATAAGAGATAATTCAAACAAGGAAGCATAGGGACATGAAGGATTGTCACAAAATATCTCTGCAATGTTTGAATCATCAATGAAAGATTTACTACTGTATAAGCCAGAGGGTAGAAATGATACCACATATGACCTTTAAGAAAAGTGAAATTCTTCTACCATTGTCCAACTCTAAGCTCAAAAGCTCTAAAAATACAATATATACATACTCATCTGCACACAGGTAGGAGTCAAAAAACCTAACTAGGGTTAGAGAATTTTGCATTAGAATAATGATAAACCCTAGTTTAATCAAGTCTGATCATAAATAATTCTCTACAAAAATCATAGCCAATCAGATATTTGAGTTTACGTGTCCATCCTTGTACCTCACAATCAACCTGTAGACAAGCAACCCGAACTCATCTACCTCTTTGCACAAAGTCTCACCATGAATGCCTTGATTTGGTACTCTCAGAAAATAAGAAATGACCAAAGATGACCACCCAGACCCCTGTCATAATCTTCTCCAACTACAATCATCCTTGAAACATAAATTTTTAGCTACCCATTTTGTCACAAACGACCATTGGATCAAAACCTAGCAAAAAAACCCTGCAGAGAAATATTCAAAATTAGAATATTAACGACTAACCAGGTGGTGCCACACTTTTCTTCTATCGATGACCATCGTTTGAATCTCAATCTCCTTTTAAAACATGATCGTTAGATCTTCTTATTTACTTGAGAACTGTTCGTCTGTAGAATTAACCTCAAGTCCACCTCGGGTTACCTTTTCCTTTCAGTCGTAGAGTTGTTTAAACTTTTAGTTGACCCCGGTTAAGTCTGGCGAACACAAAAAAGCTCTTTAGTCATAGATTCATGAAAAAATCTTAACCTTGGGCCCAAAACTGCCACATGTCATTCTTTTATTCTCCCTTGACTACTCTGTAGGCATACACCTCGGCAAGTTCTGACATGGTCCCACTGTAGCTAAGATTCCAATCTAACAGTGGGTGCATGATCTTATATGTCAGAAAGATCCCTTGCACTTTTACGCCAGCCGTAGATCTTCTTAGACCGAGACCCCTCTAACAAACGGACCCACTGAAAATCCAGTCATCACCATGTGGACCAATCAAATGCTTCACACATCAGCCCATCTAACAACATGGACCCATGGCCTACAGAAAGAGCATTGGACGGTTGTTGCAAGATTTCAAGGGCTTGGAAGATCCCTTGCGATCAAGCGACAATCGTAGATCTTCAGTCTATTGACATCCCTATAGATACCCTGACACGGCCCTACCAAAAGAGCCTAGCTATCGTCTGACTGACCAATGAGGAATGAACATGTCAGAAAATGAGGACCCACCTGACAAAGCCCGGAGATAAAGTAAGATCAATGGCGGGTGCATGATCGCATGCTTTGACATAAAGCCTTGCGAACATACGCCAGCCATCGATCCTCTGTAGATGTCAGAGCCTCTGACTGCCAAAAGGGCCTGAGCTGACATGGCGTCGAATCAAAAGTCCTGATCAATCACGAATGCATAGCTCAGACTACGTGGTAGGACCCACTAACAAATGAACTTACTACAGGCAGGAGATCAATGATCATCGCAAGATCTCATGGAATCCTCTAAGGCCATGAGATCATGTGACAACCGTCGAATCAGAATCTTGACTTGGCTGCTAAACTGAGACCGCCAACCGAAATGGTAACCGCTCGCAGGATCGCTAAATGTTAAGGAGTTAACCATCGGGAATCAGAGATTTGGTGATTGAAGGATTTTAAAATGCACATGCGAAATTGGGACTTTAAGTTGCTAATAAAGTAACAAAGAATTATAACAGGCTTAGGGTTTGTAGGGTTTATTTAGCTCAAATAGCTACTTTTTTGAATTTTTAAACTATAGACCAGGGAGTAAAACAATTTGCAGAGGCCAGAGGACAAGGCGCAAGATCACAAAATTTTTAGGGATGCTTGGCAGGATAAAAATAGAGACCATGGGATAGATATTAGCCAAATTTGCATGCATATGAAAATTAGGGTAACAGTTAGTCAGTTCATTATCTATAATTAGTATATTTATATGTACTTTCATTTGGATAGTGGTTCTAGAAGGAGGGTTTAACCTTCAGAAGGTGGATTTAACCTTCACATTGGGGAAGTTTCTCAGAGTGAAGAAAGGCTCATCTTATCAACTCCTAACAAGGTTGTAGACTTGAAGAAAGGAGTCTTTCCTTTAATAGGGACTTTGTACTAGTTGTATTTATCTACTTCTAATAGGGCAAGATCTTGTAACTAAGATACTTTATTACTAGTGCATTATTTGTGGGTTTCATCCCCACCAACGTTTTTCCCTGAACAAGGTTTCCTTGAAAACAATTCTTGATGTTCTGATTTGTGTTGCATTTGAGGTTTCAGATTTGCATTTACTATTTTGATATGAAAAGATAAAGTTTTTGTAGACACCTAAAATTGTCCTAACAATTACCCTTATCCTAGCCAATTAAATAAATATTTATTATTTATTTAATTTTAGCCTTATTCTACCTTAATTAAATAAATTTACATTTATTTAATTTTAGCCTTTTATCCCATCCTTGATTAAATAAATTTACATTTATTTAATTTTATCCTATTCCATTTCCCCTCATCCTAATCCTCCACTTAATTAAGTAAATGACCTAGTTTATTTAATTAATCCCCTTTTAATCCACTTGGAATTAAATATTGAATTTAATTCTATTTGAGCACATGGCTCCTAACTTTCCCACTAAGTAATCCTAATCTCTCATCTAATCCCATCCTAATCATTTGCACAACCTTAATCTAAGGATTAAGAAATCCTAATCCAAACCCAAGTTACATGTGACTCTTACACACTCTTACAAACCCTTACATACTTGTCTCCCACATGTCATTGACATGTCACTTTCCAATATCTTGGTTCTCCCCTTCTCTTCCACCTTTTGACCCATGTCATTGACATGTCATTTTCCAAAGTTGCTCACACATGTGTGAGCAACCTTGGTTTTCCCATCCTCTTACAACCCTTGACCTTTGTCATTGAGCCATCATTTTCTCAAGTTGCTCACACATGTGTGAGCAACTTTATCCCTCTTACACCTTCTTACACCCTCTTACAATTTGTCATGGACATGTCACTTTCAAAGGTTTCTCACACATGTGTGAGAATCTTTCCCCCTTTGAATGGTCAAACCCTAATCCACATATCATCTATATGACATCTACTTAGCCTCCACCTCATGGCCACCTCATCAATCCTATGCAATCTTGACCCTTCATCCAACTTTCAATCTCAACCGTCCATTTCCTTCAAATTCCTATAAATTGAGAGCTTTTCTCCTCATTCAACAAGCCTTCTTTACACATTGTCATGCTGCAGGATTTGTGAGCAACCACATACCAACCACAACCAAAATCATCAACACTTAGTCATTTTGGAGGTTTGCATTTGTGTTGAGTAGAGTAAAGTAGTTTATTATTTTATCTTTTCATATTTACATGCTTATTTCCATAGTATTTTGAGGTTTGCATGAATATGTTAGGATAAACTTAGTTTATTTAAGTTTGTTCTTTTATGTCATTTTTATGCAATACAGTTTTATATAAATAACATACAACTGCTTCACCGCCCCCCCCCCCCCCCCCCCCCCTCTTAGTTGTATCCAACAATTGGTATTAGAGCTATTGGGTCCTTAGAGAGAAAGCTTGACTGCTTGAGGTGATCAGAGGATGGCTTATTACAAGAAGGACAATCCTAAATTTGATGCTGAAGACTTTGATAGCTAGAAGAACAAGATTATGACACATTTTTTCTACCTAGGAATTGATTATTGGATGATTACAAAGAATAAGGAAAACATTGTTACAAAAAGTGATTTGCCTAATGCTACTAATGATGGAAAGAAGATTTTTTCCTATAATATGGTTGCAAGGGAGGCTTTGATAAGTGCACTACCTGAAGTAGAATTTACTAAAGTTAAAGATCTTGATTCCTCTCATGAAATTTGGGGAAGACTGGAAGAACTTTATGAAGGAGACAAGTACACCAAGCAGGCGAAGTTACAAAAACTAAAAGACAGATGGAAAATATAAAAATGCAAGAAGATGAAAATGTCAGTGCTTATGTCCAGAGGGTTTCATAAGTTGTTACAAGGATCAAAATTTTTGGAGGCACTTATACTGAAGAAGAGGTCGTCGCAAAGATTATGAGATATTTGAAATTTGTTTACAAGACCAAAGTGCAGGTGATTGAGGAGATCACTCCACTAACTTAGGGATTCAATAGAGAGACATTGATAGCTAAGTTAACTACCTTTGAGGCAGCATAATTATAGGATTCAATACCTAAGATAGAAACTACATTCAAGGAAACTATTCATAATGATAAAAAGACCTCATCATGCCTTACAAGCACTAGAAGGGTTAACAAGTATCCCGAGCTTGGAAACTATGGATATCATCTAATGGATATTGATGAAAAAAATCAAAATATGGACGAACTTTTTGCTCTGATCGCAAGAAAGGAGAAAAGAGGTAAGGGTAAATTTGAAGGAAAAATACCTTTAAAATGTTTTCTTGCAATAAAGTTGGCCACTTTGCATCTAGACCAGATTTCTATGATGAGGAATGCTATTATGCTAGTGAAGTTTTTTTGATGATGATTCAATAGGAGATGAGATTAGGTTTGTATCTATAAAAGATAATGACCCTATTCATGAAGAAAAAGCCTTAGTATCACATGTTGAAAAGAAACCTGAACATATCATTGATAGTGGATGCTCACATCACATGACTGGTGATAAGGATAGGTTTGTTAAGCTTAAGATGCATGATGGTGGAGTTGCCAGATTTGGTGATAATACTCCTAAACTAATTATTGGAGTAGGATCTATTTCTCTAGATGGAAAAAATAACACTGACAATGTATTTATTGTTGATGGACTTAAGCATAAACTTTTGAGTGTTGGACAACTTATGGATAAAGGTTATCAGTTACAGTTCAATAATAGATCATGCACTATCCGAGGACAAAATGGAAACCTAGTTGCATTAGGAAAAAAGACAAGAGGTAATGTATTTCAGTTGAACACCACTGATGCAAAATATTTTGTTGCTCAGATTGATGAAAGTTGGCTATGAAATAGAAGATTTTGTCATGTGAATTTTGATAACATTGTGAAGGAAAGTAACATCAATGCAATTAGGGACTTACCAAAAAATGTGAATCCCTCTAACACCATGTGAAAAGAATGTGTAATGGAAAACAAAACAAAGGGGAGTTTCCAAAGAAAGTCATACACTGCCAAAGGAAAGATAGATCTAGTGAATACAGATCTTCGTGGTCCTACAAGAACTGGATCCTCTTATTGTGAAAGGTATTTCATTCTATTGGTTGATGATCACTCTAGAATGATGTGGGTTTATTTTCTTAAAAATAAATTAGAGGCATTTGACAGGTTCAGAATCTTTAAGGCCAAAGTAGAAATTGAATCAGGTATGAAGATAAGATGTTTGAGGTTAGACATAGGAGGAGAGTTAACATCTACTACATTCAATTGTTACTGTGAAGAAAATGGGATAAGTAGGAAAACTTCTTCTCCTAGGAATCCACAACATAATGGGATTGCAGAATAAAGGAACATAGCTATATTGGATGATGCTAGACAATGATGATTGAAGGAAATGTATCACATGTGCATTGGAGGGAAGAAATCAGTATTACAATCTACACTTTGAATAGAGTTCAAATCAAGGAAGGTAATACTAACACACCTTATGAAATTTGGTTTGGCTATGCTCCTACTGTGAGATATTTTAGAATTTTTGGTAGCAAATGTTTTATCAAAAGAGATGATGAGGTAGGTAATTTTGATTCAAGAAGTGATGAAGGCATCTTTCTTAGTTATCCTACCAAAATTAAATCTTAAAAATGTTTCAATTTGAGATCGAGAAAGATGGTTGCGAGTATTAATGTAAAAATTGGTGAGAGGTTTCAAGTTCAAGAAAGAATATGTGATCAAAACTCAGAAAAGACTACTAAAATAGAAGAGTTGGTTGAATTTGAAAATAATAGGAAAATATGTGTAAGTGAACAATTTGAAGCTCTTAAAACTCCAAGTATGTACCAAGAAATAATCCCGAAGATCAGATTATAGGTGATAGGAATAGAAGCATGTTAACTAGGTCTAAGGATAGAGAGGAATTATGTCTAATTTCACAAGTTGAACCTAGAACTACTGATGAGGCTTGCAAATATGAATCATGGATTAATACAATGAAAGAAGAACTAGACCAAATAATAAAGAACAAAACTTGGGAACTGGTTTCTAGACCTAAAGGAAAGAATGTTATTGGAACTAAATGGGTATTAATAAATAAAATAAATGAAGAGGGAACAATAATAAGGAACAAAGAAAGATTGGTTTGTAAGGGCTACTCTCAATAAGAAGGAATAGACTTTGAAGAAAACTTTGCACCTGTGTCTAGGTTAGAGGCAATAAGATTATTTCTTGCCTTTTTTGCCTATAAGGACTTCAAAGTGTATTAGATGGATGTGAAATCTGCATTCTTGAATGGTGATCTAGAATAAGAGGTCTACATTGAGTATTGTGATGGTTTTCCCTTGACAAATGACAGAGACATGGTTTGTAAATTGAAGAAGGCTTTGGATGGACTAAAGCAAGCTCCTAGAGCTTGGTATGCATGAATTGATAGGTATTTATTACATCTTGGTTTTAGAAAAGGTAGTGCAGATGGTAATTTATATTTGAGACCTAGCAAGGATTGAATCTTGGTCATAGAAGTATTTGTGCATGATATTATCTTTGGGGGAAATGATGAAATGAGTAATAAATTTGTTGAAGAGATGAATTTGAAATGTCTATGATAGGTGAAATGAAGTTCTTTCTTAGTTTTGAAATTACACAAAGTAAACATGGTATTTTCATTTCTCAAACCAAGTATCTCAAGGAATTACTAAAAAGGTTTGGCATGGAAGATTGCAAAACTCTAGGAACACCTATAATTACTGGATGCAATCTCATTGCAAATGATGAAACTCAAAGTGTCTATCAAACAAAATATAGATCCATGATTGGAGGATTACAATATGTAACACATATCAAACTAGATATTGCAAATGTAGTTGGAATTGTTGTGTGGTTTCAAGAATATCCAAAAGAGAATCACTATATGGAAATAAAAAGGATATTTTGGTATTTGAAAGATACAATGGAATTTGGGTTGTGGTATGATTAAGTCAGATGACTTTACCCTTAATGCATACACTGATGTATATTGGGTAGGATGTATTGATGACAACAAGAGTACTAGTGGTGGTGTATTCTTCCTTGGGAAGAGGTTACTCTCTTGGTTAAGCAAGAAGCAGGATTGTTGCTCAACCTATTGCTGAATCAGAATATGTGGTAGCTACTTTAAATTATTCACAAGTTATTTGGATGAAACTAATGCTAAAGGATATTGGAATAATCCTTGAAGAACCAGTTGTGATTCATTGTGCGAATACAAGAACAATAAATATGTCAAATAATACTATTATGCACTCAAAAACCAAACATATTTCAATCAAATATCATTACTTAAGAGAGAAAGTTGCAGAAAAGGAAGTCTGAGTTGAGTATGTCAATACAAAGGAGCAATTAATAGATATATTCACTAAACCTTTGTCAAAATATATCTTTGAGTATCTTAGAGATATGCTTGGGGTGAAAACCCCTCCTTGTGAGAACTAGATGATGCAAGAATGCATCATTCTAGTAGCTATTAGAATTATATTCTTCTCTGGACTTGATGCTTGGATGCTCTCCTTAGGGGGAGTGATTATAGGACTTAACAAGCACTTATTTGGGTGATTGAGCACCTGAGTGTGAAGAATTTTAAGAGAGAAGAAGGATAAGCTTAGAGAGATATGTAAAGGATATCTGACACCCTTTTCCATTGATGTCAAAGGGGGAGTGATATGTCAACAACCCTAATGTATTAGGGAGAGTAGAGTGAAGACATTGAGAAGGTTGTATAAGGTTTTTGGATTGATGGTTTTTCATCATATGTTTCCTTCAATGCCAAAGGGGGAGATTGTTAGGAATTTTGTTGACATTTGTGTGTTTTCATTGATGTCAACATATGATTGTGAAGGATCACAAAACTTGTGAAAAATATATTGAGTAGAATGTTTCACAAAGTGTAGGAAAGGGTGCATAAGGCATCTGATGATTTGTGTTGGGTATTTGAGTCCGGGATCTTGTATTTTAGTACTGAAAAATGTTTAGAATGTTTTTCTGTGATCATAGAACTTGATTAGTTTGTTACATCAAGTTATAGGGGAAACAATGTGGACTAGTCACATGATAGTGCAAAGGAAAACAATGAAATGGTTACTGTAGTTTTGAGTATAGAATGTATGCGAGATGGAGTACTTATGTCTAGAGAGCTTAGGACATTGTAGAAGACACATGGAACTTCATCTTATGTGGACATGAGTTCATAGGGATCATGGTGATGTCATCTATAGCGTGTGACCTTGCGAAGTCTTATTTGGTGCTGACCTATGAGATGTGGCGAGTTCTACCTTGTGCAAAGATAATTTATGGATTATGGAGTATATTGGCCAACTGATGTTTGTTATTTTCTTGTTTAAGATCCTGTGTGCATCTTGACAAGAGTTTATGTAAATCATTTTTATTAGGAAAGTCCAAATTGGTGCCAACCTAATAAATCATTTTTATCTTGTATAAAAGAGTAAATAAAGTGATGTGAAGTGTGTGAGTGAGAGTGTGAATGTGTGGATTTGAGGACTGCTAATGTAGAGAAGGCAATGTGATAATTGTACTTCATTGGAACTATTTTAGAAAAGGAATTGGTGTTAGTCAGTTTATTATTTGTAGTCAGTATATAAATATACTTTCATTTGGACAGTGGTTCTAGAAGGTGGACTTAACCTTCACATTGTGCAAGTTTCTCCAAGTGAAGAAAGGCTCATCCTATCAACTCTAGTTAACAGGGTTGGTGACTCAAAGAAAGGAGTCTATCCTTTAACAATGACTTTTTACTGGTTGTATTTATATTCTCCTAGTAGGGAAAGATCTTTTAACTAAGATACATGATTACTAGTGCATTATTTATGGGTTTCATCCCCACCAGGGTTTTTCCATTAACAGGGTTTCCTTGAAAATAATTCTTGATGTTCTAATATGTGTTGCATTTGAGGCTTCAAATTCGCATTTAATGTTTTGATATGAAAAGATAAAGTTTTATATTAATAACATACAACTGATTCACCCCCCCTCTCAGTTGTATCCAACAATTGTAACTATTGGGCTAGGTCGTATGAGGGTGCGCTAGAGTACATGATCGCTAGAGTACATAATGCTAGGAAGGATCCCAACACAAAAGACTATGCGATGACACTCACCTAGCCCATACTCTAGAGAAATCTCCTCGTGTGATTTTATATTTGTGTTGTGATATTGATGCTTTGATATTTGTACTTTGAAATTTATGTTTTGATACTTACAACTTGTTTGGGCTTTGAATTTTTTTTATTGTGGTGGGAAGGGATATCCCACATCCTTAGAAAACCCTAGATTTCCTATGTGGACTTCAGTTCTATCTCCTAGCATAGGGGAGTGGACCTATGTGCATCCACATGGTTGGGTGGAGATATATCGAGGTATTGGTCATGGTTTCATGGATAGCTTGCATTGATTCCCTGCCCGAAGCTGTTGAAGATCATTTAATTATATCTTACAATTCAAATGTGTTGTATTACAAAAGTGATGATTCTATGTAGCTTCCAAAATAATGATATCTTATGTACTGATTGTATGAGATCCTAAAGGAGACTCAAGACTCTATGTAATTTATAAAGTAATGATAAAGGGTATCTCTAGGAGAAAGGAAAGGGTTAAAAATGTTATCTTTAAAGATATAGTTTTCAAAGGAAATGTCTTGCATGTCCATTTGTTGTTCAAATAAAGTGAATCTAAAATATTGTATGTTATAAATGCTTTGAATGATGTATTTTATATGCTTGAATACTATAGAAATTTCATGATGTAATCTTAAGTGTGGAGTTCGATAAAGACAATAATAGTTCCTTATTTCGAATGTTAATCTATAAAGAAATAAGTTTCACATATGTAGATGCAATTTTAGGAAAAGTGGATAATCAAATACTTGGCCATAAGATGTGATTTAAAAGTTTAAACATTGTTGTAAACTATTCACCTATATGTGATGCATAGATAAATACTTATGTTGAAGATGATAGGAAATGAAAATCATAATAGGATAAGATGAATGGATAAAAGTAAACCATGTAACTTGTATACTTATGGGATAAGTAACTTATGTAACTCCAAATTGATGACTTCATGTATGTATCTAATCAAGTAGCAAAGAATTCGATAAATTATGAAAATAACATAGGTAACAATGTTAGGGAACCTGGAGGGATGTATGATCTTAACCTAATTTTAACATGTGATATACCTATTTAAGTAAGTAAAATTTAGAAAAGAAAATTAGTCAGGATTTTAGCCTTATCTTTCTGGGTTCCCTATCCTTAGAGAAGAGAGAGGGAAATAACATACATGAAACCTTTCCCCCCAAGTGTGACGATAATATATAATATGTAAGACATCCATAATGAAAGTTACTTTGTAATAGATACACAATTCCAAGCAAAATAAGGTGTGAATCTAATGTAAAACAAACATCTCTACACTAGAAAAGACATCACATTATAAAGTAAGTCATCAAGGAAAGAAATGAGATGATGATATGGATGACTATTAGTGATAGACATGCCCTTTGAGGCATGAAAAAAATTGTTAAGAAAATATGTTAGGTTCTTGCATAAACAAAGTATCTCATACTAAAAAGGATGTACCATCAAGAATAATGTTGAACCATATAGAGATTAAAAAGAGGACAGATAAGGATGCCACATTATGTCTACTTAGTGGCCAACTCAATTATAAAAGATATACACTTCCAAGAAATGAAAAAATTGTAACGAGGATACTAATCTAATTAAGGAGAAAGATCCTAAAAAACAAGTCCATTCATGGGAGGACATCATAGTATAAAAGAGAGAATCAACAAAGAGATAATGAATCCTTGAAGGGAAGGCAGAAATGATGACCCCCTTACCCACCAGTTAAGAGAGAAATATATATTTTCCTATTATAATGCCATTAATGCACATTACATAAAAAGGACTACATAATGAAGAGCAACATAATAGGAAAAGTATATGCTAAGGTATTTCTTTAATATGGAGAAAATGTAAAATATCCAGTGTTAATAAAAGAAGACATTTATCAACCAAATTTTGAACAAAGTGTCTATACTCAACACAATCACAAAGAGACTATTTATTGGAATACTAAAAGGAGCAAGAAAATTCACCTTTGATGGGTTATTTTAAGTGTTCACAATATCTATAAGGGAATCATATCCTAGAATTATACTTGATATCCAAATAGATTTCTTGGTCAAAGCTACACGGTCATCAAAAGGTGATGGATCATAAGATGCTGGGAAGAGAATTTTAAGAGGAGGTTTTGGTTAAGATAAAATATTAGCTTGAGGTATGTATGTAATTCTTTAGGAGGATAAGAAGGAGCCTTAAGGCTTTTGTCACAGAATCCTTGATCTTTGTATTCATGTTCAATAGGTTGTGATGTAGGAGCAAAAAGTGACTCATCTTGAGGTTTGTGGGTCGAGAGAGGTAGAAATGTTTTATTTGGTAAAATCATAATTCTCATCCTCTTTAGGTTGTGGAGGAGAAATATTATCAAATATTTTGGAGAAAAATCATCTAGGAAATATCTAACATCTGGATTATGAATAATATTTTGTATGTTTTGATATTCTTGCAAGTAGCGATTAACCTCTTGAGGAGTACCTATAGGTGTAGGAAAATGAGATCTATGTCTTGCTACTACAAGATCACTAGGAGCTATATTTTGAGAGTGAAGAATAGAATTAGGAGGGTTAGGCTCTTCAAAAATACCCTAATGTAATCTATATATTTCAAGAATTTTGTTAGAAGTTGTAGAAGAATTATAGTGAAACATTGATAATGGTCATAAAATATGCCTTACAAGAAAGAGATATATTAGTTAATCTCATTAAGCCATATGCAAGAATACCATGAAAGAATACAAATAAGAAGCTAAGATTCATTCCATGTGTTTGATAAAGAGAGGTAAGAAGGAATGTAATGACATAAGTAATTGCACACCAATCCAATTTATAGAGTTCCATGTTAACAAACATACAACTAGATCTCAAAATAGAAAAAAGAAGAGCAATCAAATCAATGTATATAATGTAGATCTAAACACCAAAATCAAAATGGAAATGTAATGCATTGGGTTCACAAAAATGTTATAATAAGAAATAGTATGTAGTACTAAGAGTTTCTAGATCTTAAATCTTACACACATCAAAATACAAAACCTCCAACAAAGTGAATCCAATTAGCACAACCAAGAAAGTAAGGGTGCCACTGTGAGATCTATGTAATGTATGGTTTTGAATTCCTTATGTAGAAATGATAAAGAAATGTAAATATGATTTATGAGAGTAGGTACAAGAGGAAAATAGGAAGAAAAAACTCACCTTGAAATAAGAAGACAAATATTAACCTTTAAATCCAAATTTGATTATCTGGACAGAATGTTAGAATAAGCTATAATTCTAGATCTGGGAACCTGATGCTTGTAATCGTCCACTATGCAAATTTTAGCCAAAAAGTGAAGGACTATGTTAGTTTTTTGGGACTATGTCAGGATCTTGAATTAGTCCCAGTAGCTCCAAATCTAATAAAAAATTTTGAGCGCTTGCAACTTTGTATGTACCTTCCAAATATAGATCCCCAACTTCGCAACCTATTCCCACACATAGAAAGAAGGGGAAGAAGGTTGTAGGGATGGGTTTTCCTCAATCAAACCCTTGTTTAGGAATAAACCTAGAATTGAAATAAATGAAATAAAAAGAGTGCTATCATGTAGTAGATATTAGATCTAAACAATGTTGTATATCATACCATATAGATGCAATCGTCTCTTAGAATGTGATCAAGTATGTTGATGCAATATCTCTGACTCAACAAAAAAACCAAAAGTAAATTATGTAAGACACAATCTCATGTAGTAGATGTTGTGATTCCCCACAATCTTGGATTGGGGAAGAAAGAGAAGAAGAATATTTGATGGATGAATGTAGATTTCCTCCCTTGATTGTAGACTACTTTGCTTGACCTCCAATGGGGGAAAGAAGCTAGATCTATGGAAGAAAAAACCTTGATGGAAAGAAAAAATGAAGATTTAAAATGCTTAATGGCTCTTGATGTATTCCTTGCACATGAATGCTTTATTTTCTTGAATGCTTGATAATGGATGCCTTCACCAATGGATGCTTTCTTGCACTTGGATATCTTGAATTCACAATAGATAGAAAATAGATTACTTGTAGATTTTGGATGTAATGGACCTGACAATGAGAGCACTAATTCCCTTTTATACACATTTCAGAGATCAAATTTTTTCAAGGCTAATTGTAATTACAAACCTTGGAAGAAAATCTCGCCATCGAGGTCCGGGCCAAATTTGGGCTCGAAAACCTAGGACTAAGTTGAGATGTCGATTTAGTCACAAAACTAGGTCAAGATTTTGACTTCATCCATGTAAAATCACCTCAAAATTTGTTGGAATGTCGGGGAAAGTGATAACGAGTCATGGTAAAAATTACTATTTTCTAGGATTTCAAAGAAAAACTTGAAATCCAAAAATAAATGCATAGGTTCTAGGTGGAAAATGAATTATGTGATTAGATGGAAAAATGAGAAATCAAGCATAGAAGTTAGATCCAACCTTGAGTTGTAAGCAATATTGAAGGAATAGGAGGGCCTTTATTTGAATTAAATATGCTTTTAGGTGCAATATGAGGTCCTACCATAATAAACACACTAAAGTAGGCTCAAAATGGTCCCAAAATGAGAAAAAGTTAAGTGCTTACTTTTTAGGATGATACACTTATAAAAAATAGCAATTTGATAAAAGGGAAATTGAGAGTTTTTAGTACATTTGAGGGACATCATCAGGGTCTTTAAGAGTTTCAAGGGAATCTTAACATCTCTTTATAGTTCTTGAAATAAGTGGATATTCTAGAAACATTCCTTGTTTGAGAGGTATCCTAGAAATGTCCCCTAAAAAGTGGTGGTGATGATGAAATATTGGAGGGATGTTCTCTTCGATCCATTCTTCTTAGGGTTGACTATATTCTTGAAAGAACTAGATTTAAAGAGGGTATGTCTCTATGGAACATTATTAAAAGGTCAAATATATCACAGTGAAAGTGACTTTACACAGATTATAAGAATGAATTATTCAAAATTTTCATTTCTACTTCCTACATTAAAGATTAAATAATTTTTGAGCTATGCATCAAAATTATAAACAACTATTTATTAACTATTAAAATTAACCATATACTTTCAATCTTGATAATTTCAAAATCTTTTTGTTATATATAATCTTTTATATCTCTAAGTTAACTTATTATATTCATCATTCCTAAAATTTTAAAAGAAAAACATATATAATTTATTAATATTAAATTTGAAAATCCCATTGAAATAATTTTATACAAACAACAATTATGGAGTCTTGAGATGGAGAGATGTATAAATTGAGGGTTTATATTTGGGGATGGTATGAGGATGATGACTCATGAGGGTCTATAGGTAGAGATCCTAATAGTATTAAGGATGATACCTCAAGAAAAGTTTAGGAGAAACACCCTTGGTGTATTACCTATTGTAGTATAGGGTAGGGTGGAAGAGTGACACTCTTACCATCAAGCCCAAATTAAAGCCATCAAAACTATCAAAAAATTCACAATACATGTCATTTTATGATCAACCAATGATGACTTTGGTTGATGCTCATGCTCTTGTGATTTCTCTCACTTCCACTATCTTAAGCTCACTCTTTTATCCGTTCTTATTCTTTTAGCACATTGTTGCAACTTGTATCCAAGTACTCAATATTGTTGAAACTTGATGTTGATTTGAGTTGAGAGTGGAATTTATTGCTATTTGTGTGTTCTTAGTCTATGGCTAGAGTCCATAAACCAATGTCAAATATTAAAAATGCTCAATTTTTAAATTTTCACCTAAAAGATAATTATTTGATACAATGGACATTGGGAATTTTTGGTACACTTGAGGAACATCAACAACTCCCCTAAGTATGTCGAGGGAATCTTGACATCTCCTTGTAGTCCCAAAAATAGGGGATATCCTAGAAATGTTCCTTCTTTAAGAGAGATATCCAAAAAATTTCCCTTGACAAGTGGGGGTGGTGATGCAATGGTGATGTTCTATTAAGGTCCTTACTTCTTGGGGTTGTCTATATTCTTGAAATAATTAGATTTCAAGAGGGTGTGTCCCAATGGAACATTATTAAAAGGTCAAATATAGCAATGTAAAATTGAGTTTACACAAAATATGAAAATGATTTGTTCAAATTTTGTATTTCTACTTCCAATATCAAAGATTAAATGATTTTTAAACTATAATTCAAAAAATATGATCAAAATAATAAACAACTATTTTTTTTGGCTGAGGAAATATTGTATTTTATTAATTATTAAATAATGTTTATGGAATAATTATGCTAATAAAAGAAATCCCGTGCCAGAAGGGCAACTTGAGTTTCACCTCATTGTTGGTGCCATCTACAATCTTTTTTGACTCAACTGCCAATATGTTACATGTTAACCAACCCCCAATGAACCCAGACTATCTTTTGAGACCCCATCAAAATTTATCTTCATCCATCTATTATCTGATTTCATCCACTCCACTTCTTCCCTCAAATTAACCATAGACTTCCTATTAACAAACCTAATAATAAACAACTATTTATTAACTATTAAATTATCCAAATACTTTCAATCTTGATAATTTTTAAATCTTGATATTTTACTATATAATTTGTTATATATCTAAATTAGAATACTTAGCCTTATATTCATCAATCCTAAACTTTCAAAAGAAAAAATAAATACATATAAAGATTAAAAAATTGAAATTCCCAGTAGAGACCCCCACTCTCAAAAATAAAGTGAAAAAATAACTACAAACGACGATTGAATATGTCCCATCTACTTAAAAACAATTTAAATATACTTACATCTTATCAACTTGTCATGAACATTTGAAAATAATCATGACACAGTTAAAGACTTCAATTTTAAGATTACTTGCATCTTTGAAAAAAATTAGCAACAGATAAATTTAAAATAGGAGTCTTCGTTGGAATTTCTTGAAATGCTCACAAAAAGGAAGAAGTTGTCAATCACATATGTTCACCGTTTTTAAAAAATAAAATATGAAAAATGAACCGACCAATCAACCGTTCATCATTCTTTACCTTTTAAATGAAACAATCGCAATTAATCAAGCAACCCACCGTTCATTTTCTATCTTCACAAATTAGAAACATGTGCAAATTATAAAGGAGAACTCACTTAGGCCAGCAATTGCTTATAAAAGCTGGCTAGACTAGTTGAAGTTTCCAATTAAATATGTTGTACTATATTTTAATAAAAAAATCTATAGACTCGTTCAAATTTCCACTAAATAAATTGTATATATTAATAAAAAGTAAAGACTTTGGATTGTGACAGTTTTTGTGTTGGTTGCTTATGTGGGAAATTATTTATCATTTTTTATAAAAAGATTTATAATGTTTAGTCAATGTGTTAGATGTTTATGGTGTGGGAAAGTTATGTACGTTTTAAAAGTAAAAATTTAGAATCAAATCTATTAGATTTCCACAATCCATACTAATGTTTTTCTGAATTTGATTGTGTAGAATTTTTTTGTCATCAACATTTCGGATTATACTACATGATCCATCATCAGGATGTCGTCAACGTTTCGGATCATACTACATGATCCATCATCTTATGTTCTTTTTTCTCTCTAACATTCTGATGATGGATCATGTAGTATGATCTGAAATGTTGAAGACAAAAAATTTCTACACAATCAAATCCAAAAATTGATACAAAACAAAAATTTAGAATGTTATCTTCTCACAATTTTCTTTTAGATTTAATTGAAGATGCTTATTTGATGATCATTTCTAATCACACCCAATAATTCATCATCATAAAAAAATACGAATTACTGAATGTAATTTGAAACGTCTATTAAGTAACCATACACAATTTAACCCAAAGAAAAGCTAAAAATATTTCATCCAACCTTGATATATTTCATCAAGCCTTAATTATGTATAATAAAAGTCATCTACCACATTTAGATAACATACCAACTCTTTAAATTCTTCCTTAAAAATTCTCCAATCTCTATCGAATGCACTTGGGCAATAAATCTAGTGTTCACACATTTGGAAATCTGAGCCGCTTTATTGAATGTACAGAGAAGCTTCAAATATTTGACTGGGGAACTTGCAGGGAAGAAATAACTTTAACTTTGTGGTGTGGTGGGCATACTGTCAAGAAAGTCGGCTTTGTAGATGGGGTAACCTCTTTAATTTAATTCATTCCAGCTGGGGAAGACTGAAGAGAGAACTTTGACTGTGCTTGTGGGCCTTATACCCTACGTGATCTCTTTGCATCCACAAATTTGAGTTTACAACTTACGACTTAGTCCATTTTCTAAACCATGGAAGCAAGGTGGGTTTGAGTCAAATACTTTGTCTGGCACGGCACCTCAGGTTTAAATTTGATAAGACTCTCTCATCAAATGTTCAAGGATTAAATTGTCTTTTAACTTGTTCGAACTGGGCATGTAAACTATTAATTAATCCTATTCAAGTCAACAAACATGCATTGATCAGATTAATGGCATTGTCTTTTTTGTGTACTTCACAACAATTGAGGTCAGAGAACATGTACAAATCAGATTGAAAGACAAAACTTTATTGCTTCTACAGTTTTCTTTAAAGGTTTTTGAGATTGACGAAGTCCACAAGAGCTGATCCAGAGATTTCCGTGGTTTTGACCTGCTTTATATCGATTCTTGACTTGCTTTATGTAGTGGCGAGCATGGACTTATTCTACTTCTTCTACATAGACAATCTTTTATCTGTTCATGATAGTGATACAACTCCCATGAGTGCGTCACTTCTAGTAGAAAAATGTACAAAACTTTGGGAGGAATTTTCTGAGTTGATGAAAGAACCAAAGCTTTATGAAAGAAAGCATTGAACAACTCTGATGAGTTGTAAAACAAAAAGAAACACTCTTATTCCTTGTGTGACATTTCTTGGAGATTGTATAAAAAGAGCCTTGGAGAAGTCAAAGATTAGAAAGATCCCTTAAAGGCAAATTTGAAAAAGTAAGATTAGAAAGATCTCTTTAAGGCAAATTTGAAAAAGTTAGATGTATTCTTTCAAATTCTGGTGTTAAATTTCAAATATAGAACATCTCATCCATCTTTTGGCACTTACAATATTCATAGAGTTCAAGTTAGAGCTAGACTAAATTGGACAAAAGATAGAGATTCTAGTACTCTATTCTTCATATAGATAAACAAGAATATACTTCATCCTAAACAAAATCAATGGCCCCCAATCAAATCATTTTCTTAGTGAGCAAGCCTTCTATCAACACTACAACGGACTCCTCACTTTAATGATTATGTTAATTACTCTTTCATTCACATTTTGGGAGAGATGGTTGGTGAAGGTATTTCCAATAAGTTACTATGAAGATTTTAACTATGATATGAATCATCTAATCAATGAAAAGAGTTATATTATTCATGGTTTATTTACTCGATTCTTCTAGACCTTTTAGCCTTTGTGAAGATTCCTACAATGTTTATCTAGAGGCCATGGAAAATGGTTCTTGGGAACCTTTATTAATTAAGGTCGAATCAATCTCATTCTTTTAAATAATAATGTAGACACTATTGGAAGTTAGAGAATTATTACCCTTCTTAAAACTTATAGATACTATTGGAAGTTTAAGAATGATTACCCTTCTTGCAATTTATTATAACCAAAATTATGGATCTTTGGATCAAACCTATTATTCAAGATATTACTTGTTCCAAACAAAGAAAGTTCCTTGGTGGAAGGTCCATTTTGGATTATTTTTTCCCTTACTTATGATTGTCTGAAAAGGACACTACAAATTACACAAGATGCTCTAGTTATTAAAATTGACTTTGACAAGGCTTATGAATGGATAAGTTGATCATTCATTTATAAGATGCCAATTTTGTTAATATTGGGACCTAAAATAATCAAAAGGTCCAAATGCTATTGTAATGATTGGTGAGAAATAATATGCAATAGGCAAGTTTATGCATACAAACAAGGAATCTATCTAAAACTTATTTTACCATCTCTTACATTGGAAGGAAGATGATTCACAAGGCCTCAAGAGGGAAACACATTAGGCAGATTTGGTAATCCTTCACTGATGGGGGACTATGACTATGTGAATGCAAATGAGAAATACAAGATCTAGGGATAAATAGGAAGAAAAGATGGTTTTTTACATGCACAGTGAGACTAAGAATTGATAGCCCAGTTTTGGGACAAACTTTAGCAACTAGAGACTTTAACTGACACGTAGTCCAAATTTTAGGTTAAAGTGGTCTGAGGACTAGGGAAGCTTAATTTCCTTGTTCCTAGACTAGGGTGACTGACTCAAATTGTTCCAAGAACTTTTTGATGAAATCACTTGTAGATTGTAGCCCTCCTCTTGATCTGTTAGTATCTATTTATGTGCATTTGCCACTTATTCTTGCATGTACACAAAAGGAAAATATTATGTATAAAGGGGTTTGCATAAATTGAACCCCAATTTAAGAATTAACTTTGAAATAAAAATGAAATATGTTTGAAAAGAAAGCATCTTGACATATAGAAAAGGCTTGATCTAAAACTAGAATGTTTATATCTTCATAAACCTTCTTGATGTTCAAATTCTCATGAAGATGCTTGATATTGTCTTGAAGTTAACTTTAGGATAAGAAGATCATAGACAGCTTCAAAAATGCACATATCTACAAATTAATCATCTTCAATGCCTTGAATGCTTGATCTCTTGTCTTAGAACTTGGAATGTGAAATTGGAGTTGAGATCCCATGAATGTAATGAGATATTGATTGCTTATCTACCAAAACGGGGTAGGATACCTTGTTTATATACCTCTCCTAACCATTTCAGGGTATTAAACTTGAAGAAAACTGACAAGGGTCTAAAATCCTTGTTAAAACCAAAGGACTATTACATAGTTCAAATTTGGAACTAAACCTTGGGAAACAAGATGAATTTTGGGAACAAGGCAACCCAAGTCACCTTGTTCCTCTTGGTCACATTGTTCCACCCAAGACAAACCCAAATTTGGACCAAAGTTCCTATTTGGAGAGAGGATGTTACATCAAAAGTATATATAGAATTGGCACAAGATCAAGCATGTTAGATGTGGAAGGCCAAGAACACTAAAATAGGGCCTAGCTAAGAAAAAAAATTATATCCTCCATAAACATATGTGCTCCCAAAGAAGCAATATAAGACTCTTTCATAGGAGAAAAATGAACCACCTTGGACAACTTGTCCATAGTAACTATAATGACATTGTGCCAATGTAATGACATCTAGGTATCCCAATAATGAAATCAATGGATATAGTGTCCCACTTCCACTCGGGAATGGAATGTGGTTGTAAAATACCTATTGGATGATGATGTTCTACCTTCACTCTCTCACACTCAAGGAATCTAACCATGAAATTGGAAAAATCACGCCTCACCCCTACACAATGATACAATTTTGTAAGATTGACATGTATATTCTTGATGCTAGAATGTGTAGAAGAGGACACACAATGTGCCTCTAAAAAAACTAAAGAATTAAGATCATCTAACACTAACACATAAATGCATCCAAGATGTTGGAAAAGTCATCTAACTCTAAGGAATAACCTACAAATCAGCTCACAAGGGGTTTCTCTGACTTAATCTTTTCTATAACTTTCTATTACTAAGCATCACCGAGTAAAGCCTCAAGAATATGGCTACGAAAATCTACACCAAGAGACTAAATTGAGATCTTGTGGCTTCTCATACGCAAGACATCCACAACTGCGTTCTCCTTTCCCTTGATGTAACTAACATCAAAATTGATCACAAAGGAACTCAATCAAAGGACATTTTCATGCAATCAAGTTCAACTAAGTAAAGATATACTACAACTTGTGATGATTTCTACGCAAATCAAACCTATAACCCAAAAGAAAATATCTCCAACATAAAAGTGCATGCACAACTACCGCAAACTCTAAATTATGGGTGGGGTAGTTTAGCTCATGATCCTTGAGCTTCCAGGACTCATATATAATCACTTGTCCCTCATGTGTTAGAACTACCCCAAAATACTCCAACAACGCATCAATGTACACCATAAACTCAGTTGTAGGATCTAGCACTATAAAGATAGGTTTACTTGTCAATCTCTCCCTAAGAACTTAAAAAATTATAACACATTGATTCGACCAGAAAAAATTCAAAGTTAAGTGTTAGAAGTGAAGTGATAGGATGTGCTAACTAGAAAAAATCCTTCAAAAATTGGTGGTAGTGACCTTTCATACCCATGAAACTATGGACCTTAGAAACACTTATCAACATTCGCTAGTCCATAATGGCCTCTATCTTCAATGGATCTATAGAGATGCTCCCTCTTGAGATTATTGGACCCAAATACCTCACCTTTGTTTGGAAGAACTCATAGTTGGCTAGGTTTCCAAATAGTTGATGATAATGAAGACACTATAAAATGTAATACAAATGGACCTCATGTTACTCCATCATCCTCAACTACACTAAAATGTTGTCAATAAATATAAGGAAAAAATACTCAAGGTAGGTGAGAAACACTCCATTCATCAAACTCATAAATATTGAAGGCTTGTTGGTCAACCCAAAGGGTACAACCATAAACTCGTAATGTCTGACTGAGTACAAAAAATTATCTAATGAATGTCAGCCTCATGAATTCAAAGATGGTGATACCTTGACTTGAGATCTACCTTTGAGAACACTCTAGCTCCCTTCATCAAATAAAACAAATCATAAATCCTTGGCAAGATATATCATTTTTTCATTGTCACCTTGTTCAATTGCTAGTAGTTAATGCACAAATTAAGAGATCCATCCTTCTTATTAATGAATATGACTCCTTATCCTCAATAGGAAACACTACCTTTTGAATATGGCCCTTGGCCAACAACTCCTCCAACCTTAGTTGAAGCTCACTCAAATCACGAGTGGTCATATAGTATGGTTCCAAAGAAATAATCTCTTCTCTAGGAATGGGATAAAAGTGGAAATCTATGTCGTGCTTAGGTAACATGCCTATAATATCACTTAAGAAGACATCTAAAAACTCATGAGAAGTGGGTGATTGTTAAGAGACACCTCTTAATGAACTCAATTCCCAAGTGACTAAAAAAGACTACGACCAACTAGAAACCATATCACATACTCTGCTTCATTTGAGTGGTTGAGATCATTTGAACTAAAATAGGTCTTTAGACCCCTACAATCTTAACACACCCACCTATGTCATAAAATCATTCTATAGACTTGCACCGACATTGTATATAAACTTGGTGGGAAGCTAGCTAGTCCATACCCAAAAATATGCCACAAGAACCCAAGGGTAAGATACAAAGATCTACTATGGTGGTGAAGTTTCCTAAATCCAACACATAACCATGAATGGGGGAGTCTACTTCTACTCTAGAACATATGGCTAACTCTATATACCAGCTATCAACCTATCACGCTACCACTAGCCCACATCTCTTTATGCGGAAGGGGGAAATAAAAGAATTTGAAGCACAAAAATTAAATAATTTATAGAGGTAGATATACCACATAAAACACCTTTAGTATCAATAATGGTTCCCTGATGCTCTACTTGATAGTTATCAACAACCACAAATAACTTATGGGATCTACTTGTATACCCTATAGTAGGCTCAGAACTAGTGCCTTTGGCTAGCTCCTAGAACAACTCTCTTAGGACATTGCATTACCCTATGACCATGTCGGACACAAGTAAAGTATGGCCTAGAATTATAGACAAGCCTTGCAAAAGGTACACTAGAATGATGAAAAATATCCTTGCTAACACTCGACTACACACTATGAGATGATTGGCCATGTTGGACCTTCCTATCATGGTTTCAACTACAGTACCTAGATCCTAAGGTATGTACACTATGGTCTCTCTACTATCTCTAAGAATTCCTATGTCTATGTTGTTGTTGGTGGATTTCCCTAGGAGGTGTAGAATATGCGCTAGAAGATCTTGTGATTTTTATCTAAGTACTATGTATACTTAATCTAAAGGGCTATTCACTACTAACTTGTACTCATGTCCTACCTCCAAGACCCATAGCTATATTCTCCTCGGTAATCTCACCTTCTTTATGACAACCAACAAAGTCCTAGGCTAGAAAATACTAACACCACCACTAATACAATATTAAGGACCCAAATAAACTACTATAACAACATAAACTCACCATGTAAAATATTAGTATACTACCTCAACTAAAATAACCTATGCTTTTAGTGTTCTACTATCATAGACCCTTGATGAATATGGTGAAAATCATCTGTATATTTCTAACAGTAATGATTAGAAAGGAAATGTACATGGAATCATTCCTCAAAAATCTCCCATGAAATAATAACAATGTCTAGTTAGAGTCTTTTATCCTCTATACAAGTAGATGGTATTGTTTCCCTTAATTGACTCAATTTCTACTTATGGAAAGGAGAGATAAGACTAACTAGTACTTGTACTAGAAGAGGTTGTAAGAATTACATAGATAAAATTAAGTTTAGTTAGTTTTGTTACAAGTAGGGAAAGTGCACCAATAACCAATAGGGGGTCCAATAACTATTATGTTTTTGTTATGATGACCCCCCAATTACTAATATTAAGGTCGCCTTAAGAATGATCACACATGTGTTGGGATTAAGATGCCTCGACCTTAGGAGTCCCAAATGGATTTAATTTAATTATTTTTAATGGTCTTTTGGAAAGATTTTTAGTAGGATAGAATCTTTCACATAGATAGATTTGGAGATTGAGAAAATAGAAATTAATGTTTATGCAAGAGTTGTACAAAAATAAGTTTCTAATTAATTGATCTAGATACATGTAATGTGGATGCATTCAAGAAGTTGCTTCTTTTTGCATTATAATCTCTATAAATACAAGTATTGCTAGAGGAGTTGTATGTGAGTATCAAGAATTCACTTTCATAGGGATTGTGCTACCTATTTTTCTCTAGGATGGAGTTGGATGTAAATCTCCATGTAAAGGATTAGAGTCTGAAGATTGAATTGTAATTGTATTCTATTGCTAAATAATACAATGGCTCTCTGGTTTTGGAGTAGGGTTTTTTTACCCAAAAGGGTTATCCCCATATAAATTTTGTGCTTTATCTTATGTATTATTCCATCCATTTATTGATTATGTATTGTTGAATCATAATGCATGTTGCTAAAATTTCTTTTTAAAGCACTTTTCTCTAAGATTTTAATCATGGGATGCTCAATCTCCATTTGGTATCAGATCTTTGTTTCAAGTTTTGTAGGTTACTTACATGTTTTTTTCTATGAGTTGCATGTGTTAGGAATAGTCCCAAGAGATAACTGAGAGGGGAGAGGGGGGGGGGGGGTGAATTAGTTATCTACAAGATTCAATTCTTTATCCAATTAATTACAGAATAATATTAAGCACATACACAATAAGATAACACTTAACATGACACCACAATTTTGGTTACAGGGAAACCCAAATAGGTAAAAACCTAATGCAATCAAGTATGGAGGATTCAATTAAGGACTATCCAAACTTGCATCCAAACCACAAAATAGTGGAATTACACACAATAACACCAGATCTGAAATAAAGCAAGTATCTTTATTCATCAACAACTGATTACATGCAATGTGTCGAGCTGTAAGGCCTTCCCGGTTACGGCCAATTAAAAAGCAAGAACAACTCTACAAGATCATGCAAGATCTAACACACCTCTTAGCTAGTCCAGGTCTGTAACACGACAGGACACTGGTAGGCCCACCAAGAAAGATCTAAACTTGTGCACACAGGCCACCAAGAAATCTTCTTGTGCCTAAGCTCGCAAGCTACCAACTCTGCTATATTTCTAAATCCAACTCCAAATCTCTCATCTAATTCTCACTGATCCCCTCTAAATAACTACCCAAACATCTACTTAAATATTAATTCCCAGCCATAAGTCAGCTTTACAAATAATTAAATCCCAAAGCCCAATCGGCTTCCAAATATACAAATATTAAATACAAAACATGGTTGACTCTCAAATAGCCTTACAATAATTAAATTATCCATGCCGGCCTCTAGATCCACATAGGAGAATGCAACATGCCATATCTAGGTCCCCACACATCCAACAGTCAATCCATAACTCAAGGAACGCGACCCAAATTAAATGCATGAGTCGGCCAAGCTGATCCATCCAAACAACCAAGTCAGTCTACAAGAACACTGAGCACCAGTAAGCAACACTGAGACCCGTTAGTAACCAAACACCGAGCAACAAAGAAATAATCGAGCACCAGTGAACCAACCACGCCAAGCATCACTGAGCAACATAGTTATTGTCGAGTGCCAGGAGAAACTAACACCTTTAGTTATCGAGCATTCTTCAGAGACCGAGCACCTTGGTGATCACTGAAACCGAGCAACCATACTCCAAGATCAAGCAAATACTTCACCAACAAAGATCAAAACTACTAATCTGCCTTTCAAAACAAACATATTTTTGGTTGATATAGGATTGTCAAGAATCCTAGGATGCTCCTACATTAGACACCTCAGGTAAAGAATATTTTCTCATAAGGAAATCAGGAACACCTTAAGGGAATCAAAACAAGTATGCCAAGTCTATTCTTAACCCATATCTCCTCTTGTCCTTTATCCCAAGTTGTCTTCACTTCATCCACTATCCCTTGCAACAAGTTTTCCTATTTCCCACTTCTCTTATCTTTTCTGTCTGCAACTGATAACAACTGAATCTTACCACCTCTTTCATTGCCGATCACATTAGTACCTTAGTAAGCCCCATCCTCTCCAGACTCCTCGGTATCATCTGTATCTCTCTGTGTCAAAAATGTCATTATCTATTGTACTATTTCTGTAAGAAAGACCATCTACCTCTTAATCTCAACAAACTCTTCAAATATATCATTCTCCTTCCCTTTCAAACTAATCTTTGTAGGAATAGGTTCCTCAATCCTCTACTCTTGAGGTTTGTCATAAGGACAACATCTTATAAGTCCACATCCCTTAGCCCCTGTCTCCTGTAAAGGTAACAACTTATGCCTAGATCCTTCATGCCTAACCACATAGGTGTTTGCACGACCATCAAACAAAATTTTTTGTCAAATTTCCAAGGTCTCCCGAGCAACAGATGACAAGCATCCATAAGCAATATATCACACAATATTTCATCATGATAAGATCCAATCTGAAAATTAACCAAGCATTGTTCTTCAATCCTAACCTTAGACACATCTTGTATCCAACTAATCTGATAAGGATTAGGATCTTTCTTTCTTTCCAAATTCAACTTACTAACCATCTCTTTTGAAACAAAGTTTTCAAAACTGCCACCATCAACTATAACATTACATACCTTATCCTTGCACTTACATCTAGTTCTAAACAAATTTCTTCTTTGCACTGGTTCCTAGACACATGTAGCCAACCTTCTAGTGATAAGAAATTCACCCTTCTCTACAATATTCTCAATGTCTTCCTCAGTAGTTAGTGCAACCCTTTTCTTAGGACATTGAAAACTTCTATCACCTGCCTCACCACATTGATAACAAGTACTAGTGAACTCATTTTTCCACCTTCCTCTTTGTCCAGTATTGAAATTATTAGTGACTTGACCACTGCTAGATCCCACATCAGTATTCTTAGGATTCTCTACCACATTAATTTTGGCAATGGTTTCACCAACCTTACCACCTTGGTTCCTATTATTTTGTCTTCCTTCAAACTTCTTATTCAACTTCTCTTCAATATTTAATGCCATCTGATAAGAATCTCCTATTGTTTTCATCTGAACAGTAAGTAACTCTTCTTGAATACTAGGTCTCAAACCATAAACATACCTAGCAACCTTCTCTTTATCAGCTTCAAAATGACCAGTCCTAATTAGGATTATGTAAAACTCCTCAGTGTACTCCTGTACTGATTTGTTAGTTTGCTTCAAGGCTTGCATCTTCTTAAACATGTCTAACTCATAATCCACCGGAATGAATTTCTTCTTCAACTTTTCAACCATTCAGTTCTATCTAGAGATAGTTCCCTTTCCTCTCCTACTTCTTTCCAACTAAACTTCCCTCCACCAAATATTTTCATGACCATTCAACTTAATCTTTGCAAATCTAACCCTATCAGGATCCTCTATTTCTTCATACTCAAAGTACTCATCTATTTCATTAATCCAATTAATCAACTCTTCTGGCCTAAGGCTTCCAGTAAATGCATAAACTTCAATCTTAGGTCTTTTCCCAATTTTAGACATAGCCTTCAGGATTCTATTCTCTTTAGGATCTCTAGCTTCTTCTACAACTTCTTCAAAATGATCTTCTTCCTCAGATTCATCCTCACTATCTTCTTTCGGTGTAGTCTTCTTCTTTCTCAATTCCTCTTGTTGATCTTGCACTTGGTTCTGCAAAGCTCTAAAATCATCAAGACTAAATTCTCTAGTAGCTTCCTCCTTTGAGATCTAACGAGCTCTCCTCGGAAGCATCTTCAATCCAAGATCCTGGTGCAAACTGCCTCTCCTTCGGTGATCTATCCACACATTCAAGATCAACTCACTTTGATACCACTTGATGCAGTCAAGTATGGAGGATCCAATTAAGGACTGTCCAAACTTGCAACCAAACCACAACACAACAGAATTACACACAATAACACCAGATCTGAAATAAAACAAGTATATTTATTCATCAACAACTGATTACATACAATGTGTCGGGCTGTAAGGCCTTCCCAGTTACGGCCAATTACAAAGCAAGAATAGTTCTACAAGATCACGCAGGATCGAACACACCTCTTAGCTAGTTTAGGTTTGTAACATGACAGGACACTGGTAGGCCCACCAAGAAAGATCTAAACTTGTGCACATAGGCCACCAAGTAGTCTTCTTGTACCTAAGCTCGCAAGCTACCAACTCTTCTATATTTATAAATCCAACTCCATATCTCTCATCTAACTCTCACTGATCCCCTCTAAACAACTGCCCAAACATCTACTTAAATATTAATTCCTAGCCACAAGTTGTCTTTACAAATAATTAAATCCCAAAGCCCAGTCGGCTTCCAAATATACAAATATTAAATGCAAAACATGGTCGACTCTCAAATAGCCTTACAATAATTAAATTATCCATGTCGGCCTCTAGATCCACATAGGAGAATGCAACACACCAGATCTAGGTCCCCACATGTCTAACGGTCAATCCATAACTTGAGGAACCCGACCCAAATTAAATTCACTAGTTGGCCAAGCTGATCCATCCAAACAACCAAGTTGGTCTACAAGAACACCAAGCGCCAGTAAGCAACACCGAGGCCTGTTGGTAACCAAACACAAAGCAACAAAGAAATAACTGAGTGCCAGTGAATTGACCAAACCAAGCATCATCAAGCAACGTAGTTATCGCCGAGCGCCAAGAGAAACTGACACCTTCAGTTACCAAGCGTTCTTCAGAGACTGAGTACCCCAGTGATCATTGAAACCGAGAAACCATACTCCAAGACCTTGAAAATACTTCACCAACAAAGATCAAAACTACTAATTTGCCTTTCAAAACAAACATATTTTTGGTTGATACAAGATTGCCAAGAATCCTAGGATGCTCCTACATCAAAACCCTACTGGGATCTAGCACCCACTATAAACTGCACTAGAGTATAATGATCCCTGTTAGAAGATCTTACAACCCTGTTAGGAGTTGATCTTTACAATGCATGAAGTACTATGACCTAGTCAAGTATTAGGATTCTTTTACAATTAACCTTGTTAAAGGTGAGGACACACTGTCTGGGAGCACATTGCTCAAATAGGGAAGGTTGTAACCTTCTGCATAACAGATACACACTATATCTGGATCTTGGTGAACTGGAAAGTAGACCTACTATCTTGATCAGTTCCAATGAATAGCTTATAATCTCTTCTTGTTCACATAGATCTTCAACTGATGATTGAATTTCTCAGTACATTCGCATCTTCTGCTCTGCTCTAACAATCACACTTATCAATCAAAATAGACTGGCTATAAGTATCTTTCTCCAAGTGATATAATCAAGTCACCTTGTTAGAACCTTCTTGAAATCATAATAGAGAAACAATATAACTCTTAAATAACATCTACAACGGCTAAACTAAGCACATAACATAAATAGGACTGCACAACTCAATATGAGTAGACTCATCGCTTCACACTGTTGGATCCACCAAATTAACTAAAAATTTATTCTCATGCTGAAATACATTATGTGCTCTTAACCAAACATTCTTAACTCATCACCAAACATGAAACAAAACACGCATATCAAAATGATAGGCGCAACTACTAAAACAATATAAACACTATCGGCTCCATCAGATAAACTCAGGAAATTATAACTGGCAAATAGAAACATCATAAATCCACTTGTACTACACAAATAACTCTACATCCATGAACTTAGCAACATAAACATGTCTTCAACACAAATATAAATGTGCAAGGCTACAACATAACCATATTGAAAATCACATACAAAACTCTGCCTATAACACTGTCAGGAACACTACTGATACAAACAACTACACAGTTGTCTGCACTCAAAATCAACCTCTACGTCTATGATATCATGCTGATAACATATCTAAGAAACATATGCTCAAGGCTCTCTATATAAGACTTCAACGCATGCTTCTTACCATATGTTGTCATCAATGACAAACTTACAGTCAACACTGATTTGCTGGCAAATCTCCAACAACATGTTCATGCATTTTGAGTTGCATTTACTTGCATGGACTTGCATGTTGGTTGTATATGCTTGCATGTTGATGCATGTAAGATTTCTTGGTGTTACAGGTTCTGAGTATTCCTTCTATGATGATTTCTTAGCTTGTAAAGCTTGGGAGAATCTGAAAGAATTGGATGAAGAAGATTGATCCTTTTATGAGTGGAAGTCTTTTAATTGTTAAAGTTTTCAGAGACAACATGTGGTTTGAAGGATGGTGAATACAGAGAAAATGGAGTTGGTCCTTGTGAATGGTCCTTGGTACTACATGATAAAACATTCTATTTGTTGTGATTGGTAGACTCAGTGTGTCTTTGATCTTTTAGATTTGACATTACCCATGCGGTGGGAGTTCTTGTATGTGTTTGGTCTTCATTGACTAGTTTGTACATGGAGCTTGAGTTTTCTTTTATGGGTTTCCTATGTTGATGACATGATTTTTTTGATGTTGTATACCTTCAAGGTATGTGTGATTGGATGGATTAGCATTTGTTGTGGGTGCTATTTTCAATACCATGAGTTTATCGATTGGATGAAAGCAGTTTATAGGATTGTTGTTCATATTGTTATTTTATCTTATTTTCTAGAGAATTACTTCATAGTTGTGTTCTGGTATGAGCTTTGAAGTTGATTTTGATGATGCTTATATATATCTCATGAGCATAATGGAGAGGTGGAAATATCCTATAGTCTTTGATGTTACTTGGATCTATGTGGCTTCATGGATGGCATTGATGATGTGTTATTTATTAGGTGGCTTTGAACGATGTAAATCTTGGTGTTTCTAGTGACTCATGTAAGGTCTTCATCAAGTCAGAGAATATTGGGATTAAGGTGCCTCAACCTTAGGAGTCCCAAATGGATTTAATTTAATTATTTTAATGGTCTTTTGGAAAGATTTTTAGTGGGACCAAATCTTTCACATAGATATACTTGGAGATTTATAAAATAGAAATTAATAATTATGCAAGACTTATGCAAAAAAAGTTTCTAATTAATTTCTCTAGATACATTGAATGTAGACGCATTCGAGAAACTGCTTCTTTTTGCATTCTAATCTCTATAAATACAAGTATTGCTAGAGCAGTTGTATGTGAGTAAGAGGAATTCATTTTCATAGGGATTTTCCTACCATTTTTTTATTGGAGTTGATGAGTAAACAACCCACAGCTCCCAAGAACACCTGCATGCAAACACCTGTCACAAAAAGAGAGAGAAGCAAGAAGTTAGAGAGACTCGAACGCATGAATCCATGAAAGAGGAGACATTCTTGATGTGAAAAAATAGAAGTTGCAATTGAATAAAAAAAATTTCTCAATTACAATCTCTTATGAAACAAGAGGAGATCAATCTTTATTAAAGGAGATCAAAACCCTAAAAGGATAAAACCTAGGTTGCACAATAATAATTAATAAAGAAATTAATTATTATATGTCTAAAGTTTAACTTAAATAGAAATAGATAATAAGTGAATTAACAATTAAATCAAACATGATTTAATTAATAAGGAAACACTTTATTACTCTAACACTCCCCCTTAAGATGAACTTTGGGAGAAGCAAAAAACCTAGAAAGAACTACTAAAAGCAAATGGGTCCTGACAACAAAAGGCCTAATTACGTACCCAAGTACAAAAGAGATTCTCTATAAAGAAGATAAATAGAGAAAACCACATGGGAAAAACTCTACTCCAAAAAGAGACAAAGGCTAGTCTGGAGAACTGAAGAAGCCTCTGAAACTAGGAATGTTCTAGAAAATAGGAACAAGGATCAACATGTACAACATCAATGAAGCAAGAAGCTGCAAACGTTGTCAAGAAGTAACTACTGATCTGAAGATCCTCCAATGAAATATGACCAAGTAGAGAACACTATAATCTGTATGAGTGCCCTCAAATGACACTACTTGAATCAGGAGGGAAATAAGGGCAAACAACTGAAGTCAGAGATACAAAATAAATTAATCTACATGAGTGACCTCAAATGACATTACTCGAATTAGGAGGCAAAAAAAGGAAAACACCTGAACTCCAAAATACAGATGGCATAAAAACACCAAAAGTCTGAAGAACTGATCAATCAAAGCTGGAAGAGTACATCCAAAAATAGGAAAGAAAGAGTGTCCATATGGTAAATGATCCATCTCACCAAAATGCATAGGTATCTAGCCACTGCATCCACCTAGTACATAGAAAAAATACTGAATACATAGCTCACACTATTGAACCAAGGAAGTAGTAGAACCAATAGTAGAAACCCCCCCATAATGCTAACAAGGGACTAATGACAGGTGTGTGTGTGAGTTTGTAACCTACCACACAAAACTTCAATAGGATAGTAACATCACTTGTTAGAGGAAAATGAAGATTCAATTGAAAATGCTAACAAGTAAAAGCATCCTATTGCTCTCTAATTAATGTGAGTATGAAATAGGGGTTAGTTGTTCTCAGATTTAACCCTTAAAACAGTGACAATCTACACTAAAATGAGAGATTCAAAGTGCATGTAAACAACCTAAATGAGAGCATGAAATCCTAATTTCTTCCATTAAAACCCAAATTGAAGTGTTTTCTACTTAATAAAAGCTTGAAATCATGGAAAATGACTATTAATCCAAGCATTAGTTCACAAATTCTCCAAAGCATGAGAGTTCATAATCATGGATCATGAAGCCTCAAATTCATGAGCAAATGAGAGTCTAAACATTAAAATTGGAAGCAATTAGCAATGTGTCAAAGAAGCCTTTCAAAACCTAAAGGAGCTAGAAGAAGAAGGAAAGCCTTTGAAAGCTCTCTTTTATAAGATTTGGAAGAGAATCAGCAATCGAGATGCATCCATGAGGAGTGGTTGAGATATATCTTGGCTTGATCCTTGATCCGTGTGCAAGCCTCCTTGTTTTAAGTTGTGTTTGTTGTTTTTGTTTGATTTAGGAGATATTTATGCATTTTCCATAATTAATAACTCTAGCCTTTACTTTTGATGGGGTTTAAGTAATTAAATAGGCCTAGAGTTAATAACCTTGATTTTTGCTTGAACTTTGGTGATAAATGCTTGATCTAGAAATTGATGGGGTTTAATGAATTTTTGAGAATTTATACTAATAATCAGAGATCAAATTAGCATAATTAAGGTTACATACCAAATTAAGGGAAAATAGGGCCCTAGGTTCTGTTAGCCCAGTTTTAGGTGATTACATTTGCCCCTCCTTGAATTGCTTTGCAAATAGAACAAGAATTCAAAGAAAATCTTATTCAAAGTGTGATTCAAGAGATTTACAGAGTAGTGAGAACTACTTTGAAATTGAGAATTCTGAGCTTGATCGAATGAAATCCTACTTGGTTTCCAAAAAATTGTTAATTCTGAACTTGATTAAATGCAAACTGACAATACCGATTCTGAGCTTGATTGAACGAAAACTGATAAAAGAATTTTGAGCTTGATTGAATGAATTATTGCTTGGTTTCTAAAAAGCTATCAATTTTGAACTTGATTGAATGCAAACTAACAATACCGATTTCAAGCCTGATTGAACAAAAACTGATAAAAGAATTCCAAGCTTGATTGAACGAATTCTTGCTTGATTTAGAAACTATCAATTCTGAGCTCGATTGAACAGGAATTGACGATGCTGAATTTTGAGCTTGATTGAACGAAGGTCAATATGAGATTTGAAATGAATTTTAAGATGAAATTAATAGTCTCAGCTTGATTGAAGAGAACTGTCATGCCCCTGGTGTTGAAAAAAATTGATTCAAAGCATTAGATTTTGGTATGATTATGCCCCCTCGGGACTGAAAGTGGAATGAATTGGAATGAACTTATTAGTTTCAAGCATTACAGTGATTGAATTGACCTCAAGTCAAGCATAGATCGATTAGAAAGAATTTTCAAGCTGTTTAGATTGATTAAAGTGCCCCAGAAGCACTATTTGACCAAGTTTGACCAAGAATTTGAGAAAGTTAGCCAAGCTTGACTTGTGTTGAAATGATATCCCAACATATAAATTTGATTTGCCTTGCCCACTGCATCAGTTTCGCACCATTTTGCCCCTGTTTGACCGTGCTGTGACCATTTTGACTTGTGCCCTTTTGAATATTAACTATGCTGTGTAACTCTATTTTTACAGCATTAAGATGATAAAAATCACCTGCTTCAATTTTGGTCCCGAGATTAGGCCTCTGTGATGTCTAATGAAGAAAGTCCCTTAAGGCCCTGAGGCCCCCGGGAGACTTAACTAGGCCAAAAATTGACTTTTAACTATTCATTTTCACTTTTACCCCTTAGAAATTCATGGAGCTTTGAGTAGACATGGTGTTCCCTATGGAGAAGCATCAATTTGAGAGGGCTAGATGACATGACTGCCCGAGGCATTATGAGGCACCTGTGAGTATTAGATAAACAAACCTTTTCAATTTGAAAATTTTCAATTTCACGCATTTCTATGCATTTTATAGGCCAACTAGTGTTGTGTCACATCCCATATATGGGATCACATCATGTCAAACCCATGTCACCTCGTGGATTCTAGATCGCATCCAGTATTTCTTGGATCGCACCCCATCGGGTCGCGTTAGGCAAAATTTGAACTTTTTTAGCCAAATTCTAGAACAGGTTCGCATCCGGTATACCGGATCACACCCCATATTTCTTGGGTCGCACATAGTTTTAGGGTCACATACGGGGTTTCTTGATCCGCATCTGGGATTTCAGAATCACATCCAGTTTTTCTAGTTTCTGAGTTTAGTTAACTTGTCCTTCTGATCTTTTTGAGCATTTTTGTGTCAACTGCCTTTGGTCTAACTCTAACATAGTGCCCCTATTTTTTGTTGTGTAGGTCGATTTCCCAGTTGTATCCTTTAGATCACCGCAACCGGCCTAGGTGTTGGCTCTTTTGGATCAGTTGAGTGATGTTGAGTAGCAGATAGTATGACATTGCAGTTTATGGAGTTTAGCTGATTTACCTCACATTCAGGTAAATCAAGGTCTGATCATAATGCTGGCGGAGTGATGGCATTCAAAGCACAACACCTTCCATTTACCAACTGGTGAGATGACGGTTACACCTGAGGACATGTGGAGGATTTTGCATGTATACGTGATGGGACACCGCATTGAGTATGAGGCCTCTGGACCTGCAGCGATTGTTGATGCTAGGAGACTCTTTAGAGATGATACTATTGACGGTCATTATCTAAGTTGGGACCACATGGTCACCAACTATGCCCCTCTTCCTATATATCTAGCTAGTTTGATAGGAGGCACCATGATGCCAGATAGGGGCCAGCATGGTTTTATGTGTGGTTGGTCCCGTGTTATAGGGCAGATGATTCAGAGTCTTGGGAGGTATGCCTGGGGTAGCTGCATACTAGCTCACTTGTATTGTGAGTTACATGAGGTAGTTTATCAGTATTCCCACTTTATGACTGTAGGGAGCATTGTATTACAGATCTGGGCATGGGAGCACATCCCTATGACTCACCCTATTGTTGATAGGCACCGCGACACTGGGTTGCCATATATTTACATGTATTCAGGATTCATTCAGCAACCCCACCTAGGCAAGTTAGAGTACTGGTACCATCTATTGGATGATGTGACTGAGGTAGAGTGGTGACCATATCGTGATTGTGAGGCTTGGCCCTCTGATGTCAAACAGATGCCATTTTTCTTTCAGAGTCGGTACCTGGTTAGGCGGACCCACTATGTGATTGAGTGGTTTCTAGTTACTCAAGTCTACCATTAGTATGGACGTGTACAGGGCATGTCACAGGAGTCTTGCAGATATGCATGCATCAGGAGTGAGGAAGCTCAGTGGGGAGCCCGATTAGTATATGAGACAGCCATTCACGAGATTGCACAGATGCGGGCTGTAGCTTGGGACTATCAGGTTGGTGTCCATGATGCTGGGGTGACGGATGAGTATCATACCCACTACATGAGGTATCCTTATCCTTGATTCACTGCTCCAGAGGATGATGTTCCATGCATTGAGGATGCTCTAGATTACGATCCTAAGGATGATGTTGTCGAGTGAGCTCGTGGTGGACACGGTGGGAGAGATGCAGGTAGAGGTGCTGGCAAAGGGGGAGGAGATGGAGGTAGAGCTCACGAAGGCAGAGGAGATGGAGGAGATGAAAAAGGTGGTAGAGGTGGAGCAGTGGGTGGCAGCCGACAGTGGGCCTCAGGAGGTGACACTAGTCATCATCAGTAGAGAGTATGGGTCACCCCTCCCCAGAGAGATATAGGACCACTATTGCACAGGGATCAGCACGCACAAAGACCTGCTGGAGGAGATTAGGATTGGTGGGAGACATAGAAGGATCCTCCAGTAGGTGGTGATGGTGACAAGCTTTCACAGTGTGAGTAGGAGAGAGCAACATTGAGATTACAGGTGGCTATCCTCACGGCACAGTTATTAGAGAGGGACTCACAGCTAGCCCAGGTTTGAGTTGAGCGAGATACACAGATAGCCCAGCTAAGAGGTGACAGGGATACTCAGTTGGCACAGTTGAGAGCTGAGAGGGATAAGTATGCGCATACAGCCACCCATCAGGGGCAGCGGGCCACTTATTACTTCACCTTGTATTGTGTTGCGGTTCTTGCTACACAAAGAGCTCCATTGTATTCAGTCATTGCTCAGCAGTCAGAGGGTGCCATGCCACCACCACCACCATGTCATAGATCAAATGCACCCCCTCCCAATCCTCCTGCAGAGGACGAGGGGGCCAGTGGGACATAGACTATTCATGTTGTATTTCTGGACATCTTGTATATCATGACATATCCTGTATCTGTACCATTTTTTTGTATCATTCATACTATGATATCTCCTGGACTCTGTTTCATGCTTTTGCTTCAATATTTTGATACTCCTTTTCATGCTTTGATATATTGATACTCTGATTCATTGGTTACCTCTGATAGATACCTTTGCTCATGGACATTTTTTTGATTATATATTGATGCTCGTACTGATTCTGCCATTGCTATTCTTTATCTAATGTCTCATCTTTCATGTTTTCAATTTCTGCACATGTGATATATGATGTTTGTTTTATGCTTGAGATTTTTGATGTGATAGTCATGCTTGGTCTAGAGTAGATAAAGTGATGATAAAATGATGTCATAATACATTTGACTGATATATGCTCATGTTTTTGTTATTTTCAGAGCTTCATGAATGTATGGATGTATGGATGTATGGATGTCTCAATCTTATTTATGTATGAATCAATGTGGATGCAAAATGCAAGTGGTTTTATGATATGAAATGATTTATGAATGCAAATATCAGTGATTTGTACTCCATCATTTTTTTTATTTCATTGCTTATGATTCCATGATGCACTTGGTCAAATGGTTAATATTTAAGTATTTTCAGCTCATACCATGAATGCTTTAGATAGATGTTCAACTTACATCATTGCTTTTAGATAAATCTCAGTTGATAACATTGCCTCTGATAGTTGAATCCACATTTTCAAGCTTATGCAAGCCTAAAATGAATGCAACTAAATTAAAATGAATGCAATTTAAAATGAACTTCAATGCAACTAAAGACAATGAAATGCATCTAAATGAATCCTAATGCAATTAATATGACATGCAACTAAAATGAAATGCAATTAATGTGAAATGCACCTAGACACCTAGGACAGTCACTATTTTATTCAAAGTGGGTTATTTTCATCATAGAACCTTTGTGTTAGCAGGACCTCTAGAGGATAGTACAATTTTCACGAATAGATTTAGAAATTCTGAAAATATGAATACCTCCTCATCATTCACCATGTTGAAAGGAAACCTAAACATTAAAGCACCCAGCTATAAATGTTATTAGTTACTTCCTGATGTATCTTTGTTAGTTGTGAAACAAGCAAGGAAATAGATCCAACCTCACTAAGGCTTTCATAGGAAACAGGTCGAGGTATACATGGCGTTCCACTACAAGGTGGAGGCACTTATAAGTAGACACCCATTCCCCATGATCACCTTAGATCATTGGATTTATTACCACAAACAGAAAACAAAGAAAATGTCATGCCCCCAATCCTCATTTCTCTTAGTCCAAAAACATCATCAAGTTACTCATGGAAGCATAACTTAGCAACAATTGATAATAAGAAAAAGAAATATTCTTTATCCCTTAGCATGGTCATCGTATTTACAGAATATAAATAGACAATTGTGATTATAGCGTTGAAAAACACTCTTGATTCAGTTTTGCAAACACATGCTTAAGAATTATTACCAACAATTTATGTCTTCATTGATACGTGTCTCACCTGTTGTAGTGTTTAGAAACATTATTTTCATCATGACGTTGCGTTAAGAAACACATTTTGAGATCTAGCTAGTGGGTGTTGAGAAACACCATTTGTCGTAGTTTATAGTCAGTTGCAGACAAGGGTGGTATTGAGAAATATTGGTGTTTGTAGTTTATTGTCATTGTAGATGCATCATTGTGTCATCAAATGTGATTATGAGTGTGATCCAATGCCCCCTAGAAAAATAGTTTACCTAGGACCCTAATGTGGATAGATTCCAGTCTTAGGAAGGTAAAATTGTCTAAAAGTTCTTTTAGGACTTGGCACGTCACAAAAGTGACTGGAAAATATATACAAGTTGATATTTACATTGGCCAAATGTGCAAGCGTTGTCTTGATAGATAGAGCATTGATTACAAGTAGCACCTATTTACCAGGTTTTCACTACTTGGCCAAAGTTTTATTCTATTTTTGCTATCATGGCACCTATTTACCAGGTTTTCACCAAGACACTTTTATCTTCTTTTTCACTTTTTTTTATTTTTTTGATTTTCCATTTTTTTTTTGGACTCACCAAGGTGCCTATTACTAGGTTTTCACCAAGATAGTCATTTTTCAGGTTTTAGAATCCATTTTCTCTGTACAGGGGCTTCCTTAAGAATGTTAGGCATAAAACCTTTTCAGATGCAAAGTATTGATAGGATCTAGCAACACATCTCCTTCAGGTGTAGCCAACTAATAGGCTCTTGATCCAAATGTTGTTGTAATGACAAAGGGACCTAGCTAGTTGGGTTCAAATTTTCCCTTTTGTTCTCTATGTTGTTGGTTTTTTGGATTTTCTCTGAGAACTAGATCCCCAATCTGAAAGCTTCTAGGTTTCACTCTCTTGTTGTATCCTCTTGACATTCTTTTCTGGTAAGCTTTGAGATGATCAAACGCCTATTGTCTGCGCTCATCCATCAATTCAAGCTCTTGCAATCTAGAGATTCTATAGTCTTCGTCAGTGACTAAATGTTTTAGTGATACTCTTAGTGATGGAATCTCTACTTCAACTAGTAAGACTGCTTCTGACCCATAAACTAGTGCGAATGGAGTTGCACCAGTTGGAGTTCTTATGCTCATTCTATAAGCCCATAAGGCTGGATTTATTTGTAAATGCCAATCCTTTCCTAATTTTTTTATTGTCCTATGCAAGATTTTTAGAATGTTCTTATTGGATGCCTTAGCCTACCCATTACCTTGAGGTTAATAGATTGAGGAGTAGTGCTGAATGATTTTAAATTGAAGACACAGCTCATCTATGTCTTTGTTCTTGAATTGTCCCCCATTTCCAGTCACAATCGATGAGGGCACGCTATAACAGAAAATGATGTAATTTAAGATGAACATTGAAACTTGTTTTCCTATTGCATTGGACAATGGGACAGCTTCCACCCATTTTGTGAAATATTCAGTTGCGGTGATGATGTATTTGTGTCTGCTTGATGAATTGGGATAGATCTGACCAACTAAATCAAAGGCCCATTGCTGAAATAGCCAATGTGTTATAAAGGGAATCAACTCTCTAGCTGGTGCATGTATGAGGTTACCATGAATCTGGCATTTCTTACAAGTTTTTGCAAAATGAATAGCATCTTTTTCCATGGTGGGCCAATAGTATCCAACTCTTAGGAGTTTCTTGGCTAACGAAAAACCATTTGAGTCTGATCCACACACACCTTCATGAACTTCTTTTAATACACGATTAGACTCTTCATGTTCTAAACACCTAAGAAGTGTGCCATCTAGACTAAATCTAAACAAGTCATTAGCGATGATCACATAGTGGGATGCTGCTCTTATAAGGGATCTTTTTTCATTTCTAGAAAAGCCTTCAGGAATAATTTGGTCTGTGAGATAAGAATAGATAGAGGTATATTTGGACAACACTTGGGTTTCAAGGGCATAGACAATTTGACATGTAGGGGAATCATAAGCTGGAAAAGGGAGTTCTTCCACCAGGAAGTCATAGCGAAATTGGTGTTCTTCCAATTGTAACATAGATGCTAAAGTAGCCATCGCATCAACTGATCTATTTTCTGACCTTGGGATCTATTGAAAAGTGATGAAGATAAAGTACTTTCTCATATCATCCACCATTGTTTTGTAGGGCATAAGCTTTTCATCCTTAGTTTGATAATCACCATTTACTTGATTGATGATGAGCTGTGAATCTCCGTATATGTGTAATTCAATGATTTTCCACTCTATTGCAAGCTTGAGCCCATTCACAAGAGCTTCATATTCCGCCATATTGTTGGTGCATGAAAATATCATCTTATAAGCTTTTGGGATCTTATACCCTTGTGGTGTAATGAATAAGCAACCAGCTCCTGATCCTTGTTGTGTGAAGGACCCATCAAAGTACATTTTCCAGGGGTGTTCTGTTAGATGCATAATTGATTCATCTAGAAATTTTATCAGTAATGGCTTATTATCAGTCAACGGCGTCTTGGCAAGTTGATCAGCAATCACCTACCCTTTAATGGCCTTCCTGTCCACATATTCAATATCAAACTCACTTAGAATCAAAACCCACTTAGCCAGTCTTCATGTAAGCATTGCTTTATTCAATAAGTACTTGAGTGGATCAATTTTAGCCATTAATTTCACCTTGTGTGCTAGCATATAGTTTCTCAGTTTCTGAGATGCAAACACTACCGCTAAGCATTCCTTTTCCATCATTGAATAGTTTAGCTCATATGCGACCAATGTTCTACTAATGTAATATATGGCTCATTCCTTCTTGGTCTCATCTTCTTGTGTGAGGAGCACACCTAGTGATGTGTCTATGGCTGATATGTAGAGAAACAAAGGTTTTCCATAAATTGGCACCATTAGAATTGGAGGAGTCATCAAATAGTTCTTAACTTAGGTAAAATTCTCCTCACACTGTGCATCCCAAATAAATGTTGTTCCTTTCGTCATCAACTTTGTGAAAGGTTGTGCTTTATCAGCCAACTAAGATATGAACCATCTTATAGATTGTAGCTTGCCTTGTAAGGTTCTCATTTGACTAATATTCTTTGGTGGTTTCATGTCTAGGATTGCTTTCACCTTTGCGGGGTCCACCTCAATTCCCTTAGCTGAAACTATAAATCCTAAGAGTTTTCCAGATGATACGCCAAATGCACACTTCTTAGGATTAAGTCTTAAATGGAACTATTCCATTTGATCAAAGATTCTCCTTAGATCCTCTATGTGTTTAGATCTCATCCTTGATTTTGCCAAAGTATCATCAACATAGTCTTCCATGTTCTTGTGCATCATGTCATGGAAGATTGTGGTCATTGCTCTCTGATATGTGGCACTTGCATTTTTAAGACCAAACGGCATCACATTCCAATAGTATGTACCCCATGCACAAGTGAATGTTGTTTTCTCTTGGTCCTCAAGAGCAATTTTGATCTGATTATATCCTGAAAATCCATCCATTAGGGAATACATCTCATAACATGCTGTTAAGTCCACAATCATGTCTATGTTTGGGAGTGGAAAATCATCTTTAGGACAAGCTTTTTTGAGATCCCTAAAATTTGTGCACACTCTTATTGATTTGTCCACCTTTGAAACAGGAACTATATTGGAGATCCACTCTGCATAATCAATTGCTCTAATGAATCTGGCCTTCAATAATTTTTCCAATTCTGCCTTCACTAGTAATGCTACATGTGGATTCATTTTTCTAAGTTTTTGCTTGACAGGTTTCACAAATGGTGCATATTCAAATCCGTATCCAATCGAAGCATATCTAAGTAAGACCAAGCAAAGTTGATCTTATTTGCTTTGAAGAAATTGGTGAATTGGATTTTCTCATCTTCTATCAATGATTGAGCTATGTGAATTAACTAAGGATTTTCTACTGTTCCCAAATTAATGGATTGTGTTGGTTCAATCAAAACTGAGGACCTTTCTTGGAAATGATTTGGGAGGATATCAAGTGTCCCATCCTTTGGTGCCCCAAGGGGGTTTTCACCATTAGATACGTCTTTTTCTTTTTCTCTTTTAGTAACTGATACTACCACTAAGTGGTTTTCACCATCAGATCTCTTATTCATTTTGTTTTTCTTTTTGAGACTGAGAAACTTGATATCCTCCTCAGTCATGATTTTGCTCATTGCACTAGTGGAAGAATGGAATGGTTCACAAGCATTAAGATAGCAAGCTATGGAATAGTCATTGTCAAAGGATAACAAGCTTGTGTCTGTGGATTCATCCCAGTCTATAAAGTCAGGATCTATTAAGGAAAGAGATACAACAGGTTTAAGAGACAACACCGCATTGTTATCATCGCTTATAACTTGCAAAACGTCATCTACTAAGCTTGCTTCTAGATAAGTGTTAGGATTATTAGAGTCAAATTCGTTATTATTAGAGTTTATGTTAATGTTATATGGATCTAACTCTAGTGATCTAACATTAGAACTTTCTCCTTCCTCTATCAAGACTCTAGGAGCAAACTTGTGTATCACATCTATTTCTATGTCCATGGTTGCATCAGAAAGGACATCCCATTCATACTCATGTGAATCCACCTAGCTATAATCTGAGACTCCCAAAAAGTTGGCAATAGTCATAGGCACCTCATTTTCTTCATCAGCATGATTCTCTTCTTCTTGCAATGGTTCTTGTGGATTCATTGCTTTAGGCTCTTCATCAAAGTGTGGTGTATTCATGATAAGAAGTCCTCATTCTTGTTCTTCATCAGGTTCATCTTCTTGTTCTCCTTCTGATTCTTGTCTAATACTTGTACCAAGGAATGTAGCCTCTGGGTCTCCTTGTAAGAGTAAAAACCTTTCATAAGGAATGGGTTGTCCTACTATTTCTTCTTCATCATCTGAATCTCCTGATGTATCAAATACTGGACCTTTTTCTACCATAGGATGAAACCTAGCTTCCCCAAAGCCTAGTCCAGTCTTGTCTTTAGGATTTCAGAAATATATGTGTAGGGGTTCCACTAGTCCTTGGTTATTTTGTCCCAATGGTCCTTTTCCTTTGTACCCCATTTGTTTCATAAGGTCATATCCTTTCCCATATTTTCTTGAAGAGATCTCAACATGTTTCACATTCTCGTCTGCTTCGGGTTCTTTGTAAAGCCATTGCAAAACAACCTTTTCTTCATTCTCTTCTTCTAAGGATATTTTTGCTTTTACCATTCCAGTTCCTTCATGTATAGTTAAAGCACTGCCATTTGAAGGTGTAGATGTAGATGAGGGCATTCCTTGTGTCCTAGGAGATATAGGTAGATCTATCAAAGATGCTGCAGGATCTATTTTGTACTCTCCCATGTTGGTTTCTTGGATGTTGATCTTTTGAGCAAAGCTTCTCAAGACCATGTCTTTAGATGTTTCTACCTTGGGGGCCCCTTCCTTGTTATGGGGAACCATGCTTTTAGTTTGTTTGAGGTTATTACAAGTATGTGTAGTATCTGCTGGAATAGTCACCTCCACTCCATTATGAGGAAACTTTAGGCATTGATGATATGTAGAAGGCACTTCTTGCATTGAATGTATCCACAGTCTTCCAAGAAGAATGTTGTAAGCAAGGGGTAAATCAAGAACTTGACAAAGAACATCTTTCTCTACAGGCCCTACTATGATGGGTAAGACAACCAATCCTTTGGAGGATCTCTCTTCCTCATCATATGCCTTGATTGTTATCTTTCTCCTAGGATCAATTGTGTGCTCAGAGAAACCCAGTTGTTGTACCAAGTTGTAAGTACAGATGTTCAAACCAGCACCTCCATCTATCAAGACATGCTTGACTCGGTGTTCATGAATAAGAACTTCTAAATGAAGGGGTTGATTATGTGGTTGATTTGTCAACTTGTCATCCTCTTCTAAAAAAGATAGGTAATGTGGTGAACTCATGTGGCCAACCATGGCCTGGAATCTATCCACATCTAAGTCTTTTGGTACATGTGTGCTTAATAAGGCATGATCAAGAATCTCCCTATGACTAGGGGAAATTTTCAACAATTCTAGGATAGATATCTGTGCAGGTGTCTTTTGCAATTGTTCCACAAGATTGAATTTTGGAGAAAGAACCACTTGTTTAAAAGTTGTTGCTATTGTAGGTGGTGTGTTAGATGCTGAAACACCTTTAAGAGTAAATTTTGCTTGGCTTTGTGTTATGGCATTGGTAGATTCAGTTTTTCTCTTCACCCCTTTGAGAGTGATCATGTTGATGGAATAGTCACATGGTTCCATCATGTTGATTACATTGTCACTATTAGTGTACGTGTAGTGAACGTTATTGTTTTTAGAAGTTTCTCCTTTTTCATAGTTTGGTAGCGGGGTTTGAAATGCCTTGTGATCATTATTTGTGTGATGTCCATCTACCTTAACTTTCCCTTGTTCAATAAGATCCTGAATAACATGTCTCAGTTTTAAGCAATTATTAGTGGTGTGTCCTTTATTATGATGGTAATCGCAATAGTCATTATCATTCCACCACTTAGGTTTATCTTCTGGATCCCAAGGCTTACCTGGTTCTAGGATTGTAATAATGTTATTGTCCACAAGCAATTTCATAATCACTTCCAAGGTATCTCCCAATGGAGTAAATGTTCTCCTAGGCCGTGGTGCCCAAGGTTCTCTTCGAGATTTGTTGAAAGTATTGTTCGTCTTTGAAGTCTCAGTAGGAGTTGGACTCTTGTTTGCTTGAAGACTCGTGGTTAGATTAAAAGTCTCTAGTTTGGGTTTTGAATTAGGAGCATCAACCACTCCATCATTAACCACATTTTTGTTCTTATTTTCATATTTTCACTTGTCCTTAGTGGTATAAGACTTGTCTTTATGTTCTTTATGAATGGTAATTTCACCTTTCTTGATTAGAACTTCCTCTATCTTGAGAGCATTATCAATCATTTTGTCAAAGCTTGGTGGTCCTTGTAATTGAATTGGGAAGTTCATTTCTGGGACCAAATTGTTAACAAAGATGTCCATTTTTTCATTTTTAGGAATCTCTCTAGCATATCGTGCAAATATCTTTCTCAATCATTGTAGGAAACTCAAGAATGACTCTCCCGTTTTCTGTTTAGTATTGCACAAATCCAACATGGTGATGGTGTGTTGGATGTTGTAGGAGTAGTGTTGTATGAATTTTTGCACCAACTCATCAAATGTCTTGATTCCAATAGGCAATTTAGAAAACCATTCTATAGATTGTCCACCTAGGCTTTGTGGAAATAGCCTCATAAGGTATGTTTGTTCATGCATGAACTCCATACTAGTTGTACAAAATTCCCTCACATGATCTTGAGGGTCAAAATCTCCCATGTACTTGTCATATTTTGGTATCGTAACATTCTTAGCAAATGGAATCATTGTGAGTCCTTTATCAAAAGGGAAAGGACATATGTGCTCCAAAGAATATTGTTGTTTTGGTTGGGTGGTAAATCTTTTATCGAGGTATCTTTGGCGGATGCAGTGTTTGGAGATTCATGCTTGCTTATGTACCAGTTTTGAAGAATGAAGGCTTTGTAATTATATTTCATTTTGTAAAATTATTGTTACCTCCCATGAGGAGATGAATGTAATGTAATCATTGATGTGATTCAAAATGATGTATGGGTAGACTTAGGAAAAAGGGAAAAGGGAAATGTGAACTTTATGTTTAAGATGTATGTTGGAAAAGAAAAAGGATTTTGTAACATTCCAAGTTATGTAGTATATGTGCAATGTATTTAGATGAGTTTTATTTGATTTTAAAAAGTTATATTGTTCATAAAGGATACTTAGGAATATAGATGTTTAAATGGAAAGTTGAAATGAAAATATTTTGTATTTCTTAAAGATATGATGTAATTTGTTTTGAGAACTTTATCTTGTTCTTAGTTTACTTAATGGCCTTAAATGAATCATGCATTAATTAAAAGGGAACCTTGGAGGAAACTAAGTTTAGGTTTTGTTCATATTATTGTTTTGAAAATTTAAAAAAATAAATAAATTTTTGCTTAGGTTTTCTTTACAAAGAGAATCTTTGTTCTCTTTCCGGTTCCCTTGTGGGGCATGACATCTTTGGTATCAGAGCCCTAAGTTGCTACACTGGGGCCTAAAGAATTGGGTCCATGTACCTTAAACTTGCACTACATCTTAGGAAAACTCAAAATGAAAATCAAAACCCTAAAACTCATCATTCTTCTTAACTCATGGTAGGATGCCACCTGTAACCCGTGGTCGAAGAGGAGGTGCCCAAAATGCCCCTCCTAGATCTCAACATGAAATTTCTCATGAAGAAGAACAATACGAGGAACAAGGGGAACAATCTAACAATCAATCAGGAGGTTTTCAGGCAGCCCAAGTAGCAGAATTACTACAAAAAATCCTTCAGAGGTTAGAGGCAGGGTAGGATAGAGGCCAGCATGGGGAGAGTAGCACTCACAATGAGGAAAGAGAAAGAAGTCCTAGGAGGAGAGACCAGACATTGGAAGAGGATGCCCTACGGGCTTCTCATATGCGGGATCTCCTTAGAACCAAGACAAACCCATTTAAGGGAACACAAGGTGGAACTTCCGCACAAACTTGGTTTCTAGAATTAGAAAGGCTTTTCTCCATGCACCCATACCATAGTAATACCAAAGCCCAGTTGCAGTTATTCATCTTAGAGACTTTGCATCCACATGGTGGGAAACAGAAAGAGAGAAACTTCACTTAGACATCACCACCCTCTCTTGGGAACTATTCCTAGAACTTTTTCGAGCTAAATTTTTGTCTGACCATTGGAGGTGGGAAAGAGCCGAAGAATTTCATACTCTAAGACAGCTTAATATGTCAGTGGATGACTATGAGAGGAAGTTCTTGGAACTCAAGCCATATTCAGGGTTTAAGGATGATGAACCTATGTTAACTCAACACTTTCTTAGAGGGCTCAACAGTCGCTTGGCCTGTAGTGTAAGAATGTTTGAACCTCAGACTATAAATGATGCAGTCATTAAGGCTCGTCTTGAAGAACAAAATATAGCCTTGGGGTTAGGAAGCCGAACCAGTGGCCAAGGTGGCAATACTTTCCAGGTTGGGCTAGGGAATCAATTTCAAGGCACACCTAAGAACTATCCGCCTAAGGGGAATCAGAACCAACAGAAAAGGAAATTCATCAGCAACAACAATAGCAACAATCAAAATGGAAACAAAAATAAAAGTGGGGGTTCTCAATTTAATAATCCTCGCAACTGGCAACGTGCAAAACAATTCCCAAACCGACAGCCAACTCAGAGTATGCCCCAAAACTCTAGTCGAGGTAGCTACCAGCAATCTAGTGCACCTTCTGCAGGAAGAAATTTTGTCAAAAACACTGGATGTTACTCTTGTGGACAGCATGGGCACATTGTAGTTAATTTCCCTCAGAAATCTTCTCCAGCAGTTAGTTTTAGACAGGCCACTTCTGAACCTATAGTAGGTAACTTAGGCAGATCTCATCAAGTGTTTTCTACTGTAAACCATGGGCAAGCCAATCGTCAAGGGACAGTCATTGAAACTCTAGGTTTGTTAAAGGGTATCTCTACCACTGTTTTGTTTGATCCAGGAGCAACAAATTCTTTTATTTCATCCTTTTTAGTAGAGCAATGCGGGCTGAAGGCAGTAAGGCAGGAAGATAGGTGGCAAGTTGAACTAGCCTCCAGGGCAAGAGTAGTCTCTGACTCCTGTGTTCAAAGTTGTAGTTTGGAACTTGGACCTTTCTCTACCTTAGTGGATCTTAGAGTGATTCCATTAGGATCATATGGAGTATTGTTGGGCATGGATTGGTTGGATGCTCACAAAGCCACTTTAGATTGTCAAAACAAAAGTGTTCAATGCACTGATGACTTGGGGAAACCTAAGAAGATTATTGGGGTTCAATCATCCATCTCTCTCCGCATGATTTCCGCGATGCAGCTTAAGAGGTGCATGTGCAAAGGATGCCAACTTTTTGCAGTCACAATGGAGGATTTATATCTAGAAGAGAGTAGGGAGATATCATTAGATCACCCCCTTTTACAGGAATACTTGGATGTTTTTCCAAAAGAAATTCCAGGGATGCCACCTAAGAGAGACATAGATTTCTGAATTGATTTGGTGCCGGGAGCAGAACCCATTTCCAAAGCTCCGTACCGTATGACCACACAAGAACTTGAGGAAATCAGGGTTCAGCTAGAAGAACTTTTAGAAAAAGGGTTTATAAGACCTAGTGTATCACCTTGGGGAGTGCCAGTGATATTTGTAAAGAAGAAAGATGGATCCCTCTAATTATGTATTGACTATCGTCAACTGAACAAGGTTACCATCAAAAATTAGTATCCCCTACCTTGCATTGATGACCTATTTGATCAGATGAAGGGGGCAAAAATATTCTCTAAAATAGATCTCAAGTCAGGCTATCATCAACTCAGGATTCAAGAAGCCGATATTCATCGAACAGCTTTTCGCACCAGGTATGGCCATTATGAGTTCACTGTGGTACCTTTTGGGTTAACAAATGCTCCTTCCGTATTCATGAGCCTGATGAATGGAGTGTTTAGAACCTACTTGGACAAATTTGTGATAGTATTCTTAGATGATATCTTGGTTTACTCCAAAACTCTTGAAGAACACGAGGTTCATCTTCGGCAAGTATTGCAGTGCCTTAGGGAGAACCAATTGTATGCTAATGCTGAAAAGTGTGAATTCTTTCAGACTGAGGTTAAGTATCTTGGGCATGTCATATCAGGAAATGGCATTGCTGTTGACCCAGATAAGATTCAAGCTATAGTGGAGTGGCCAACTCCAACTAATGTTCCCGAGGTTCACAGTTTTATGGGATTAGCCGGGTATTATAGAAGGTTTGTCAAAGATTTTTCTCGGGTTTCTCACCCCATTACTTCACTTCAAAGGAAGGGTAAGAAGTTTGTTTGGTCAGAAAAATGTGAGGCTGCTTTCCAAACCTTGAAAGACAGATTAACCAGTGCCCCAATCTTGGTAGTTCCTGAACCATCCAAAAATTTTGTAGTATGCACAGATGCTTCTCTAGAAGGGATCGGGGCAGTTCTTATGCAAGAAGGAAAAGTCGTGGCTTATGAGACAAGGAAACTCAAGGATCATGAGCTCAACTACCCCACCCATGACCTCGAACTAGCAGTAGTCGTACATGCCTTGGTGAAATGGAGACACTTTCTGTTGGGTCACAAGTTTGAACTCCAAACAGATCATAAAAGTCTTCAGTACATCTTCTCCCAACCCAATCTCAATGCTAGGCAATGAAGGTGGATTGGAATGCATTACAGGTAGCGGACGGGCAGCTAGCTTTAGAGCCGGTACGCATTTTGGAGCAGCAGACACTGACCCTCAGGGGTCAAACCATAGAGCAGGCAAGGGTCCAATGGGACCCCAATGATGAGTCTTCCACCACATGGGAAGATGCTTCTAGGCTTAGAGATGCCTATCCATATTTATTTGTAGGCTTCCAGGAGTAAGCCTAACTCTAGGGGGGGAGGATGTAATACCTCTCCTATGCTGATACTTGGACTTTCTGATTTGGACATTCTATTGTGATGGTTAGGACTATACATTTACGTTTATGCTTTATGGATGATGTTATGTTTATCAGATGATTAATATGCTCATTTATGGTTATATCATTTATATGTTTATGAGATTTGAAAATCATCTATTTTATATGTCTTATGGATCTAACCCAATGATTTAAATACTAACCATTATCATGATCTTCTATGTTGCATGGATATGTGACTGATGTGTTTTTATGACTCAGGACGAAGTCGTAGTTACTCACTCAGTTGAGGTCCACACGATGTATCGATCCTAGTCATCTACTTGCATATATTTGATTTGTATATCCATATGTATATGTATGTATCTCTTCTTGGTGATGCAGGATTGCAGGTATCGGGTATCGTCTCCACCTGGCTTCACAGGTCTGAGCGATCTCTCAAAATCCTCGATCGTTGTTGTTGTTACGGAGATATCACCAGGTTCCACAGGAAGAAACCTCACCTTTGATCCTTTTACCCTTAGGTGGGAGGTGTCGAGTTAGTCCCTTGTGTGGAGGCATTATGCGATCTTGTAGTTGGTTGATTTGTGGATCTGGTAGCTAGGTCTTGTCTTCATGGCATGTTCAAAGTTGTAAGTAGATTTTTGATAGGTATGACTTAGTAATTTATCATTATTAAAAGTTACGTATATGCATACTAGTGTGAACGAGTTGGTATGTGATTTAAATCGTGAGATTTAATAATAAATAATATATTTTATAATAATGTTATTTTAATATTTAATATTAATAATAATGTGTATGATTTATGGTATATGTACCATAAGCATATGGGTGCACACATATGCCTATGAATACATATATTAATATATATTATTATATAATAAATTAATTATTTGTGTGAAGGAAATTATTCTTATGTTATTCTTATTAGTGGTAAATAGGATTGGTAAATTCTATTACCATGGCTAAGTAAGTTAGGAAATTAATATTTAAGAATATATTCTCTATTTTGTCATCCTTAAATTTAGGAGACAAAAAAAAATAAAATTAAAACCTTATTAAATAAAATATGATTACCCCTTATGGGAATGGTTTTACAAACCATATTATTAACCATATTATTAACTATATTATTAACGGGTGAGAGGTTGGGATGGTTGCACAATTGGTTTACCCGTGCAACCACCACCTCCATTTTATTTACCAGAAGATTTCTTGTGTAAGGGAGGGGAGGAAAATATATATATATATAGAGAGAGAGAGAGATATATATTATGATTGCCAGAGAAAAATTTGGGGAGATTCAGAAAAGTTTGGCATTTGGATTTTGGAAAATAAAGGCTGGAGAGTTCATCCAGGAAGAGTTTGAGGCTTGCTGGAAAGAGACAGAGAGGAAGGATTCATCTTCATCAACCGGATTCTGCAGGACTCCAGGTTGGATTCCATCCTGAGAAATAGGTTTAATTTAATAGTATGAATGTGATTTTTAGATTGGTTGAAAGTTTCTGTATGTGTGTTATTATTGCAAAACATAGGTGTAATGTCGTATTATTATTGTATGGTGTAGGGTGAATGTATTAATGTGTTCTGTAATAGTATATTATTGCAGACGGTTGATAGATTAATGTATTCTGCAATAACGTATTATTACAGAATGTTGAAGTATTAAATGTATTATTATAATATGTGAAACATCATTGCATTATTGGTAATAGTGTGTGTAGTATGATATTATTTTGTCAATCGTCTGTACATTATACAAATGTTGTATTAGTGTAATACAAATGCTATATTATTATATTATTCCGTCATTTAATATTCGATCAATACAAACATTTTAACATTTTAATATGAATTCATTTGGTGACGTTTATACAATATAAATATTATTTTGGTTTCTGAAATATATATGTTTCAATAAAACATTTGAGTTATGTTTTATTTTTATTTTTAAAAAAATATAATAAAATAAAATGTCAATAACATTTAGTAAAATCATTTAAACTTTTAGTAAAATATAGGAGAAATTATAGGAGAATAATAAGGAGGAAATATAGGAAAAATTATAGGAAAATAATAAGGAGGAAATATAGGAGAAAAATAAGGAGAGATTGTAGGAGGAAAATAAAATAATGAAATACTAAATAGCCTATTTAAAAATGACTTTAAATCTATTTTGTTTTCTTTTATTATTTTGTGGTAGTTTGTTTTTAGTGAATATTAAATTTGGAATATTGAAATTTCTATTAAATTTAGTTATTATTTAGTAGGAATTTCATAGTATAGTTTAGTTTATAAATTTGTGATTTTTAGATTTTAGATTTTCATAAAACCAGACTTAGCCAAATTTCAAGATTAGTCAAATGTCAGGCCTAGACTGAAATCTAAGAAGCGCTATTTTGGCGTATGGAAATTTGTGAAAACCTTAAATGTGTTTGGCAGAGGTTATGTCCAGTGCATTTAGATGCCTTAATAGGGTTAGGATGTGTTTAGGAAGTAGTTTAGGGTTAGGGTTGTCTAAAGGATCAGGACATTCTAAATATCCTTAAACGTTCCTAATTTCCCTAAATGTTCATAAACTATCTTATTAGTTTCTACTCTTTGATGCAGTCTTACAAATGTGTTTATGATATGTTTTACTATGTTTGTGATGTGATTGTGACATGTGGGTTAAGGGTAGGAAACCTAAGAACCCCTAAGTGAGTGGCTCTCAGTGCGGGGCCGAGGCCCTAAAGTGGCTAGACCAGGATAACCGACTGAAGAGTTATTTAACAAGTGAAAACTTAATTAAACTTATGGGAATGGGTTAAAACATTAAAAAGATTAAATGTGCCTCGCCCATGCCATTAGTGCTAGTAAAGGCTATGGATGGGAGTGGGAGAAGGTACCTATGCGTAGGTACGATCGAATGGCGCTTGTCTGTACGAAAGGCATTCGATTCCGCATGTGCCTACTTGGGGGCTGGGGCCCAGTGTGGCTAGTACCAGGACAACCCAAGGGGTGAGGGCTATGCGATGACACTCACTTAGGTTGTTGCTTAGGATTTTCTACCCAAACCTTAGAACCCTTGTGAAGTGAACCTCATTTGTGGAATTGTTATTCAACCCTTTGTAAAAACCTAGTAAGTTACTTCTTTGTGGGCTTGGTGTTTATCTCCTAGCACAGGGGAGTGGGCCTTTTAGGTATCCACATGGTTGGGTGGTAAATCTTTTATCGAGGTATCTTTGGCGGATGCAGTGTTTGGAGATTCATGCTTGCTTATGTACCAGTTTTGAAGAATGAAGGCTTTGTAATTATATTTCATTTTGTAAAATTATTGTTACCTCCCATGAGGAGATGAATGTAATGTAATCATTGATGTGATTCAAAATGATGTATGGGTAGACTTAGGAAAAAGGGAAAAGGGAAATGTGAACTTTTTGTTTAAGATGTATGTTGGAAAAGAAAAAGGATTTTGTAACATTCCAAGTTATGTAGTATATGTGCAATGTATTTAGATGAGTTTTATTTGATTTTAAAAAGTTATATTGTTCATAAAGGATACTTAAAAATATAGATGTTTAAATGGAAAGTTGAAATGAAAATATTTTGTATTTCTTAAAGATATGATGTAATTTGTTTTGAGAACTTTATCTTGTTCTTAGTTTACTTAATGGCCTTAAATGAATCATGCATTAATTAAAAGGGAACCTTGGAGGAAACTAAGTTTAGGTTTTGTTCATATTATTGTTTTGAAAATTTAAAAAAATAAATAAATTTTTGCTTAGGTTTTCTTTACAAAGAGAATCTTTGTTCTCTTTCCGGTTCCCTTGTGGGGCATGACATGCTCCAAAGAATATTGTTGTTTTGGTTTGTCCTTTGCATCCTTGAGTTCTTGAATTTCTTCTTTCATAGCAAGGAATTGTCTATTTAGGATTGACATGGGACTTATATCCACCTTTTGTTTGAGTTGTTCCACATCATAGTCTTTGGGCAATTTCACACCTCGAGAAGCAAGCTCTAAGAAGTATTTTTCTTTGTTTTCTTCCAAGGCTCTTTCAAGTATTTTGTGAAATCTTTTGCTGCTCAAAGCTCTATTGTATTCCTTTTCTATAGGGTCCACATCCTCATCCATATCATCCTCATCATCATCATCATATTGGGCTTTTTGTTTTTGTTCCTCATGTTTTGCTTCTTCATTTTGTGCATGAAATCTTTCATCCCATCGGTATTCCTTTTGATCATCCATGTTTGTAGATTTGGGTATTGTTATATGAGTAGTATTAGGTGTAGCACTGTGTAATGGATTGGGTTCCAAAGTTTCTCCCATTTCCAATGTGAATTTAGGTTTTCTTCCCGAGATTGGGTTTGTTTTCAAATCGTAAGTCTTGTTTCTGATAACAACCATGTAGTCTGGATTGAGTAACCAATGAGAGTCTTGTGTTTAAAAGGCGGGTCTGCTAATTTTGCAATGTCTGATTGTGAATTCAAGGATGCAAAAGTGGGTTTGAAATGTTTCTATGGATCCAACATCAAATGGGGTTAGAATGCCCTGCTTATGAGTTGGGAACCAAAGTACAAGTGGATTTGAAAGTTTCAGCATCAATAGGGTGTCAAAGTGCCCTGTTCATGAGCTGAGAACTTGCTTGTGACTGATTGGGTTAACTGACTTCACAAGGAGACAATGTAGATTTAGACTATGTAAGGTAACAATATGCTCTCAAAGATAACTCATTCTGGACAGCAGATGACTATGTTTTAGCAATAGGAACCTACTAATTAACCAAATGGGTATCTAGAAATGTGAAAACTTTTCTTCTGGGATGTACAAAAATGCTCCCTATCCCAGATGCGATCTTAAACAGTGACTGGCAAACAATTTGGAACACCGGATGTGATCCAAGATTTACGGTATACGACTCAGGAAATGTTGTGGTCACCAGATGCGACTCAGGAAATGGTGTAGATACCAAAAATGACCCTATTTTGAACAGATACGATTCGGGATACGAGGAGCGATGCAAGAATATCGGATGCGATTTTATGATGACCAGGATTTTGCAATTTCAGTGTTTCTCAAAAAAATTTGTCATGTCTATCAGATTCCAATGACTGTCAGGTGTTTGTAAGTGCTTGAAAAATGCTGTGTGCTTGTTCATTTGGGGGAAATTAACTGAGTTTGTATTTAAGACACATCAAGTAATCATTTTTAGAGCAAACACACCTAACCTTCCTTATACTAGGTAGAGATTGAAACCACTTGTTCACTGACTTAGGAACACACCCAAAGACTCCTCAGAATATCATAGTCCAATAACATGCAATGGATATTGGAGGCCATATTTGCCAAGTGTTAACATCGATGTGGGCTCGATATGGTGAATGTCTTGGGGCAATTACTATTTGCCTCACACAAGTGATAAAAACCTTTTGGGGGTGATCCAGGTAGCATCTAACAAAAAGCTTTTAATGAAGGCATCCATTCACAACCATCTCCCATAGTCCCGCAAGTAGGATTGAGGCTGTTAACCCTATAGGAACCTGAAAGTGTGTAGTCTCGAGAAGCGAGATTAAAGCGGCTCCATTCTACACCAAATCCAAGTCAGTCATTGGGATTGATCATCAATCTCCCAAGACAAGATGAATCATGTCTCCCGAGGCTTTAACCTCAAAGGAGCATCAAATTTTATAATGGGGTGGAAGAGTCGGCGAAAGACTTGTCCCCACTTGGGTCGTTCCCGGGAGATTTTTTCCTCAACCAGGAGGCCCTCTAAAGGTGTACAATAAAGGAAATAGACAAGGGATAGTAAGCTCGAGATTTCTGGTTCTCCAAGAAGGAGAAGAACATAATCTCCTAACTTATATCACAAGTCCCAAACACATCATGCATAGTAAGAGTTCAATTACTCCAATTTGATGCCAAATGGCAAACCAATGTTTGAGTTTTTGTTTTTCCCTCAAGTGGAAAAGAGCATAATCCTCTAGTTGGTTTGCAACTTGATCTCAAATTGTTTTAAATTCCTACAAAACAAGCACGAAATTCTTTTGTCGATTTTCTTTAGAGGCAACCTGCATAACGAGCATTAGTAGTCTTTTGTTTCCCTTCTTGGGTCTTGGACAAACGTCCTACAAACACTTGTTAAGCTATCAAAATCAATCAAGAACACCAAGATCACCCATTAGGTGATTAGAGGGTTAGAAAATTCAAAATCTAAAGATAATGCTTTTAAGGAAAAATAATCATGCAAATTTGTTAGTCTTCATTTCTCAACTTAATTCCAAAATATAAGCCAATTTTTGAGTTTCTGATTTTCCCTCAAGGAGAAAAGAGCATAATCCTCTAATTGATTTACAAAATGAGATCAAATTGTCATTAGATGTTTGAAAACAAAAGCACAATTGTTCATTCATCCTTTAAACAAATCAAAGACAAAAGTTAGTATTTATGAATTTTCTGTCATTTTAAACCTGCAAAACCACAGTCAAGTTGTCAAAAATCAGAGACATCAATAATGCAATTAATCAAATGTCAAAAAACCCAAAAATGCCATAAAATGCCCCAAATGCGATCCTAGATTTTCCCCCCAAATTACCAAAAATGACCCTATTTACCACATACAACCTAATTTCCCAAAAGCGATCTGGATCTGCAAGATGTGATCCTGTATTTCAAAAAGGTGTGACCTTGTAACCAGATGTGATCGTGGAATATAGGATACGATCCAAGAATACCATATGCAGATGATCTTACCAAATGCGATCCTCTGTCAAATTTAGTACGGCGATAATTTGCTTAAAATGTCAAAAAAACACAGAAAATCAGGGGCTCAGCCCCACGGTGGGTGCCAAAAATGTGTGTGTGAGTTTGTGACCTGCCACACAACACTTAAATAGGATAGTAACATCACTTGTTAGAGGAAAATTAAGATTCAATTGAAAATGCTAACAAGCAAAAGCATCCTATTGCTCTCTAATTAATGTGAGTATGAAATAGGGGTTAGTAGTTCTCAGATTTAACCCTTAAAATAGTGACAATCTACACTAAAATGAGAGATTCAAAGTGCATGTAAACAACCTAAATGAGAGCATGAAATCCTAATTTCTTCCATTAAAACCCAAATTGAAGTGTTTTCTACTTAATAAAAGCTTGAAATCATGGAAAACAACTATCAATCCAAGCATTAGTTCACAAATTCTCCAAAGCATGAGAGTTCATAATCATGGATCATGAAGCCTCAAATTCATGAGCAAATGAGAGTCTAAACATTAAAATTGGAAGCAATTAGCAATGTGTCAAAGAAGCCTTTCAAAACCTAAAGGAGCTAGAAGAAGAAGGAAAGCCTTTGAAAGCTCTCTTTTATAAGATTTGGAAGAGAATCAGCAGTCGAGATGCATCCATGAGGAGTGGTTGAGATGTATCTTGGCTTGATCCTTGATCAATGTGCAAGCCTCCTTGTTTTAAGTTGTGTTTGTTGTGTTTGTTTGATTTAGGAGATATTTATGCATTTTCCATAATTAATAACTCTAGCCTTTACTTTTGATGGGGTTTAAGTAATTAAATAGGCCTAGAGTTAATAACCTTGATTTTTGCTTGAACTTTGGTGATAAATGCTTGATCTAGAAATTGATGGGGTTTAATGAGTTTTTGAAAATTTATACTAATAATCAGAGATCAAATTAGCATAATTAAGGTTACATACCATATTAAGGGCAAATAGGGCCCTAGGTTCTATTAGCCCAGTTTTAGGTGATTACAACAGGTACACTAAAAAAATTGTCCAATATGAACTTCATGATACCAGGAACATTGAAGGTGCAGAGAGAGTACAAACACAAATAAAGATACCTGATATATCATTTTCCCAAAATGAAGTCCAGATGCGCAAGATAGAGCTCCTAGAGTGCAAAAATGAACATCTAGCTTTGACAGTAAAAAAACACCATCAAAAAAGCAAAATCAAAAATTCAAACCTCCAAATCTAGATATAGATCGAAACCAGCTTTCTAATGATATGTCGTTTTCTTGATTTTGACATTGTATGCTCAAGTTATGAGAAAAAAACTATAGGTAGCTCTTGAGGGCCCAAAAAGTTATGTGAAAAAGGGTTGATGCAGTGATGATGTCAGTAGAATACGGGCCTAAATTTGACGGTCGTCTTCCCATCATCATAAAAAAAAAGGTCCCCTAGGCCAAAAAACTGAGGCCCCTGGTCATGTGGGTGACTAGGGGGCTAAAGTCAGGGGGCTGGAAAATAGGCCCTTGGCCCCTTGCATATGACCACGAGCTGGGTGTTGGGAGGAACTGCTAGTTGGAATGGATGGTCATCGGCGGTAACCGCGTGGTGACCGTGATGGTTACCACGACCCGCATGATGGTAAAGTTGGTGGTGACCGCATGCCGCCAGTGGTGCCAAGGCTAGTCACTACGGTGTCACTAACGAAAATTGTGAGTGGTGACCATGGCCCACCCTACGGTAGCTGCTCGATGGCAACCAGGTGGCCCGTGGGTGGAGCTTGGGTGGCTGCCCAGTGGGGCTGCCATAAAATTTCTTTTTATTTTTATTTTTTTATTTTCATACTACCACCTCAGGATGCATGCCAGGGTCATACAACCTTGGTACGCAAAATTGTTTCCCCTCAAAATGCAGCGTCGTTTGGATCAGACGCACTTTATATAGAAATGGGGGTTCTCAGATGCTGCAAACACAATCGTGAGGTCTGTTTGTGCCAGAAATGCTCCAAAAAATAGTGACCGCCTCAAGATCTGTACCAAAGTTGATTGCAATTTTTTTGCCATAGATTCCAACTTTGTCAAAGTTGGAAAAATTTTATATGGATCTAGGGGTTCTTGGGCTATTTGAGCCCAAGGTGACCAAAAAATGAGGCCCCCCCAGATCTAACAGAAACCCCTCTAAAAATGTAGATCTAATAAACGCGACCAAATCTCTCAGGAAGAGGATAGGGAAAAATAGATCTAAAGCTCTGATACCATATTGGAGTTGATGAGTAAACAACCCACAACTCCCAAGAATACCTGCATGCAAACACCTATCATAGAAAAAGAGAGAAGCAAGAAGCTAGAGAGGCCCGAACACATGGATCCATGAAAGAGGAGACATTCTTGATGTGCAAAAACAAAATTTGCAATTCAATAAAAAATATATTTCTCAATTACAATCTGTTATGAAACAAGAGGTGATTAATCCTTATAAAAGGAGATCAAATACCTAAAAGGGTAAAACCTAGGTTGCACAATAATAATTAATAAAGCAATTTATTATTATATGCCTAAAGTTTAGCTTAAGTAGAAAGAGATAATAAGTGACTTAATAATTAAATCAAATATGATTTAATTAATAAGCAAACACTTTATTACTCTAACATTTTTCTCTAGGATGGAATAGGATGTGAATCTACATGTAAAGGCTTAGAATCTAAAGATTGTATTGTAATTGTATTATGTTGTTGAATAATAAAATGGTTGTTTGGTTTTGGAGTGTGGGGTTTTTTTACCCAAAATATTTTTCACCACATAAGTTTTGTGTTCTATTTTCTGCCTCATTCTTCCTGTTTATTGATTTTGAATTTTTGAATCTTAATGCATGTTGCTAAAACTTTTTTTTTCTAACACTTTTCTCTAAGTTTTTAATCATGGGATGCTCAATATCCCTTCATTTGGTATCAAATCTTTGTTTCAAGTTTTGCAGGTTGAATGCATGTATTTTTATGTGAGTTTAATGTACATGTTTTTTGAGTTACATTTACTTGCATAAACTTGCATGTGCTTATATGTTAATGCATGTAAGATTTCTTGGTACATTACAAGTTCTGGGTATTCCTTTTTTGATGATTTCTTAGCTTGGAAAGCTTGAGGGAATCTGAAAGAATTGGTTGAAGAAGATTGATCCTTTAATGAGTGGAAGTCTTGTAATTGTTAAAGTTTTAGGAGACAACATGTGTTTTGAAGGATGGTGAAGAAAGATAAAATGGAATTGGTACTTGTGAACGCCCCTTGGTACTACATGATAACATTTTCTGTATTTTTATTCATAGAATCAATATGCCGTTGATCTTTCAGATTCGACATTATCCATGCAGTGGGAGTTCTTGTATGTGTTTGGTCTTCATTAACTAGTTTGTACATGGAGCTTGAGTTTACTTTTATGGGTTGCTTATGTTGGTGACATGAGTTTGTTGATGTTGTATACCTTCAAAGTATGGGTGATTGGATGCATTAGAATTTTTTGTGGGTGCTATTTTCAATATCATGGGTTTATCAAGTGGATGGAAGTAGTCTATTGGATTGTTGTTTAGATTGGTGTTTTATCTTGTTTTCTAGAGAATTACTTAACAGTTGTATTTGTTACTATAACTGATAGTAATATTGAATATTGATTATCTGATGGAGCTAATGATGAAGACCGACAAAGATAAGAGGAATACATGATAGTAGAAAAGTTAGATCAATTATTGTCTTGTCATTGATGTCAAGTAATTGATTTCTAGTTTATATTATGTTTCCATATCATTCGGTAAGGATATAAGGTGAATGAGTTAAGGAGAAGAAGAAATGAGAAGTTGAGAAGTTGAAGAAATTAATTGGGCAACTGATACAAATCAGAAAATGATTGGATTATGTTGATATAATTATTTTCTATCTAATGTATATGATTATGTTAAGTCAGTAAAGCATGGTGATGAAGGTTTGACAATTCAGTAAGTTAAGTTATTTTGGGTACCGAGTAGAAAAGTCACCCAGTAAGGTAAAGGTAAAAAGAAAGATTACTCGGTAAATCATAGACATCGAGTGATGTAATTAAAATTCAAATGAAGAACATTGAGCGAGGAACAAATATTAAATAAGGATTGAACCAACATTTAATGATTAGCTATGATGAGCTGGATGATCATGATGATGAGGAAAGTTAGTTACAAGAGATCTATGAAAAGGAAATTTCAAGGTGAAGATCTACGACAAGATCTAAGTGGAAAAAAGAGATGGAACAAATTTCTAGAAAATTCAAGTTCCTGGGTGAAGAAAATGTGTTACCGAGATTCAAATTTGAGGTATAATAAATTGAACGGTCAAGATTGATTAAGAGAAAATGTAATAAATGAGATTAAGAGGCAAAACTTGTCTATATAAAGGATGATCTTATATGGACAAATGGCTGGCAAACTGAATAGTTGAATGGTTACCGACTATTGCAGTGAAGAAGGAACAAAGAGATTCTAAGTTCCAAAAGGAGTTGATGAAGTGTTGAAGCCAATGTATAATGCAGAATTGAAGTGAAGACAAAAGAGCACACGAGGATCTAATTGAGAAAATATAGTTGCAAATCTAAAGTCAATTTTATTACTATTGCTTACTAGCATTTGTAATAGAGAGATCTCTTAACAGAGTAGACCTAACAGTCTTATTGTAAAATTCTTGTAAAAGGTGACATTCTAAAGAGTGTTTAAAGCCCTCTAACAAGGCCCCTCCTAACAAGGTGAAGATCCTAATAGATCTGAGGTAAATCCCTTAATCGGGTCACACCTAACAGTGTGTATTGTAATCTTTAACCAGATTGGCTCTTAACCGAGCATACTTCAGAAGAGTATTTTTTTAGTGGGTGACAATTTCTACAATGGTCTTTCCCAAAGCTGGGTTTCCACGTTAAATATTGGTGTTACATGTTGTCAGTGATTTGTGTGAATGATTTACTGATTATTATAGTTTATTTACTACTTTCAGTAAATAGTGAGCCGTGTGTTACCGAGCTGCTACCGAGTTAATCATAGAAAATTTATTAAGGTATTTGGGATCAAGGATTACTGATTCACCCCCTCTCTCTGTAATCCAACAGTTTTCTAGTATGAGCTTTGAAGTTGATGTTGATGATGCTTATGTATAGCTCATGATAATAGTGGAGGGATGACAATATCCTATAGCCTTTGATGTCACTCGGATCTATGTGGTTTCATGAATGGAAGCGATGATGTGTTCTTTATATAGTAGCTCTTAGCAATGTAAATCTTGGTGTTTCTAGTGACTCTTGTAAGGTCTTTGTCAAGTGGGAGAATGTTGGGATTAAGGTGCCTCAACCTTAGGAGTCCCAAATAGATTTAATTTAATTATTTTTAATGGTCTTTTGAAAATATTTTCAGTGGGACCAAATCTGTCATATAGATATACTTAGAGATTTAGAAAATAGAAATTAATGTTTATGCAAGAGTTATGCAAAAAGAAGTTTCTAATTAATTGTTGTAGATACATTGAATGTGGATGCATTTGGGAAATTACTTCTTGCATTGTAATCTCTATAAATATAAGTATTGCTAAAAGAGTTGTATGTGAGTAAGAGGAATTCATTTTCAGAGGGATTGTGCTACCAATTTTTCTCTAGGATGGAGTAAGATGTAAATCTCCATGTAAAGGCTTAGAGTCTTAAGATTGTATTGTAATTGTATTCTATTGCTAAATAATATAATGACTCTCTTGTTTTGGAGTGTGGGGTTTTTTACCCAAAAGGGTTTTCCCCACATAAATTTTGTGTTCTATCTTTTGTCATGTTCTTTTTGTTTATTAATTTTGTGTTGTTTAATCATAATGCATGTTGCTAAAATTTCTTTTTCAAGCACTTTTATGTAAGGTTTTATTCATGGGATACTCAATCTCCCTTCATTTGGTATCAGAGCTTTGTTTCAAGTTTTTGAGGTTGCTTGCATGTGTTTTTATGTGAGTTACATGTACATACTTTGTGAGTTGCATTTACTTTCATGGACATGCATGTTGGTTGCAAGTGCTTTCATGTCAATGCATGTAAGATTTCTTGGTGTTACATATTCTGGGTATTCCTTCTATGATGATTTCTTAGCTTGGCAAGCTTGAGAGAATTTGAAGGAATTGGCTAAAGAAGATTGATCCTTTGATGAGTGGAAGTCTTGTAATTGTTAAAGTTTTAGGAGACAACATGTGGTTTGAAGGATGGCGGAGACAAATAAAATAGAGTTGGTCCTCGTGAATGGTCCTTGGTACTACATGATAACATTTTCTATGTGTTGTGATTGGTAGACTCGGTATGCCTTTGATCTTTCAGATTTGACATTACCCATGCAGTGAGAGTTCTTGTATTGTATTTTAACTGTATTCTATTGTTGAATAATACAATGGCTCTATGATTTTGGAGTGTGGGGTTTTTTGCCCAAAAGGGTTTTCCCCACGTAAATTCTATGTTTTATCGTCTTTCTTGTTCTTTTTGTTTATTGATTATGTATTGTTGAATCATAATGCATGTTGCTAAAATTATTTTTGCAAGCACTTTTATCTAAGGTTTTAATCGTGGAATGCTCAATTTCCCTTTAACATGTACCAATAGTTGATCATTTTTTAGCTTTTTGGGTTGGTAATTAGCCCATTTGTTGCCATTTTTGGGACATTTGTGTATGACTCCTAGGAAATTTGGCCACAAGTACTAGCATTTTTTAGCACGTACAACTATTATTTTTGAGTGAACGACTATTGGTGCATCTTTGAGCGGGTATTGTGGGAAACTTTGAAATGACCACTTTTTGAGCCTTCGGTGTTTGACGATCTCTATAGATAGATTTGTGATTACCCATTAGCCAAAACCAAAACTTTTAAGGTATCAACTCGCATGCGGAGACAACAACAAAAAATCATCAAAATCAAAAGTATCATCTTGCCTCTACAATCACACAAAGTTGGGGTGTGCAAATACTAGTATGCTTCCCCTACTAGTAATAATCATGTTTTATGTATTATCTCACATGTGATTGAAAGTATCTCAAATTTGATAAAAAGATGGGAATTGACCCATTAAAAATCTTATTTCACTTCCGAATGCTCCCAATATTCCCAGTATTAAATACCCTAATTTTAAATAGCTTAATTCTTCAATCTTTGAATTGACCTCGTATATCACTTTGTAAAGTTATACTTTAAATTTTGGTATCTTGAATAAGATGTCAGTGTCTATGTAGTCATTAGAAACTTATAATTTAATAAGGAGAGTCCAAAAAAATAAGTCCCTCTTTATAACATTAGAAAATCTGATGGCTATATAAACGTCTCTGAATAAGACAGCAAAAACAAAAAGTGAAGAGGATTTTTTTCCCTGTGAATATGCTTCAAGTCTAGAGTGTTAAATCGGTCATCTCCAAGAAATTTCATTGGACCTTCCTCGAAAACAAAGATCCACATACTGTAGACCATTGAATGTTTTGCTAATTTTTTGTTAGTTTAACTAATCATGCAATCTTACCGTCCTGCCATAAAAAGTCAAAGTGCCTGCGGTTTAAGCTATCATAAGCTTAGTTTTTTGTTTGAATGATTGAAATCCTTGCAGTGAGGAGAACCATCCCTTCTACAGTTTCAAATGCCCTAAATTTGGAATGGCTAGAAATCAATAACAACCATCTAAATGACCCGGTTTCAGAGTAGCTAGCAAATTGTAGGGAACTCTAGCATCTTGATCTAGGATACAATGAATTGAGAAGCTCATTGACCACTATGCTACTAGAACTTCTCCAATTATAGTATTTGAAGCTAACAAATAATAACTTAAACAACATGTTGACAAGTGAAATTCCAGAGTCTATAGCAAGTATGAAGTATTTTGAGGTATTGGATCTCTCAAACAATGAATTAACAGGGGAAATTCCAGAATCTTAAGCACATGTGATACAGCTTGAAGTATTAAACCTGCCAAATAGCAAATTAATAGGAGAAGTGCCATAATTTTCTATTCATTGAGGAACTTTAAACTCATCTTTAAATGTGACTGTAGAAAGCTTAAGGGTTAATGTAATGGTTGCAGGGCCATGGTGATCAAGATGAAGGTGATGCAGCTGCATATTGTGCTAGAGTCGGATCTCTATTTGGGAGGTATTAGGGCAAGAAATGAGACTGAGTAGGTGCTATTGTTGTGTTTTGTCTTTCAATATGTTTGCGGACGAGCTTTTGGACATGCCTAGGCTCATAGGATTCGTCCTCCACGACCAAGATTTCAGGCTTGCTGAGCTTTGCTGACCAGAACATAGCTAACCAACCCTTTAATCTTTTGTAGATGTGGTCATCAATCTATTGAAATCTATTTATAAACATGGGTAGTTAAATTTTGATTTGATCGTTTGCAGATCATTTGATTTGATTTGCAAATCGAAAATTCGGGTTGTCATTTAAGATCAAATTTGATCTTCATTTAATTTTATTTTAAAATCATATTTCATTTGATATTTTTGGTTTGCAATTACTATCCTTAAAAATGGTTGAAGATTATGTCCAAGCTGTTTTGGCAGAGTGAAAGTTGTTTTGAAAGATAGTATCCAAAGTGAGACAGGTTTGGGTGAAAACTCCATGTATGATAGTCTATGGACTATATATGTTAATTTGAATAATTAAAAAAAATATTCAACTTTAAATTTATAATGAAAGTGGTTAATAATAGATTGAATATATGGTTTGGTTTGAGTGTTTTTTTTAATTTGTGTATTTATTGGTGCTTATGTAAAGTAAAATTTGTAATTATTTTGTCAAAGTTTTAATTATTTTTAAAAAATTTTAAAAGTAATAACATTCAATTGATTCAAAATTTAATCTATTTTTAATTTGGGCTTTGAGTTAATTTGTGAGGTATCATTGGAAGTGTTGGCAAGATAGGCAACTTGAAAAAGAAAGTTGGCTAATAAAATTATTTTAGCAACTCTGAGGGGAGCTTCTAATGCATCTACTTAGCTTATTTTGAATATTAAATTTTGTTGATTATTTTTTAAGCATACATTTTGTTGTTTTTAGGTTTGATTTCTTTTTTTTTCATCAATGTTTTAAATCATACTGTATGACCCATCATCCTTCTGGACTTATTTGTGTCTTTTTTTGCATCAACATTTCATGTAATGCGCTGCCAAGGAACCCTTGAAACAAAGAACAAAACATACACTAAAATGTTCAATTTTTTTTTAAACAATTACATTAGCATGTGCAACATAACATCACTTGCACATGACAATAAGGCAAACAATTAATCAATGTACAAATAAGCATTAGTAGAAGACTACCAATTGCTTACAAGGGTTCCATGACATCCAACTCTAGATTCATTTTAAAGCACCAAACAAAATACAAGATAACTAATCATGCAATATTCATTATACTATTAAGAATATGATGAAGAACTAATCATGGAACAGGGTGTAAATCTCCATGTAAAGGCTTAGAGTCTGAAGATTGTATTGTACTTGTATTCTATTTCTAAATAATATAATGACTCTCTTGTTTTGGAGTGTGGGGTTTTTCACCCAAAATGGTTTTCCCCACCTAAATTTTGTGTTCTATCTTCTTTCTTGTTCTTTCTATTTATTGATTTTGTCTTGTTGAATCATAATGCATGTTGCTAAAATTACTTTTTCAAGCACTTTTCTCTAAGGTTTTAATTGTGGGATGCTCAATTTCCCTTCATTTGGTATCAAATCTTTGTTTCAAGTTTTGGAGGTTGCTTGCATGTATTTTTCCATGAGTTACATGTACGTTCTTTTTGAGTTGCATTTACTTGCATGGACTTGCATGTTGGTTGCATGTTCTTTCATGTCAATGCATGTAAGATTTCTTGGTGTTACAGATTTTGGGTATTCCTTCTATGATGATTTCTTAGCTTGGCAAGCTTGAGAGAATATGAAGGAATTAGCTAAAGAAGATTGATCCTTTGATGAGTGGAAGTCTTGTAATTGTTAAAGTTTTAGGAGACAACATGTGGTTCGAAGGATGGAAAAGACAAAGAAAATGGAGTTGGTCATTGTGAATGGTCCTTGGTACTACATGATAACATTTTCTATGTGTTGTGATTGGTAGACTCTGTATGCCCTAGATCTTTCATGTTCAACATTACCCATGTAGTGGGAGTTCTTGTATTGTATTTCAACTGTATTATGTTGCTAAATAATACAATGACTCTCTAGTTTTGGAGTGTGGGGTTTTTTACCGAGAAGGGTTTTCCCCATGTAAATTTTTTGTTCTATCTTCTATCTTGTTCTTTTTGTTTATTGATTATGTATTGTTGGATCATTATGCATGTTGCTAAAATTATTTTTTGCAAGAACTTTTCTCTAAGGTTTTAATCATGGAATGCTCAATTTCCCTTTAACATGTACTAATAGCCAATCATTTTTTTAGCTTTTTTGGTTGGTATTGGCCCATTTATGCCCATTTTTAGGACATTTGTGTATGACTACTAGGACATTTGGCCACAAGTACTAGCATTTTTTAGTGTACAACTATAATTTTTGAGTGAACAACTATTGGTGCATCTTTGAGTGGGTATTAGGGGATAGTTTGAAATGGCCACTTTTTGAGCCTTCGGTATTTGACAATCTCTATAGATAGATTTGTAAATACCCTAGAAGCCAAAAACAAAAGTTTTAGGTGTCAACTCGCATACATAGACAACAACAAAAAAATCATCAAAATCAAAAGTGTCATCTTTTCTCTATAATCACACAAAGTTAGGGTGTGCAAATACTAATACTCTCCCCCTACTAGTAATACTCATGTTTTATGTATTATCTCACACATGATTGAAAGTATCTCAAATTTGATAAAAAGATGAGAATTGACTCATTAAAAATCTTATTTCACTTCCAAATGCTCTACCCTAATTTTAGACAGCTTAATTCTTCAATCTTTGAATTGACCCTGTCTATCACTTTGTAGTTGTATCTTAAATTTTGGTATCTGGAATAAGATGGGAGTGTCTATACAACCATTAGAAACTTAACTTTTAGTAAGGAGAGCCTAAAAAATAAGTCTCTCCTTATAACATTAGAGAATCTGTTGGCTACATAGACATCTCTGAATAAGACAACAATAACACGAAGTGAAGACTATTTTTTCCCTGTGAATATGCTTCAAATCTAGAGTGTTAAATCGGTCATCTCCAAGAAATTTCATTGGACCTTCCTCGAAGACAAAGATCCACATACTGTAGACCAAAATTGAATGTTTTGCTAATTTTTTGTTAGCTTAACTAATCATGCAATCTTACCGTCCTGCCATAAAAAGTCAAAGTGCCTGCGGTTTAAGCTATCATAAGCTTAATTTTTTGTTTGAATGATTGAAATCCTTGCAGCGAGGAGAATCATCCCTTCTACAGTTTCTAATGCTCCAAACTTGGCATGGCTAGAAATCAATAACAACCATCTAAATGGCTCGATTTCAGAGTAGCTAGCAAATTGTAGGGAACTCTAGCGGCTTGATCTAGGAAACAATGAATTGGGAGGCTCATTGACCTCTGTGCTGCCAGAACTTCTCCAATTATAGTATTTGAAGCTAACAAATAATAACTTAAACAACATGTTGACAGGTGAAATTCCAGAGTCTATAGCAAGTATGAAGTATTTTGAGGTATTGGATCTCTCAAACAATGAATTAACAGGGGAAATTCCAGAATCTTTGGCACATGTGATGAAGCTTGAAGTATTAAACCTGCCAAATAACAAATTAATAGGAGAAGTACCATAATTTTCTATTCATTGGAGAACTTTAAACTCGTCTTTAAATGTGACTGTAGAGAGCTTGAGGGTTAATGTAATGGTTGCAGGGCCATGGTGATCAAGATGAAGGCGATGCAGCTGCATATTGTGCTAGAGTCGTGTTTCTATTTGGGAGGTATTAGGGCAAGAAATGAGACTGAGTAGGTGCTATTGTTGTGTTTTGTCTTTCAATATGTTTGTGGACGAGCTTCTGTACATGCCTGGGCTCATAGGAATCGTCCTGCATGACCAAGATTTACGCTTCTAGAGCTTTGCTGACCAGAACATAGCTAACCAACCCTTTGATCTTTTGTAGATGTGATCATCAATCTATTGAAATCTATTTATAAACATGGGTACTTAAAATTAGATTTGATCGTTTACAGACCATTTGATTTGATTTGCAAATCTAAAAATTCGGGTTGTCAGTTAAGATTAAATTTGATCTTCATTTAATTTAAAATATTTCATTTGATATTTTTGATTTGCATTTACTATCCTTATAAATTGTTTAAGATTATGTCAAGCTGTTTTGGAAGAGTGAAAGTTGTTTTGAAAGATAGTATCCAATGTGAGACAGGTTTGGGTGAAAACTCCATGTATAATAGCCTATGGACTATATATGTTAATCTGAATAATTAAAAATTTTATTCAACTTTAAATTTATAATGAAAGTGGTTAATAATAGATTGAATATATGGTTTGGTTTGAGTGGTTTATTTTTTTATTTGTGTATTTATTGGTGCTTATGTAAAGTAAAACTTGTAATTATTTTGTCAAAGTTTTAATTATTTTTAAAGTTTTTTAAAAGTAATAATATTTAATTGATTCAAAATTTAATCTATTTTTAATTTGGGCTTTGAGTTAATTTGTGAGGTATCATTGGAAGAATTGGCAAGATAGGCAACTTGAAAAAGAAAGTTGGCTAATAAAATTGTTTTTGCAATTCTAAGGGGAGCTTCTAATGTGTCTGCTTAAGCTTATTTTGAATATTAAATTTTGTTGATTATTTTTAAGCATACATTTTGTTGTTTTTAGGTTTGATTTTTTTTTTCATCAATGTTTTTAATCACACTCTATGACCCATCATCAAGACGTTAGAGAGCTCTTTGGATTTCTAGAATAATTCCCTCCCATGAAGGGTGTCAACTAAAGATAACAGTTTTCCACAGTCCATATGACTTCTTGTTGTTCCTTCTAGACTTATCTATGTTTTTTTTTTGCATCAACATTTCATGTAATACCCTGCCAAGGAACCCTTGAAACAAAGAACAAAACATACACTAAAACATTTTTTTTTTTAAATGATAACATTAGCATGTGCAACATAACATCACTTGCACATGAAAATAAGGCAAACAATCAAGCAATTTACAAATAAGCATTAGTGGAAGACTACCAGTTGCTTCCAAGGGTTCCATGACATCCAACTCTAGATTCATTTTAAAGCACCAAACAAAATACAAGATAATTAATCATGCAATATTCATGAAACTATTAAGAATATGATGAAGAACTAATCATAAAACAACATATGACTAACCTTTCTTCCATTCCTATCAGATAACCTTAATGTTCCACCGAGCAGAGTGCAGATGCTAAAAAGTTGTCAAATGCACTAAATAATGCAAGCGCCAAAGTGCAAGAAGATGCAATAATCCACAAAGAAGTGCACATCTAGTGATTGTGCATGTGCCAAAGAACAAACATCGGTGCTAAAGTATGCATGCACTAAACTATAGGCGTTGGTGCTAAAACACAAAAAGGCCTGTCACAACTACTATGAAATTCTTAGTCCGGTGAGGCATGTCGGTGTTAATTTCCAAGAGGAGGCACTAAAATATACATGCGACAAAATGTAGTCACTAGTGTTAAAAATTAAGGTTTTCCAATAAACTAAGGTTAAACATCCTAAAACTTAGCTAATGAAAGCATATAATTATAATACATTCTAATATACTATGAGAAAATTAAAATACATCTCATCAAAGCTCAATTCACTCGATGCTATTACATGAAATATCAACAATTTTCACATACATAATAAAAAATATTAGTACAATAAGAGATAGAATAAGTGCAAGAAGGAAGGTGAAGTAGCCTAGGGACCATGCTCGAACCTATAAACAAAAACCCAATGGTGACTTTTCATTAAACTTGATCATGTGATGCCCTCAAGTCGACCCTACTATTCTAAAAAATATAGTCATATGACACAAACATCCACTCAAGAAATAATACAATAAGGCATGTACACTCATATAGAACACATGTATGCAATTGAATCAAGATGAACAATCCAACAAAGAGTCCAATGTCATAACAAGCATAAGGGGATATCAAAGTGCACAATCCTATGGGGTTACTACTCGCAACTACACATGGAATGAGTGCAGAGTTTGTAAGGAATGATCTTAGATAGCTTAAAGGGATGGCTCATGCAGAACCAAGCAATCCTTTCATACAAACAAGGAGGCTTGATATTGGTAGATTGACGCCACATAGATGACCAAACCTTCTCATTGTGTCATTAGCCTAAGGGATAACTCAAGACACATAAGAGTGTTGGTGTACAATACCATTGAGAGGGGGGAGGGGGTGAATAAGTGGTATACCAATTTTAAAAGACCTTGAATTAAACTTTCACAACTTTGAACATATAAAATGCAAGTCTCAAAAAATTTCAACTATCAAGTGCGGCATCATGCATGCGAAGCTAACAATCTTGATTGAATTTAAAGAACATGAGAAAATCATAAAAACTATAGACACTATAGAAAAAATTAGATGAAGGATACATAAGAATGAATGTTTGAGCATGTAGATCAAGTAGACCACATGAGTAAGTGCACAAAGATGGGAGACCAAAAATATGTCACTCAAAATTTTGGTCTTAAAAAAACCATATGGTGTATGCCCTATATGGAACACGCCATATGGTTTGTCTTGCAAAGAGTTAGCTTTAGGCACATAAAGCCTATACGACGCAAGCCAAATATGGTGTACACGCCATATAAAATACAAAAAAACTTGTAATGTTTGCATCCATCCATAGTTCTTTATGTATGACATGTACCATATGCTCTCTCTCTCTCTCTCTCTCTCTCTCTCTCTCTCACGTGCGCGTGCGCGCAGGGTCCTAATAGGTCCTAGGATACATTAATATATCCATGGACTATTTAAGACCCTATACGACCCCTTATTACCCCCTATGACACCTAAGGACCACGTAGGACCCCTTAAGACCCCTTACCATATGTAAATGTATCCTAAGCGGTCATAAGGGTTTCTATGGGGTCATAGAAGGTCTTAAGGGGTCCTAGGATACATTTATGTATCCCGTGACCCTTTACGATCCCTTATGACCGCTTAGGAAGTAAGAGTTATTTAGGGTTCATAAGGGTTCCTAAGGGGTCATTATGTGTCATAAGTCTTAAGTGGTCTTAAGGGGTCCTAAGATACATTAATGTATCCTAGGACCCTTTAAGACCCCTTATGACCTCTTTTGACCCCTTACCATACATTAATGTATCCTAGGATCCTTTAAGACCCCTTATGACCCTTAGGGACCCTTAGGACCCCTTATCATACATTAATGAATGATAAGGCATCCTAAGGGGTCCTAAGGGATCCTAAGGGGTCGTGTGGGGTCCTCAGTGCTCTTAAGGGGTTCTAGGATACATTAATGTATCCTAGGACTTTTTAAGACTCCTTAGGAACCCTTAGGACCCCTTACCATACATTAATGTATGGTAAGGCATCCTAAGGGGTCATATGTGGTCCTAGGTGATCTTAAGGGGTTCTAGGATACATTAATGTATCCTTGGACACTTTAAGACCCCTTACAACCCCTTAAGAACCCTTACAACCCATTAGGGCCTCTTACCATACATTAATGTATGGTAAAGGGTTTTAAGGAGTCATAAGGGGTTTTAAAGGGTCCTATGATACATTAATGTATTGTAGGACCCCTTAATGCCACTTAAGACCCCATACGACCCCTTATGACCCTTTAAGACCCCTTATGATACATTAATATATCCTATGGGGTCATAAGGGTTTGTATAAAGTCCTAAGAGGTCTTAAGGGGTCCTAGAATACATTAATGTATCCTAAGACCCTTTACAGCCCCTTATGAACCATTATAACCCCTTACCATAATGTATAGTAACGAGGGTCCTAGGATACATTAATGTATCCTAGGACCCCTTAAGACCTCTTAGGACCCTATATGACTCCTTATGACCCCTTAGGATACATTAATGTATGGTAAGGAGTCTTAATGGGTCCTAAGGGGTCGTATGGGGTCCTAAGTGGTATTAACGGGTCCTAGGATACATTAATGTATCATAAGACCCCTTATGACCCTTTACCATATATAAAATGTATGGTAAGGGGTCCTAATAGGTTGTAAGGGCTCTTAAGGGATCTTAAAGGGTCCTAGGATACATTAATGTATCCTAAAACCCATTAAGTCCACTAAGGACCCCATACAACCCCTTATGACACCTTAGGACACCTTAGAACCATTTAAGACCCCTTACCATACATTAATGTATGGTAAGGGGTCCTAAAGGTTCCTAAGGGATCATAAGAGGTCTTAAAGGGTCCTAGGATACATTAATGTGTGGTAAGGGTTCGTAAGGGGTCATAAGGGGTCATAAGGGTCTTAAAGGGTCTTAGAATATATTAATGTATCATAGGACCCCTTAAGATCACTTAGGACCCTATATGACCACTTATGACACCTAATGACCCCTTAGGAACCCTTATGACCCTTAATACCCCTTAAGAACCCTTACCATATATTAATGTATGGTAAGGAGTCATAAGGGGTCTTAAAGGGTCATAGGATACATAAATGTATCCTTGGACTCCTTAAGACCACTTATGACCCCATAAAAACCCCTATGACCCCTTAGAACACATTAATGTATGGTAAGGGGTCTCAAGGGGACCTAAGAGTTCCTTAGGTTTCATAAGGAGTCAAATGGTGTCTTAATTCATGTATCCTAGGACCCAGAGAGAGTGAGAGAGAGAGAGAGAGAGAGAGAGATCTTCACTGAAGAGTCAATACAATATCATGTATGTTCATATTGGGTGGTTTAAAATGGGAAAAAAAGGGGCCAATATATTACCTAAATAGGGGGAGCCCGGGATAATGAAGAATTTGAAAAATACACCTCACAAAGTGAATGTCAATTTAAAGACACATCACACAAAGTGAATCTCAAAGTTCTTAAAATATAAACACCACATAAAGATAATATCATAATTACCTTTCAACATACATATAGAAACAAAATGCATCTAAAATTTTAAACACGCTTCACACTAAAGTCCAAACATACAACATAAATAATTGTCATTGTTAATACACTCTTCACCCAAAGCCAATTTTGAAGTTCAAACATACACACACATTTCAAAATACAAACACAACAAAATAGTTGTTGAAACAAAAATGTATTTCATGTAATGATTGTTCATTTCACACAGTTTGTTCAAACACGTATTTTGCACATATACAAAGTAAATGCTAAAGTTTAAATATACAGAAAGCTCAAACATATAAAACTACAAACAGACAAAAGTGAATACATGCCTAATTTCAAAAGGTTTCACAAAAAGATACTTCAACAAAACAAAGGGTAACATTTAAATTAAAACATGTCGAAGTATAAATACAAAAATTATGAATTCCGAAATTCAAACATACATCATAAATGAATTTCAAAGTTATTACATTCTTAGTATCAAAGTACATATACAACAAAGTGGTTTCCAAAGTTAAAACACATTTCACATATACATAGTTTATTTGTTTCACACATAATTTGTTCAAACTCACTCTTCAAACATATACAAAATAAATATTGAAGTTTAAATATTGACATAAGTTCAAATATATTTTATACAACATTATTACACTACACATACATTATATAAGGGGTCGAAGCCAATTAGATTGTATTAAAACTAGAATCATAATATGTTAACATAACTTGAAGTCACAATGAAGATAAAGAGAACATAATTGTGACTTCCTTGAGAAGAAAAAAGGAAGATAGCAACAAGCCATCCTAATCAAAGTCATTAACCCTATCTATTTGAAGCAGCTACCATGTATTGTTGCATCTATGAATAAGAAAGGTCTGAGTGTAAAAAGTGACATGTATCAAATCAAAACCCAAAATTTAACAAAGGTGCTCATATTTTCCCATTCTATTTTATCTATCCACTTTCTACTGGTCCATGCTATGAGAATTGATTAAATCCATTGGATTACTTTGTTGTAGACCTCTACCACTGAAGAATCCTGGTTTCTCAACCCATCTAAATTCTCATCATATTTGTATTTAGAAAAACACTCTACATTTCCATCTACATTATCTCCAACTGAATCCTTCATTAATGCCCATATTGTTTTTTAAGAAATTGGAGGCTACGTTTCATTAGAATCTTCCTAAGCTCCTCGTGTTCCCATTCCCATCCCATTAGGATGAAAAATGTCTAGGTGGACCTCAAAAAATGTTTCTTCTATGCCTATTTCTAAGTCTTCAAAATCTACCACCAACTTTAATCACAATTGCATAGTCAAAGGGAGAGATGCATAGAATTCAACTTAATGAGGGTTTCCTTATTTCCTTCTTGTCATGCCCAAAAGTTGAGCAAAACACAACTACAAAATTTTTCTACAACCTACTGTTAAACTATAAGAACACATACATACGCAACTGAGTTTGCTAAAGTCAAAAACAATCTGGCACAAGCATTCCAACAACATGCAAAAATGATGGAGAAGGAAAATGGCTTACCAATTTGGTCAAGTGTTTAAAAACATCATCGGGGTCTAAAACAGATGAAAGTTGACCAAGTTTGACCAAATTTGACCTAAAGTCAAACTTCACAATATTGCTCCCAAATAAACTTTAAGGGTTCCTTAAGACACACACTTTGATCGGTGCATAAAATGAGGTAGTTGACTAAAGTCAACCAAAGTTGACCAAAAAGTCAACCATGCATCGATAGACATGTAAATAGGTTAAAATGATACTAAAATCAACATGGAAGGTCTAGGCATGCAAACCGAGAAGAATTACCTAGGTTTGACTAATAGTTGACCCAAAGTCAACCGTACCTGATTTTGGTCAACGAGTCACTATAAAAATAAAACTCTATACTTGACGATATGAAAGCTTCGTTACGATCTTAACAATATAATTACGTTCACTTTATGATTATAATATTAATTTAATAATCTAAAACCCAATACTAAATAATTACGTTACCCTAATGTAACCCATTTAATCTATAGATATGACCTTAACTAAAAGAAACAATTCTTTTATATCTATTTATATAAATTATAACTTACTTTACAAATATAAAAATATCCTAAAGAAATATCTAATTTGTCTCTAGATGTTTTAAGACTAATAGTCAACAAATTCTATTTACGTTAACAATTACCTAACATTCTAGAAGTTTCTAAATCAAAGTAAATATGACAAATAATTTCTAAATTTTATTTAAAACATAAAAGATGAATTAAGTAATCAAGCCCAGAATCTTCTAGATAAATTCCTTGAGTAAAACAACTACTTAATTAACTAAAATCTATATAGTTTTGAATTCCATTATTTATTATAAACATTAACTTTTCATTTCATAAGATATTCTCTTCTAGAATTTCCTAGAAGAATAATATCTTCCATATTTATCCTAAGATATTATTTGATTTTTAAATAACTTTTAAAGTGAAATTAGAAACTATAAACAATGCTGTGATAAAGTTCTAGATTTTTCTATCCACAAAGTCCACATAAGGCACTTTAATATCTACCTAATATCTATAAATCAAATATGTTTCTAAAACTTCAAGATAAACTTGCTGGGATATTAATCTCATCTATAAATCAAAATATATTTATTTTTGAAATCCATCTCTTATAATATTCATTTAATTTTAAAACTCAATCCTATAAATACTCCACTTATATGAGATATAAAATTGGGTTAAAAAAAACCCATAGGATTTCTTAGTTTAAATTTTAGATTAAAATTATTTTCTATTTTTTTTTTATAATTTATAATCCTTATCATACTGTTTTATATCTAAGTTTAAAATATTACCTCTAATATTTAGTCTCTGTTCTAAAAATATTTTGCTGCATGCAAACTGACAGGAAAGGTAGAGAAGGCCCGAGTAGAAATGCAAACTAACAGCATGAAAAGCGGAAAAGGGCTGAGCAAAATTTCTACTGTGAGATTTGATCTCATGACCACTAACTTACTAGCCTATGTTCAAACCGCTATATCGCTCGCTTAGTATCATAATCACTGCGTCAACGGCCAGGGAGCGAAATCAGTAGATTTTCGGCCGCCCCCTTTTCCATACTGTCGAACAAAACATGGTGACTTTTTTTAATTTAAATATATAATCTTTTTAAATTTCATTTATATATAAAAAAAAACATTTATATATTTAGGGTAGAATATATTGTTAAAAAGAAATATTTACAAGTTATTTTTAATCAGAATATCTCTAAAATAGTATAATGAAATACAATTTAATCTGTTAAATATATGTCTGTGTGTTTTTTTTTTTATATAAATACTTTTATATCATTTAATCTATATGTAGTTCTCAATACTAGGTATTTATGACTTCCTAAATTTAAATACAAACATACAATTTACTTTCATGAATTTAAACACATAATAATGAGGTCTATGTCTCTTCATAAACATGACCTTAGCATCACAGAGGATATACATAGGTTAGCATTTGAAACCCCGAGTTTATTACCATGGTCAACTACCTGCACACTCAATGCACACATCAGTAGGTCCAATAAAATCCACATATAAACATAATATAATATGTAACATAACACACATACCACTTACTCCTACATTCATTTACACATTGGAAAAACAATATCTACATTTTGATATTTCCTAACTTGTATATCTCACAAAATGCATCATAAACTAAACCATAAAGATTAACTGCATAATTATCCATAGGATATTACCTGAATAGGTTCACATCAATATAATGCTTAATAACATGGTATGAAATCTTACAGATCTACAAAAATAACTTATGTTTCAAAGTATTTAAGAGACTCAAATAGTATCAACTGAAAATATAAATAGTAAACAACAGTGCTAAGTTATGCAAGACTGGGGTAGACCCTACACTTCTCTACCCACTAGCTCATCTCACTAGCTATAAACAAAGATAAAAACATATAAAAGCTTTGAGAAGTGTCAGTATTCAATTTATGGATCCTTCTTTCTTACACCTCTTTTTAGCATGTTAATGTAAGATGTTAGTTGGATAACCAGTTGGTAGTCACTATGAGAACTTACATCCTATCCCATACGTATGCCAACCCCAACCCCACAAATCTTAATATTCTTATGAGAAGATTACTTCCTGTTATAAATGCAATATCCTACCATTTGACTTTTTGTCTGCTTCAGTAGAGAGATAATGTAGCTTTCCCTTGACTAGTGTGATATAAATTTTGAACCTATACTAGAATTTTCCTTAAATATAACCTCTTTAGTTCCTTAACAACTCTATTTACTTCCTCTTGAGTTTCTTTCAGATCCTTATAGTCTATATAGACATTTACTTCTTAAAAGGTTATCTATTAAATAATATCATTCCATCAGATCCTATATTTTCTAATTCATCTTTTGTTATGTTTCCTTCCTTGTAAATGTGGTTGATCATTAAATTTTCAAATTTATAATTGATGAATCTAGTAGAGGTTGTAGTTTCCAGCTCATCACTTTCTTAACTCTTATCACATTCACCACAATGGACGAGTCCCCTTCTATTTCTACCTTTACTAAATTCATTTCTATGCAGAGGGATAAACCTTCTACTAAATCCTTAAATTACACAACATTGTTTGTATCAATCTCCAGTGGTTTTGAATCTTAAAATAGTCTTACCCTAACATGAGTGGATCACACAACCTACTTCCGATAGACTTGGATTTCCTCTGGATGCTCCATCAATGTTCAATTTGAACTATCTAGGATTGATCTTGTTTCCTATCACTTGGTGTTTCCACATAGCCTATCGTGTATCCATGATGTATTTTATATTTCAGTATTGTGATAGTATATTTCCAATGTGACCCATGTTCTTGATTGGGGTACCTTAGAAGTAGAGGATGGGTAGCTTTCCTTGGAGCTCATATGCGTTCTTCATCATTGAAGGTCAACCTACAGTGGTATCTAGACATTGAGAAGGTAAGGATCTAATGGGTCCCAAGTGATGACACTTCTACTACTTGGGAGGATGCATCACAATTGAGAGTTTTGTACCCCTCCCTTTTTTCAAGCTTACATGAGAAAGCATGTGCCTAGGGAAGAGGATGTAGTTACTTCCATGGTTGCATTCTATTCCGTGTTATTTTGATGTGAGATATACTCTTGTTATTTTTCTATGATTATCCACATGATGAGATGCATTCAATGATAGTACTTTATTTTGGTTACTGATATCATAGCTATTCTCAATGGTTAGATTACGTTCTTATTTACCATTTTGATCATATATGCATGATAATGTCATTTTATGTGGCATGATGCTTTATGATGATATCTAGTGTATTTTTCATTCAAGGATAATTGATTTATATATTATGATGATTTTATCTAATTCCTTGTGTTATTATGCCTTATATGTTGTTAGATATTTTAGTTGCTAAGTTTCACGGATATATGGTCATACTGTTGTAAATTATTATTTTAATGTTTTATAGTTAAATGAAACGCTAAATTGAAATACAATTTTTATTTGAATGATATATGTACATTGAGGACTAGAAAATAGAATGACCAATGCAGCAACATTCTTTATGTCTGATTGTGTCACTAGAGAACTAGTGTTCCATTAGGCATTTTATTATTATTATGTGTGTTTTGGCTATTTATACTATGAGTAGTTGCACTTGATGTTTGTGTATTTTTCAGTGAACAGGTGTATCCATAATTTCTATAATATCTCTATAGTACATGTTGGTAAATTTGGCTATCATAATGCATTTTGGAATAGATTAGTTGTATCTACACATTAGAGTTTCCGTAGTTTCATAGAAGAGGTTTAATTAAATATTGATTTTAATTGTTTTAGCATCTATTTTGATTACCAACTAATTTGTTGTAGAAAATTACATTTAAGCGGAATTGAAATAACTTATTATAAAAGTCTATAGTTGGTTTAAATAATTTAAGTGATTATTTTACAAGTCTTTTTTAAAAGTGACTTTATATTGGGAAATTGAATTCATTTCCCTCGTCTTTTGGTGAATTATGAACTTGCTCCAAATTGCTTTGGAGAAATTTGGTTTTATTTTCATTGTGATTGATCTACTTGCCATATTTTTGTGGGTAGTGACTCGTTGGAACCATACTATAATTGCTCTCATTCTTATGGACTCATTCACAAGTTTTGTGGAGCGTTTATTTTCTTCCACCTATATTAGTGTCTTCAACTTAGTGAGAGGTAGGGATCTCATCTTTTTATTCATTTTTTGTCTGTTTCAGTTGATTTTTGTTTGATTTTACATCATGGGATGGTAAGTAGTAGCTTCCCCACTTTCCCTTAAGTTTGTTTCACCCAATTGGGGTTTGTAAGTTATACGAGGTTTTTAGAATTTTTTTTTCTAATGTGATGCTACCCATTTTCTCCCACGATGTTGGAATTGATATTTTATTATATTTTTGGGTTATTTGAACCATAAGAGCATATGGTTTTTAATTTTGTGGCTTGGCTTTGAGCTTAATTTGTGGACATTTTTATGGATGCATCATTTTGTGTGCCATCAAGAACCCATTAGTCTCCATATTTGGTATGATCAAGTTATTGATGTTAGTAGTCCTCTACATTTATAGTAGGGTCGTCGAATCAGAATCACTATAGGACATTCCATATATTTTCTATCATGATCTAAACTTACCCTTTTAATGCTAAAATGGCAATATTCTTACCTTATCAGGTTTTGCAAAATTTTGGGACTTTGGTGCACTTTTGTGGTTTTTGAGATTTCCTCATGGTCTCACGAGATGTATGTTGGGTTCTATTGAAATATAGGATCTTGTCATAGTGACTAATGGATCAAATTGGCATTTATACCCTTTTTATTTATTTACTTGTCTTGCATGCCTTGAGTGCTTTGGAGTGGATTTTTCCTCTAGTGATTAGTTTCTTATTAATTAATGCTTGTGTATTTTACATCCTTGGTGTAGAGAAAGTTGATAGTTCCTATTGTACACTTGTCCTCGGTGTAGCTTCTAGACCGAGTGGACAAGCCATGGTTATCTCATCCTTGGTGTAGACCAAGTGGATGGAATCTTTATTTTATGTCCTCTATATAGACTGAGTGGATGGAGTCTTTATATCATGTTCTTAGTGTAGACCAAATGGAAAACCTATTTGTATTGGTCTCCTTCTTGAGGTTGAGATTTTGTGTGATCTCCTTCCTTGATGTTGAGCCTTGGACTAGGTACATTGAGTAGGCATGGGGAGTAGCACCTTACATGGACCCTGGCCTATAAGTGGATGCATCAAGGAGTTTTCTTAAAAAATTGAAAACATAATAAAATAAACTAGGCATAAATGTTAAAAAAGATAAATTTGGTACTATGGATATCATTGATCCCCTATATGTCATGAGTGACCTATGTGAGAGGTAGATGGTAGAGATAATTGATCCCCTATATGTCATGAGAGATATATGCTTGAGGTAGATGGTGGAGACCATTGATCCCCAGATGTCGCGAATGATCTATGTGAGAGGTAAATGATGCTCGAGCCCTGGATGCTCTTATTGATTTGTGAGGCATGGATAATCCCTATGGTGGGTACTCTTATGTCTAGACCCTATAGTTGTGAGTAGTACTTTGGTGTACATTGATTATGTGGTTTGAGGTTGTATTGATCATTAGCTTCTATATCATAATGAGTATTCTTCATGGATTTTTGCATCTTGTACCTATTTATTTCATTGGACCTTTATACGATTCTCTAGGTGTATGCATATTCTTTACATGTCCTTATTATTATGTGTTCTTACCTTATGTTTGTTGTCAGGTTACTAGCTTCGCGTGCACAGTGGGGTGGGCCTAAGGGTTCTACATGGTAGATTCACATTGCACTTTACCATTATTGGGGACCAGTGTACAAGTGATGACCTTCCTCTAGAGATAAGATTCTGAGCATTGTGTGTTCAATGGTGTTCCTTTTAATGTCTTATCATTGATGTATATATGTGTTTGATTCTCATGCTTACTCAAGTAGATTCCATTATGTTATCATGTACTATATTGGGTTTGTATGACCTCAAATTATGCTATTTGATACTCCTCGATGTGTAGCTAGTTTTTACCTACCATACATTGGTGTTGGCTTAGGCATTGTGATCTTTTTCCTTCATTTTTTTGTCAAATTGGTGGATCAGCACCTATACTTGAACCAATGCTTGTGCTTATCAATATTTTTCATTCTAGATCAGCGCATGAAACCCACTATTCTGAGACTTTGTGTGTCTCAGATATTTACCAATGCTAATCAGAGTTTGTGCTAGCCATCATTTCTGCCTCAACCAGTGCCTCTTCGTAAAGCAATGTCTACACCTAGTTAGCCTTTCTAATTAGGTTTAAAGACCATAAGAGTTTATTTTGATCATGGGTTGGTTCCTTGAGGGTAATTGGTTGGTTTTATTATGGTTAGTTGGTAATTAACTTGTATGTTTAACTACATTATGAACATTAACTTTGGATTTTAAATAGAAAATTACTTAGATGGATTCAGAGGATGGATTATTCTCCTATTGTTTAGTCTTGAGTTATTGTCGTCTTAGCCTCTTGTGATTTAGGGACATTGTCCAAATCCTTGTCCAAGTGCATGTTAGTCTTTCACTTGTGCATGATCATGGTTTTCTTTCTTTCATGTTGTTATCTTGTGTTTTCTTAATGGTTATGTGATGCACTTATGTACACATGATATTTATTCTATGTTAAAAAAAAATTGTTTAGTTCATATTTGACCCTATGTTCTGAGGGTTCCTTGGTAGGGCATTACACACCACAATTCCTTTATTGAGACATTTTCCTCACTTATTTCCTAGACCCACAACCAAATTTTTAGTACAAAATTCCTCACGTTCGATGATCTGTTTACACACTGAGGAACTTATGCTCTGATACCACTTGATGAAGAGTACTCCCCTTGCTAACCCAAACACACATAACACAAGAGATAAGTAAGCAAAAACTTGAAAGAACCAAATAATTACAAGAATAGAAACACTTTCTTTCTATCATCTTCAATGAAATGACATTAAAATATTTAGAAAAATAGCATGTATAGCCACATGGGCATTTTCATTACAATAATCTACAAGACAAAGCCACAAACTCCCCTTCTAGAACTGAACTTGAAACACACCTTTATCCATGTTTTTGTAGCACCAATAACCAACTTAGAATATTCTAGAAAGTGAAACTTTTCCATTTTGATGCCCAAGGTTCAATTTCCCACCTAAGTGATTTTTCTCTCTCTTCCTTTTTGTATAGAAACTTGAGTCTTGATGGTACAACTTCTTAAAGCCATAACTTTTGACCTAGACATGTAATTTACTATTTTAACCACTTTTCAAAAACCTCTGAAAATGCTCTACAACAAAAGAAGTCAAGAATTGATCTTGACGATTTTTAACCCCTTCAAAACCTCTATGGCCTTCAAATTGAGTTCAAAAATTTTTGTACCACCCCACCAAAGCTGAAAATTTTAATATCTTCAAAACCAAACTTGATCTTTCCATGAAACTTTATCAACATGCTTATATATCCAAAATGAACCTCCAAGGAAGTAATTGGAACAATCTGTGCTCAATCAAAAGACTTACTAAAAATAGTAATATTTCAAAAAATATTAGTCCTTCTAAAAAAAACTAGACAATATTTTTGGGTGATGCAAAACTGCTCTTACACCTTGGATGTTTCTGCATCATCCTTAAAAACTAGAGCACTCTAAGCTTTGTATAAATAGCCTCCTTAATGAAAACTTACAACACATATTACAAAGCATTCACGGGTGGGTGGTTGGAGTTGGGTCCACGTTGAGAAAAAATTGCAATAAGAAACGGGTGCCCAATTTTTACAAATTGGGCACCCGTTTAGGTTTGGGAGCCCGATCCATTTTCAAAAATTGGGCGTGCCTTTAGGATTGGGCACCCAAAGAGAAACGATCGCCCGATTTTTACAAAACAGGTGCCCGATTCTTACAAATTGGGAGCCCGTTTCTAAATTCTATTTTTTTTTTAAAAGCGATTTCTTGTCATTTTTGCCTTCAAAAAATAGGATCACGTTTAGCAGAGCTTGGGTGCCCGATTTAGCTTCCCCTGCCAACCCCATCTGCTATTTTTGCATGTTCCAAGTATGTACTATTGTTTTTTATTATTTTTTTATGATTTTTGTCATTAAAAATTATAGTTTCAAGTTATTTTTAATTAAAAAATGTAGTTTAATGTTGTTTTCAAAATTATAGTATAAATATAATTCTTTTTAATTTTAATTTACTTTGTAAATTAGCATACCAAAGTAGAAAACTGTTTAAATTTTTAATTTAACCCTATACAAAATAAAATTATGAAACCCTACGTAGAAACCAAAACCATAGGTAGTAAAACAAAAATGTAAACCTATAGAAAATTAAATTAGGAAACCCTAAACTTAGAAAACCAAAGCATAAATCTAGAAACCATCTCTCTCCTCTTTCTTTCTCCTCTCTCTCTCATTAAATTAGGAAACCCTAAACTTAGAAAACCAAAACATAAATCTAGAAACCCTCTCTCTCTCTCTCTCTTTTCTCTCTCCTCTCTCTCCCTCTCATATATATATATATATATATATATATATATATATATATATATATATATATATATATATATATATATATATATATATATATATATATATATATATATATATATATATATATATCCTCTTTTCTCTCTCTCCTCTTTCTCTCTCCTCTTTATCTCTCTCTCTCTCTCCTCTTTCTCTCTTCTCTCTCTCTCTCCTCTTTCTCTCCTCTTTTTGTCTCTCCTAAATCTCTCCTCTTTCTCTTTCTCTTTCTCTCTTCTCTCTCTCCTTTTTCTCTCTCCTCTTTCTCTCTCTCCTCTTTCTCTATTCTCTCTCTCTCTCTCTCTCTCTCTCTCTCTCTCTCTCTCTCTCTCTCTCTCTCTCTCTCTCTCTCTCTCTCTCTCTCTCTCTCTCTCTCTTTTAAATTTTAATTATTTAAGTCATTCTTTGTAAGGTAAAATATAATTTACAATATGTTAATTGTAAATTATCATGTTTTTATATGGACACAGATTGGTAATATGGATGATTTTCATATTGATGAGCTTATAGGTCAGCCATGTACCACCACCACCTCCACCTCCACCTCCCCCTCCACCTCCACCTCCACCTAGAGAGTTAAGGGATAATATTAGAAGAAATGTAGAGGAGATAATGATAGACAAATATTATTAGAAATGATCCCTATCCATCAGCCCAGCTAGTTCACCTTCTAGATAGCATGCAAGGCATAGTAGATTCTGTACACACATTAGACTCTGAGATTGATAGTTTCAAGTCATGGAGGGAGAGTATGCGTGTATATTATGCTGATGACCTCTCTTATAAAGAGGTTAATAATTTAAAAATTACAAAAATTTATATTGCACGATATTTTTTGAACACTACAACGGGTGATCAGATACTTTGCAAGAAGTCACATATTTTGATTAGATGGTGTAGACAACCCAGTATAGAAGATCATTTCTGGGAGCGGTGGTGTATGGTATTTGACCATCCACCACACACTAATCATGAGGTCCCACTTTATTTTTTGAAGAAATTATAGGCTAAATTTGAATTGGGTAGGAAACCCAATTATTTTGACATGAGAGCATTCCAGGGGGTTGGTCGAGGCATGCCATAGGATAGACCAAGGACCAAATTGAGTGACAGAACTAGAAATCATGTGCGCAATGAGTCTCTTGTTCCTCTTCCTTCTCCTGTAGTTCCTACACCTGTCCATCATCGAGCAGTGCAGTCATCTCTTGGTTCTTTGAGTGCCCTTACAGGCAATTTGTTACAGCACTTGACCGAGGCAAGGGCTGCCCCAACATAGCACATGTTTGCACGAGTTGTGGGGGTATATGTAGGGGTCCCTAGTTTGATCTTGATGCTGCTCATGCTGCCCATGTTGGATATGGTGATGATGATGGTGGCGCACATGGTGATGCCAGAGATGATATCTCATCATATGTTGATTTACTCAATGCAAATGATGATCATCCCAGATAGGTAAATTTAATTATAATTTATATAGTGAAATATTAAATTTCTTATTTATACAATTATGAGCCATAACATGTGGATTTTTTGGTGAACAGAGGAGGGTTGACCCTCCATCATTCATTAGCCATCATCATATGACATCAACACCTTGACATCTCGGTGCTCCATTCATGGTATGCACTTCGATCTTGATACATTTAAACTTTAAACAAAATAAACATTAATTGATAATGTGTTTGACATATTTTTGTGATTTTGTAGGGTCTCTCGTGTACCACTAAGATTGGTAGTCCTTCATTCTCTGTCTCACCATTCACCGAGAGTCAACCATATATACTTGTAGTATGTTTTTCATTTATTAATTTTAAGTGTTTATATCTTACTAATTTATGTACAACTTTGATTCGCACTTATATTTTTGCAATTGTAGGCTTTTGAATTGTCTCATGTTGCACAATCACGTTTACGTCCTAACTCATCGGTGACATTAGCTACGTGTCACACATAGGTAATGTACACATGTTTTTATTTCATAAATGTATAGTCAAGTTATATATACTTTATAATTTATGTATATATGTACTATAAGTTTGATTCATGCTTTATATATGTTGTTCAAGTCGACACCACCATGAGTCTTGGCATGGCTACAGGATTAAGCCAAATATAGCCATCGACAATATCCTTTGAGGTGATGATTAAAAGTAATTTTTCAATGTCCATTGTGTATCTAGATCTTTTACACCTAATTATTAAAAATTTGTACTTTAAATGTTTTTACAAGACTTAGCTGCATCCATTTTTCATGTAGCTGAGGATGAGGGTACTCGAGACCAGACGGAGTAGGATGAGGGTACTCAGGACCAGACAGAGCATGTTAATGCACCACAGTCCTCTTCACGTGGAGTGAAGAGGACTGCAAATCAGCTAGATGAGTAGAGTTAGATTATGATGACTATTTGGACTTGTTTTATGATGATGATTATTTAGACTTGTGTTATGATGACTTGTTGTCATATTATTTAGATTATGATGATGATTATTTGGACTTGTTCATATTATTTTTACTTGTTGTTAGAGTAGGACTTGCATTACATACTAGTCCACTTGCTATCATATATTGTACTTGAACTTGTTTTTAGAGTAGGACTTTGTTTTGTGATTGTATGTATATATCATGAGTTGATATGATGGACATTATGATACATGTAAATTATTTCATTATTTCAGGACTTGTTATGTTATTTATCTTAATCATGAGTTGTTATTTATATATATGAGCTTATGGAAAAGAAATCATTTTAAAAATCAATTGTAATTAAATATATCAATATCCTTAAAAAACCATCTATCTAACAATGAGATCTATTAATTCATGTGTAATTGATCTAAGTACAATATATAGATACATTACAAGTAATATGAACACTTTGATTAACTATAAAAAAAACCATCTATCTAACATTGAGATCTATTAATACATGTAATCGACAAGAACAATATGGATGTTACAAACTTAATATTGAATTTGATAATTAATTATTAAAAACCATTAATTAATATTGACTTCGATGTTACAAGTAATTTATTAAGTTTGATTAACTATTAAAAACCATGTATCTAACTTTGAGATCTATGAATTTGAACAATGAATTTATGGATGCACAAATAAATCTATCATAATCTATTAAGTGAACATAATCTAACCAATGTGCATAGTTTAATATTTAGAACAAAATTAGGTGAATACAAAGTTAGGAATTTAACTTAAATATTTAAAACAAAATTCGATGAATAAAAGTGAGTTCATTTGAACTTAAATTACAAGTCCAAAATTGTATGAATACACTAGTACATTTTGGAAAATATGTGACTACATGACTAAAACTTTTAGTCACATGACTAAAATTGATCATATTCTACTAATGTTTTGTACTTCACAAATATTAATGACTAAATACATGACTAATTTGATCATAAGATAAAATCACAAGTGTAGACAAATAAAAATGACTAAATAGATGATCAAATAAATGACTAATTAAATGATTAAAGAATTAGTCACTAATAATTAGTTGCTCAAACAAAATTTACTAAATAAATGATTAAATTAACGACTACATAATTAGTCACCTAAACAAAATGGCCAAATGAATGAAAATACCTCATTTATAATTATAATAACATTTGAATATAATATTATAGACTTAGAAATTCCAATTAACCACTAATGCTTTCTCGTCAATAGGCTTATTGCATGAGCAATCTTTTATGCACACCCTTCTCATGCCATAAATCTTGGTTTTTGGTGATTTCAAAATAGATTGATAAACAAGATTTATAGATAGTGTTATCAAAAGGAATAGCCAAATTATAATTAGTTAACAAAATTAGTTTTACAGGTCTTGAAAAATAATAGTTCTAATTACATTAAAATCAACTGCAGTCTAGTCCACTTTTCCTTAATTATAATTATAAGGATTGAAAATTAGTACATTTATATTGCTTACATCATGATGAGAATCCAAATCACCTCATAGTACAATATTTGGTGGTTGACATATATAGATGTGTCATGGTCAACGTAATATATTATTATAGGAGAAAAGGGGAAATATTCCATAAATATATATAAATTTTTACATAATAAAGGTCAAAAAATTAATTGCAGTAAAGTGTGAAAATATGATATTAACATACATCAAAAGTATATATAGATATTCTATTGAATGACTTTTGAAAATGAGACAAAAATTTCCCACAAATTTGAAAATGTGAATGCAATGCACTCAAAATTGTTATAATAATTATTAAAATTACGCATTTGATGGGATCTATAAAAAGTTAAATTTTATTTGCAAGAAAAATAGAATATGATGTGATTAATGATAATTGAAAGGAAAGACAATATATGAATTTATTTATAAGAAAAATAGAATATGATGTGATTAGTGATAATCGAAAAGAAAGACAAGATATGAAACTTAGTAAGCTTAACAAGACTCTAATTTCAAATCTACCAATATAAAAACCCAAAACATTAGTGATAAAAATTCCACTTTATAGTTTTTGAGTCAAAGTCATTGGATGTTTCATCAATTGTGGTTAGTAAGAACCCATCTCTTTTGAGAATTAACCAAACACACTTATATGGAGACTTTCATCTTCGAGCCTCACTTAGATGCAATGAGTGCTAATTGCTCCATCCATTTTTATAAGAGACATGTTCTTTTTGGTACACGTATTACCAAAATGCAATAAATGCTAAGTCATTTTATTCATCCTCACTAAAAATGAGTTCTTGTGAACTTATAAAATATGAATCAACGAGTTTGACTAAAAAAATATACAATTGAATCATGATGGCAATATCACAATTTCACTTATTATGAAAAATATCTTTCTATTTACTATATACAAATGTTTAAATATAATGAAATTGAAAAATTTAAAATAAAGTATCATTTAAAAGTTGAACCAATGTAAAAACTTTTAAAATGAAAATTTTTGAGCGCGAAGGGGAAAAAACTATTATACCGCCTTTGGCAAAATGTTTTTTATTCATTTCGAACTGTTGAGTTAGAGCAAAAAATAATAGCAGATGACTTGTGTAAATTCAAACAGTGTCCAATGGATCAATACGACCTGCGTAAATTCATAGATATGTTAGTGTCCAACGACAAGGCTTAAAAATGAAGCCAAGGCATCCGACAATGCAGTGGGGAGAGAGCTTCTGCTACCATTACCGATTTAGAGGACTCTCAGATGGATTCAGCCATTGCAGTTGTTGATGATTCTGTGAAAACCCCTGAGGATTCGAAGTCTCTTGTTGTTGTTGAACCTTGTAAACCTAGGGATAATGGAGTTAATGAATCTTCTCAGGTGGAGGGTTATTCTTGTGACAATTCAGGTAAAACCCTAAATTTATCCTCCTTGATGATATTATGGAATGCATTTCTAAATGTTAAGAGAGATCTACCATTTTATTCAAAATAGAATAGAGTTTTACAAATGGGGCAAAATCAATTGGGAAAGCAGGGGATGGGAGATTGATGCTTTGAGAGGGTTGGGAAAAGGCTATGTCTCTTGTATGTTTCACCAACAAAGAAGGAACTGCCCTAGGAACATAGGGTTTAACCAACTTAGTTTTTGGAACACCTTTGTGCATGCCTAAGAACTCCAAGTCTTTGATTTCAGGTTCTAATTCCAGCCCAAGAAAAAGTTATATTGACTTGCTAAGCATCTTACAAAACTCATTGCTAGGCAAATAGAGATGACTGACACTTCATGGAGAATTTCTCCTACAATCAACAACTTCCCATGCTAAGAGTACACATTCATTGGAATGTAGAATCTTGGGCATTACTCTTCACCAAGTGTAAAAAAGTTTCATTGATGACATTGAAAGATATGAGAAAATGAATTGGAATACCCTAGTTTAAGGAACAACATAGGTTATCTGCCTTTGTGACAGTAAAACTCTCTTTAATCGCTACCAATTAACTCCAAAATTATTTCAAATGAAAGGTACAAGTCTAATTCAAGTTTTCATCAGGCCAGATTCTTCAGAAATCCCTGTGCTCAAGAGTATCCAACAAAAAATAAAGTCAAATCCTGTGAAAACTGGGAAATGCCAGACCTCTGTGACAAGAGTTCTCCGCCCACACATAACCAAATTCCTCCAAATTTGTTTTGGAGAAAAAATAGGAGACTAGTAATTTTCCATCAAGTTAGTTTTAACAATCAACCCCATATGAAGTCATAAAACTAAATTTAAAGAGAAAAACCTGACAGGAAATTGCTAAACTTGTATTGTTTTAACTTCTAAAAGTTAAATTATATTTCTAGTCTCCATATCTCTTATGTATACATAATTAGGAGTGAACTTGATTATTTGATCGCATGCACCATGAGTAATTTGATGAATTTAAAGGATATTATTTGTTAAGGAATTTACAAAATGAACATTATTGAATGATCTCTCACTCACATTGATATTTCCTTTACTACGAACACAGATATATGTATTTTTATTACCCATTAACCATTAGGTGAAATACAAGGCTCAAAACAAGAAAACATATTCATAAGAGATGTCCTATGATGTGGTGCACTTGAGTCAAGAAACCATCTACCATTCTCAAGAATAGTGAAAGACAAGAGTGCTTTACCTTCCCCATGTATAAATCTTGTAGCTCGTCATTGTGAAGATGAAGATGCTACCAACTGGGAAGATGAAGATGCTTCATCCTCTTATATCATTGGATGGCTTATAATAATAATCTCAAAGGTATAGGGTTCTCTTTATTTTGCCTTCTTGATTTTAATGCTCCAAATTACACTGGGATCCTAATTAATGAAAGGAAATAGATGTTAAATTAGTTTAAAGGTTGAATGTGGAAGACTGGAAAGAGTAGATCATTTGATAATTTAGGACTATCTTTGATTGTCACAAATAGCTTGTAAAAATAATATTTTAATAATTTTATCTTGTGCAGGTTGTATTGCCACCGGATATTGGCAGATTAATTGTAGGATATGGAGTTGGCCTCACTTCTCATACAATATGTCTTATATAAGTTTTTAGCACTCATGTTTATCTCTAAATTTATGAGTGAATCAACATCTTTATTGTATAATATCTACTAATCTTGGCCCATTTTATGACATGTATTGTATTTTGAAAATTGATTGTGCTTGTTTTGGTAATTGTTTTTATTTTTTTATATATGGATAGGTTCCTATCTACATAGTTGAAGTAAGTCCCAAGAACTTAAGAGGAGCACTCAAAAATACAAATCAGGTTAGAGCCTTTAATTTGTCTTATCATTTTGGATATTTTTTGATATTGTTTTTTACAAAATCATTACTTTCTAGATGTTTTTGTAAAAGTAGTGGAGGGTTTTTTCCCTGCATCCTTCGATGATTTTTGGCAATATTACAGTTTCAATGTTTTTCACTGATTTTTTATCAACAATATTGAATTTTTCTTGAAGTTGATTTTAATCTCAACCTTTCTTAATAATATCAAGAAATTTAGATTTTGACAATCCACAGAGTATTGTATAATGTATTCTGACCTCAATCAGATCCCATCATATTATATTAGAAAAGAATCCCATCATAGCTTCATCGTAAGGTGGATTTGCCCAAACTGTTAACCCCGACCTTTGTTTGGGTGTTTACATTGGCCTAAGCCCTATTTGAGAATAGCATTCACCAGTTTGACCAAATATGTAAGAGGAAAGATATTTGCAGTTGAAGAATACATGAAATTGTAGTGCATGTTTGGAGTATTGTTGGATTGTAATAAGCTCTAACACATTCACCTTGTTCATAGAGACTTTTTCAAATAAAAAAATAGATCTATCAACAAGTTGAATGTATTGGTGTTACATTCTACAGAACTTCAGGGTGTCCAGCAGTATCACATATTCTTCAAACTCACTTCAGAACAACTAACAACTAAACAACGTTTGCCAATATTTGTAATTTTATGTATGTTGCCTTTTCTATTAATTGACTTTGTTTAGAGAATTATATTTGTCATTCTTTCTTTTTTTATTTGTTTTCTGGTAATCACTTCTATTATTTGGGGTTTAGTGTAGCAGCAATACATTCTCATGAGTATAGCCCTATTTCACTTTGGCTATCAATTTTAGTTGTTGTAGTTCCAATATTTTTAGGAATATGTGGTTCCTATAAGATCCACTATTTTATCTATATGATTTTTCCAATGGAACATAATTCTTAGAAAGGAGTTTGAATTTACAAAAATACATAACATCTCAACAATTTATGGGCTTAATCTAGATATTTTTGCCTTTACCTGGAATGATCCTTGAGATGGTTAATTTCTGTATTTGGACTTTTCAATTTCAATAGAAAAATACATTTGCATGCTATGATTTGCATGCATTTCCCTGTGGACAGATCCATGCCATAGGTAGTTCCTTTTAATTGATCTCTTTATTGAAGTAGCAAACATATTTAAAGGATGCACTTTCTTTGAAAGTTATCTTTCTACTTCCTTTATGTCCTTCAAATCTATTTTGAAAAGTATGTTTGAGGCCTTATCTTCAAGAGAAGAAAAAATAATATATGCATTCTAAGAAAAATATAGAGGTGAAAGTAGTGGTATAGGGACTGATAATGAGGCCTTCCTATTTCCAAGCCAGGTCTATAATTCAAACCCTATCAGTGACATTGGAAGGAGGAGCCGGGAGCCTAGTTGATCATCTGCTAAATAGGATATTGACAGGCATTTAAAGACATGTTGTAAGAAATGCAACGAGTTTTTTCTGTTGGCTGCCTTCAAATACTTGTGTGGTTTGTTTTCTTTTTACTTTTAATACTTGATATAATATATGGTTGTTACTTTGTATTAATCATTTATTTGTTAGAATGCCTGGCCTGGATTTACTATCTGATTGCTTTTCTTGCCAGTAGGATTATGTATGCTCACCCATTTTTTGCTTATGAACTTTTGGTTTCTGTATTAAGTGAAAAAGAAAACTGACTTTTAGGCATTTAACCAATATATTTTGAAACTAGGCGAGATAAAGCATTTAGAGGCTAAACCACATTCAATAGTATTTGACATTAATCTGAAGTCAAACAAATAAATTCTACAGTTGGTGAGACACAAAAGAGGAGGCTATAGAATGTTGGGTTTTTGTGGGATTTGATCCCCAGTAATCCACCATGGTCTTTGTAGCACAGTTTGTTTATCATGCATCAAGTACACAAATACAAGCTTTATTTAAGTAAGGCTAAACAATTAGAAGAGATTGATGATGTATTCTATGACTTCTAGGTTGAGATTATTGATTTCTAAATCGTATCTTTTAGTTGGAAAGTTTTGTCCTACTTATTGATAATCAAGATTTGACCCACATAATCTTCATTAGGTAGAAGGGAAAGAGCAATAGACCTTAGCATTGTCGGATGGAAAAGTATCACAGTATGGGCATTCACCACAATATATGATGTAGGAGATAGGAAAGGGGGCATGTCTACTCTGTCTTGAGCCCCTAAAAATGTTAGGTTGAGGTTCAAAATGGCCCGCAAGACCTAGTCATTTAAAAAAGGGTGAGACCATAAAATAGGGATAGAAGAGGATGACAGGGAGGAGGATTACAGAAGGCGAGGAAGAAATGTTGTACAATGATTGGATTGGGGAATAAACATGAAATAATTAAAAAATGGCAAACCAACTCTTATCTCTGGTTTAAATGGGACAAACAGACATTCCAATCTGGATGTCCAAGGTAGTTGTTTGGTCTCAGTTCTAAGCATCAAAAGTTCCATTTGGGTATTAAGTATGTGACATTCTCTGACTTGTACAAAAGGCCATGTGTCTTCCGGCATACTCAGTATTCTTAACTAATGACATTTAGTTGGAGCCTCTTTGATATTTATGAGTGTTAGATGTTTCTAACATTTTCATAAGAGTTAGGATTTGAGGAACATTTGTTGTAAGATGGTGTTGTCAGGATAATTGAAGAATTTGGAGTAATTTTAATTTTTAAAAGACGTGGGTTTTAGATTGGGAATGAGAGAGATTGATATAATAGATAGTTAAATGTGGAAAGGTGTTGAGTTACCTACACAAGCATATTTTTAGTTGCCATTTTATGTTAGATGGAGTATCCGTTTGATGAATCATTCATTCAACACTAATTTGAAAGTGTGCAAGGTATCAAGGAAGATACAACACATTTTCTCATTGTGAGATGAGAGTCATTTTCTCACTATGCTCAAAATTGTCTACTCTTCTACATGCTACATATCCTTGGAATTATGTGAACTAATGATATGATGGAGCTCCTCTCTGCCTCAAACCAAGTGTGAAACTTGGGGCACACAAGAACTTTGGTTTGGAATAAACAATCCCTCCAAATGTGTATTATTCATCAACCAACTCATTGACATTCTGCAACATGTCAACTATGTTGTTCCAATAATTTTGATAGATTTAGCAACAAATTATCTCAAGAACACCTTCATCCTACAAAATTGTCTATCTCAAGAACACCTTCATCCTTAAAATAAACCAAAAATGTTTTTCACTTCTGTTTAAAATAATACAATAGAATAGTCCAAAGCTTCTGAACCACTAACCAATTTTTTATTCTATCTTATCCAAATTGTGGGCATGACATAACTGTGAATTTGCACAGATCTCCTATATCATGGTCAGAGGCCGTTGGTTTGGATTACCCATACTAGGGTTTTGGAAAGAATGATATGGTTTATAATCTGATTGAACTATGTACATAATCATGGATAATATCTAGAATTGTAAATGAGAAGCACTGTAAGGCTCTGCTTGTGCCACATGAAAATGATTATTCCTTTAATTTTGATGCAAAGTGTTCATGTATCAAGTCTAAATGATAAATGCATTGGCTTCTTATCTCTCATTTCTTATGTTGGATAGCTTCCACCCCTCTTCTTTTCTGTACCAAAATTCTAGAGAAATTGGATTTTATGAAGGCATTTTATTAAACTTATTTCACAAGTTCCTCTTCATCCCATTGAACCAGACTCACACACTTAGGCTAAGATATCGTGATTCCAATATTATATCATGATCACTAATCCTAAGCTAAGATACTGATGTGCACAACTAGGGCCTGGAGGTAGAAGCAGATGTTGATGGATGTGGGATCCATCTAGATACCTTGTGGGTGCTGGCAAGAAGGAAGGAGTGAAAAAATAAAATGTGGATTTTATACAAATATACCATTTAAGTATAAGTGATGTTTATTTCTTATACTTTAAGTTATATTTGTATAAATACAAGTTTGGGCCACTTTAGGATGTTTGAGATAGGTTTCAACTTCATGATAGTTAAGGTGCAGGTTCTAGATTTTGGAAGTTTTCCAACAATTTCAGTACTTAGCCAAATTTTAGGATTCAGCGTCTTCAACAAAGCTATCTCCCACAACTTATGTTGACAGTCTATGACCTCTACGTGCTCTCCAATTGAACATGAACAAGCACAGAGTTACATTTGAGCCTTGAGTCTAATTGGCTCAAATTCGTAATATCAAATATGAATATTAAGTAACAATTCCATGTTGAAGAAGTTGGTCCTTCAATTCTACAATACAAACTTCACAATACTTTTAACACTTGTTATATATATCAAAATTAAAATACACTTCTGCATCATGGAGGCAAAGGCCTGGGAAACAACATCTTGAAAGCCTTTTCCAATAGGTACAAAATTGAAGAACATATGATACATAAGGCTTTTGGACTGACTCTTTATTTATATCTTACATTAATGACAGAAGAATCAGGAACTTATGATACCTATCAAAATTAACTTACACTTCTGCATCAGGTAGGTAAAGGCTTGGGCAAAATTATCATGCAAGCCTTTCTCAATAGGTCTAAACTTGAAAAGCATGCAGAGCAGGAGGCTTTTGGAATAACTATTAATATATATGGATGTGATCTTAATGAAGATAATTTTAATCCACAGGAACCAAGCACACACACTCAAAAGTTGGTCATAGGATAACCTTTATATTAGATTTCAAGCATAAATAAATAGAAGCATCACTTAAATTTTTTGTCTAACAATAGTTTAGTGGGTTATTTGGTCCTTAAATCCTTGTATGACAGTCTAGTCTGCATGCATTGCTATATGGTTGTGATGGCTTTAAGAGCACCCCAATTAAATCACGCTGAATTCTTATAGCAATTGTTCTCTTTCCCAAAAGAGGAATACTTGTGTGACATGCCATGGACCCTCTATACTACATTGCATGAGGGATATGCTTCAAAACATGATTTGAAATAGTATCTAAAATACCAGCTTTCCCATTTAAGTGTGACATGCCGATACAGGTATTTTGGCCAAGGTGGACTAGTTATTGCAACATATTTTTCTAACATCTTATCAAGTTAGTTACAACATGTGAATACTCCAATTAAGTCACCATACTTCAATGTCATCCATGTCATTCATTATTGATCAGATGAAAAAATAAAAGCCTGAGATTTGACTAGCTCCAGTGATTGACCTTCCTTAAAGCTCATAAATATTTATGCAATTCTTTTGGTTACCAAACATCTATGAACTTGGTGAAAACAATGAACATTATAACTCAAACGACAATATTTTCTCTTTTCATTCCTAAAATAAGTGACATTAATCTAAAACAACAAAATGTGTAAAGAGATGGTAGAAGTAAAACTTGAAGGAGAATCTGCCCCTCCAACCCTTCATCTTTTTCTTTTTTTCCTATTCTCATTTGTAGGAATTTCTCTACTAGTATGTCTATCTATTGACTCATCAATAAATCCATTATCAATCTGACTCAACTTGTTTGCAGCTGATGTGGATTGTTGGTGCAGTAAAAGGTTAGCTTCTCGTAGTGCTTTGTTTTCAGACTCCTGCAGTACAGAGAGGTTACTCAAAACATGAAATAACAAAAGAGACAATGAATTGATGAGGAAATAAATATTTTAGTGATCAAATATGGAAGCAGATCAAATGAAGAAATAAAGATTTTAGTGATCAGTCCCTGTCAGACCATACTCATAGTTGAACAAACTACAAATTCAACCCAGCAGAACCATAGCAACCACAAAACAAAACTTGTTGCATTGACAATAGATACATGATAGTGTTAGGTTACTACACTTGCACCAATCTTAAAACAAAGAAGATAGGAAACATCTAAAAGCTATTCATAGCCATGAATGGTTTCTCCTTAGAGCAAAACAAAATTAGCAAGTTCATTGATTATTTTTTATAGGTTTTTACACACTACAGGTCAGCATAATTTTGCTATTATTGTGTCCGCCCAGGCCTTGATGAATAGAGCCACTGCTTGCCTTCATCTACACCTACCAGAAATAAGGCTTTCAGCTCTCTAAATAAGAAGGTTTGATAATAAGGTCAGTAGCTCAGTAGAAGAGGGGTCCTAAGTTGTGTGGGTGTAGGTTGTAGGGTAGGATTGGGTAGTGGTAGTAGTGAAGTGTAGTGACACCCTTCACAATCTTTATTGCTGTTTTTCTAAATTTGTAAGTGGTTGCCCTCTATATTTTTCCTAAAACCATGCATGACTATTTTGCAGAACTAAACAAAATATTGTAAAACAATTTATTGCAAACTGTAATTGACATTGTATTCAGCATGCTTGGCAGACAACATGGAACCAATTTCATTAATGTTAAAGGGAAACAATCCTAACACATATAAATTATTCTCCCAAATTTGGCTTATGTGCATGTGTTTAACAAAACATGGTCTTAGTATAAGTTGGCACAATACCTGATAAGGGAATCACAGAGCTCATTATAGTGAAAATGTCACTCAGGGTCTATTATACTTGAATCTTTGTACTGTTCTAATTGTGTAGATCTTTGTTCATGCCTTTTAATCAAAACCTGCATATTCTCAGCTTCTCTATTGAGATTTTATATTGTAGCATTCTATCTAGACAAGGTCATCAATGCAGTCTCAAGTTCCTTCATTAGCACTTGCACTTTCACCTCAACTTGTTCACCTTGTATCCTTTCCCATACATCACATGCCTTTAGATGGTTTCCATCATCAGATGACCTATAGTTATGCTTAGGCATTATTGCATCTTTTATCAAACATACATCTTTTTTGGTCTTTGTTACATGTTGAACCTCAATTTCTTCAGTTACATATTCATCTTTACTTTCAACTACTTTATCAGATGGCAAACAAGATGTATAAGAAATCTTGTAATCATCCATGATATCCCTTACACCTCCCACAGTTTTAGAATCATCCATAGGATAGACAACCACTGTAGCTTAGGCATTATTGTGTCTTTTATCAAACATACTTCTTTTTTGGTCTCTGTTACATGCTGAACCTCAATTTCTTCAATTACATACTCACCTTTACTTTCAACTACTTTATCAGATGGCAACCAAGATGTATAAGTAATCTTGTAATCATCCATGATATCCCTTACACCTCCCACAGTTTTAGAATCATCCACAGGATAGACAACCACTGTACCTTCCATATCCAATTTCTTTATTAGCTTTTCCACTGTTGCTTGCAGATGCACTTGGTGGGTCATGTCTTGCATTTCCAAATTTTGTATCTTAGAAAGCAACTTCTGTACAAAATCCTTTGTAAATTGTATTTCTTCACGTGCTGCAGATAAGTCCTTGGTTAATTTCAGATTTGTTTCCTCTAGATCTCTGAAATTTTTGTCTCCACCACAATCATGTAGGGTTAACTCGGACAGCTCCATCTTAGCAGCTTCAAGCTCAAGTTTTGTAATTCTGTTTTCTTTAGATATAGATCTAATCTGCTCCAACAAGTTTATTCTCTCTTCTTTCATACAGTTAATGGAATATTGGAGAGATTTAGCTTTCTCAATTCCTTCAACAAAATTAATGCTCACATTTTGAAGAGACTCCTTCGTTGCAGTTATTTCATCTCACAACTAACTCTCCCTTTCCGTCACTTCTTTCTTTTGTCTACTACACTTATCTAGTGATCTTTTCAAAAGGTCAATGTTTGATTGAAGGGCTTTGTTCTAAGAATCAACAACATCAACTTTGTCTTTCCAATTCAACGGGTCTATTTTTGCCCTCTCCGTTGACTTTGCATGATGATTAGTCTTCTCCCTTTCTTTATTAATATCAGACTGCAAAGTTGATAACTGGCCTTCCTTGGCTTGAAGCTCCATATCACGTAGTTGGAATTAGTTTTTAAAATACTCAAAACCCTTAAGTTGATCTTTAATAGAATATAATATAGCTTTTAATTCTCTGAAACTAAGGAGAAATTCCCTTCTAAGTTTCTCAAATTCTCCCTCTTCCTCCCTCATAGAGCTATAAAATTGGGAGAATTTATCCATTTCATCACTGAAGTCTGAAAGGGAATTCCATATTTTCTCATCCAGCAAGAAATTGTGACTTTGTATACACTTTTCTCTATTTTCACGGATCTCTATCTTGGAGCTTAGCTCTTTAAAGCCATCTTGTGTTGAATTGCATTCACCAAGCTTCCTTTACAAATCAAAGATGACTTGGTTTGCATTCTCAAGTTCCAATTGTATATATGCAGCATCTTCAACTGACTGAAAAGCTTTGTCTTTCCATTCTAGCAAGAGGGAGTCTGAATCCTTCACATTGTTAGAAAGCAGGTCAGTCTGTTTAGATAGCATAGTGGACATAGACTTACTATCTTTTAGCAGCTCTTCTAAGCTTACAAGCCTAGATTCCATATCACTTTCTTTCTTTTGCAATGTATCCAAATGAACCTAGAAATTGTCAAGAGCCTTGAGAATGTCCCTGAACTCCACAGCAAAATGCATACCCTCCTTTAAATCAAATACTGTATCCATCTTATTCTCTGCTAACTGAGATTTAAATTTATCATATGAATGAGATAGAAATGAGACTTCATTGATTTCCTCTTTTAGATTATCTACTACCCCTTCCAGGGCTCCTTGAAATTTGAAAGCCTATTTTTCAAATGCCTAAATTCTACATTGAGAAAGGTTTAGCTTTTGCAAAAGCTCACCAATAAGTTGTTCATGATTTCCACACACAACCTTGAACTCCTCTAACTGGCCCTCATAGACCCCCAAATTTTCCTCCAGACATGAAATGCATACATCATGGTCACCAACAGTTTTTAAGATAGCTTCATAATCTTGCATTATGATGTTCAACTTGTTCTCCAGTTCTTGATTGCATCCTTGTAGCTTTCCAATCTGAATCTCATAAAGAGAAATTGTGTTCTCCAAGTTCTCCCGATTCTCATGTTCACCTCGTAGTTGACCCTGTATGATCTGCAGATCCAATTGCACTTGTCCAATTACCACAGAGTGTTGTGTAATATCTGATTGTAAAGAAGATATCTCTCTTTCTTTAGCCCACAAAGTCTCATCCTTGATACTTAACTTTTGTTCCAAAGTAGTGCATTTTTCATTGCATAAGGCAAGCTCCTTATTTGCACTATTTAAGGCCTTGTCAAGTTCTTCCATCTTTCTCTAAGTCACTAATAATTCAGACTGCAACTCAGTGATAGACCCCTGCAACTTACTAATTTGATATTTAGAATCCTACTCCAAATGCTCTAAGCTTCCCTGCACTTCTTTCAACTTTCCAATTCTTGTCTCTCTTCTATTTTGGTTATCTCTAATTCGTTGTAACGATACTCAATCTCAGCTTGCCTGTTTAAAGAAGCCTTTTCTTCATTACTCAACTGAACTTTAAGTTGTTCAATGACTTCTTTTGAATCTTCAAGTCTATTCCTCTCCCTTTTGACTTCTAATTCAATATCTTTAATGACATTATTTAATGACACACATATGTCGAGCAAAAAAGTGTCTTCAATAGAACCAAAAGACTTTAGCTCTTGTTTATTTCTAGGCATTGTGATGGTTTTGGTATCTCTACATGGTCTATCAACTCCATGAACTATCACACAACTGATCATTGATTGGCTTGTGGTTCAACCTATATTTTAGGCTTACTTTTCATTTGTTTGTTTATTAAGAACTGTGTTTTCTTTGTCCTCCAGCTATCAGAGAAAATAGTAGGTATTCCCTTTCCATCCTTGAAACTAAAAGATCTCTCTTTCTTCCCCTTTGTGAAGAGGACCACATCTTCTTCTTTCTGAACATTTTGTCCTGCTTAAGTCTCGTACATATATGCTGCAATAAAAGAATGTTTACAATGGCAAAACCAGTTTCCAGTCACCAATTTCCAAGAACTAGATGGCATTACCATATTAATGGAATTTAATTTCTACTAAAATTGGCTAATTAGGTGACTGCTAGACCCTGATAGGGTAGCACAGATATACCATCTTTGGTTGAAAAGGAGAGTATGCAAGGCGACTGATTGCTACTCTGATCAATCTAAAAGGGTTGTTAGCCTTAAAGGTTTTGTACACTGTTGATCAAGATTAATTCTAGATTTTAGTTTAAAATAATGAAGCCAAATGAGTATATCTGTATTGCAAGCATGTGTTGCTTGGGATGGGAACCCAAGATAATTGATTGAAATCTCCACAAGCCATTGCATCCTATTTAATGACTAGTATCTCAGAAGACTCTAGTGGACAGGGCCCCTAAGTATTGGATGTCACCAACTGTAGATTGTCGTTGTGGATACAGGTCTAGGGTTATAATCCTAAATTGTTTCTGGCACATGATACCACCTGTTCATATATAATGGGGAGCAAAATTGAATGCAATATCTAGTCTCATGACTTAATGTATCAGCAACTAAGGCTAATACATGGTTTGTATAAAATTATTGATGTAAGTTACAACTTTAAAAGGGAAATTTAGCTGTCATTTTATGGTGACTTGATTAAACATGATTGTTTTACCAATAGCATGCAAAGGGTGTAAGTTCTTATCAAAACATAGTTCCAAAATGGACCTAGCAAGCTAAACAATTTAGTTGTTTTTGGGTATTGTTAATTTTTTTTGGTTTGAACTCTGGCTATAGAACAAGATTTGTTTATTTTTTGTAAGAATTTAAGTAGGTAATGTGTTGTCTTTCTCACAAGGCCGATTGATCCATGATTGTCTAACATAGGATAATGATCTTTTCTCCTGTTAGTGAACATGATCCTTTTGGTGAACCTTGGATAGTCCAAACCTGTAATAGGAAGTCAAATGATCTTTAATGATCACAAGTTTAGCTCATAAATAATAAACACAACATTGAATTGATCCTAATGATTAGGATAAAGTAAACAAGTGGATGACAAAGGCAAGAACCATCACGAATAGGACTTACGCAGAATAGGGATGGGACCTCAAAGTATTCATATTTGATGAACTAAAATTTGTTATATATTGTATCTCCAATTATGAAAATTGATGTATTCATTTTATTCTTCCTTTTCTATCTTTTATTGCTACTCCATGTACAAATGCTGGGGGAGATTGAAGGAACATAAGAACTATGCCAAGGTGTTCAGGTAGCATGGAAGGAATTGTTTGAAAGCATGATGATCCACTTGGATTTGGAGAGGGCATAGAAAATAAGACCAATGCTATGGCATAGTGCCACCCTAAATAATAAACAGATGGACATACAGCTTCGAGCTCTGGGTGAGTAGTAGATGATTTGATTGTAATTACTAATTAGTATGGGTTATGAGGTGGTAAAAGCATTTCAAGTATTTGCTTGGAGTGAAGGGGCAAAAATTTAACTGACCTTCCACAAGACCTTTCCCTCACTCTAATACCACTTAATGCAGAGGGAAGGTGGTGGTATCCAAAACACAAATGAGAATTGCAAATTATAGAGGTTCCACTAAATCAAGATCAAGACTATCGAATTTCAAAGGGATCATATCGATATAAATCACAAATTACTATTGTGTTTAGACATTTTGTCACTTTCACTAGCCAGGGAATTTGTCTATTACAAAGCAGTAGGTACTCGCACATTTTCAAAATTTGGGATAAACATCAATTCTTCTTGCTTAATTCACCATGATCCTTTTTGGATCAGAAGATGTACAAAGTGTCAAAATCATCCTATGAACATCAAATGTGCAGGAACTTCTCAATAACTAGATAAGGAATCTGGATCAATTTTCATACCATAGTTAGCAAAATTGTATGGATAAAAAGGGTTCGACGTAGATTTTCTCTTGTAAAATACCACTGAGATGGTTTTACTTTTTACACGGAAAGCCTTAATATTGTCAGAAACTGAAGAATATTATTGAAATTTGAGCAAACATTACACTAATAAGTCATATTATTCAAATAGCCTGTATATGGTAGTCTTTCCCAATTCTTGTGTCCTCATGGCTGAGTTAAAAACTTAAATATGATGTACTAAGATTTTGTACATATAGGATAGTGATATTTCTTTTTGTCAAGAATAGTAATGTTTCAAAGCCATATGAGAACTTGGGATTAATTTTTGAAAAAAGATACCTGCAGATTTTGGTGTATATTGTTTGGAAGTTGATTTCTTAAATAGAAATTTAAGATCTTTTTAGCCTTGAAAAAAATATAAAAACATTATGATGTGAGGGGTATGAACTGGTTGGATGTATTTTGGGTTTTGTATGGTGGAAGAAACTGTTTCAATGTCATTGTCACAGAAGTTAAGTATTCATAGGAATAAATGCTAGAATGGTGAGAGATTTGTTCTAGTAGACCTACAAATGATAGTAAGTGTTTGTCTAATTTCATTACCTGAAAAGGGTTTCCTAGAACTTTTACACAGTTAATTATTTCAAGGTGTTATTTTGTTTTCCTCTAAAAATATTTCTCACTGTTGTAGCTAGCTTGTATGACATGCTTTTCACTAGGATGAATTTATGTGTATTATCCTTTTTTTTTGTTAAAATAAGCGATTTTCAGCTTCTCAAGAAAATAAGGGTTTTCAACTTCTCTTAAGCAAGAAAGTTTAGAGCTTTTTTTAGAGGTTGACATTGATTAAGTGGTATTTCTGCTGTAGTTGTTTTACCATATTACAAGGATGGTAAGGCAGTGGATCTTCACAATAGAAGGTCACCGGATGATGCAAAGATTGTATTTCAACATCATGTGATCCCTTTGAAATTCAATAGTCTTGATCTTGATTTAGCGGAAGCAATTGTTGCCCATCAATCCTAATTTCATTGATATGCATGGAGTCAAGCATGCAGCTCCAAGATGCTGAAATCAAGCCTCCTTTGTCATCCAGTCTGCTCGGAATCATTAAAATCATTTTCTCTTTCAATATCAATAGTATGCATTCATTTCTACTTGTCTAAATGTAAAATTTCTTGCTCTTGATCATTTTATTAACAATGGCACTAATTAAGCAGATATTATGGATGCAGGTGCTCTTTTTGTAGTGCTCAACCCCACTTCCAACCTGAAAATGCTCAAACTTCTTCAAGTAAATGTAGAAGATTACTTTCTGGATTATTGTCTTTAAATAGCCTGCGATCTAACTACATCATTGAGAAGATTGCTTCTATAATGATGATGCGCATTTAATTTAATTTTGCAGGGGTTTGCATCAGGTCTTATGCTAAGCATCTCATTTATGGACTTGGCTCATAATGCTATTAATTCTATTGGTTTCTTGAAGGAAAATTTATGGGTAAGCATTGTTTGTTTTTACCATTTCCTCTGGTCCCTATTTAGAAAGGTGGCAAAATTGTCATTCTTATAACATTGTGTCTGATCAATCTTGAAATTGCTTTGCTTCCAGGTTTTGTTTTTAGAATTAGTTTAAACATTATCATCTTAGCTTGCTGGATTATTTTGTTGTATTTGGTGAAGAGTCCCATTTTTTGGAGTTGTAGCATTTTCTCTCATTTCAAATTGTATCCCCAAACCAAACTTGGTTCCCTCTCAACTTCAGAAAGCAAAGAGTGGAAAGGTGAGATCCTTGTTTTTATTGAAGCATGTATTTGTCAAGAACACAATTTTGAGGGAACATAAGCAGTTGAAGTAGGTAACCTAAAGTCATTGTGTGCTTTTCCTTGTGATGGATACAAAGATTCATGATAATGGAGGCAAGGATCTGATGAAGAAACACCAAAAGCAAGTCCTTTTCAGTGGCATAATAACTACTATTGGTATGTATCCTATGTCTGAGAGTTGAAACCTTTCTTTTTTTTTACCTGTAGATCTTCTAAGACATGTTCTAATCTAGTTTTACAAACATCAATGCTCTGAAAACTTAATCTACTTGTTTGAAAATTTACGTCTGGGATTTGTGCAACAAAAATTTGAAGGAATACTATATTTTTACTAGCTCAACACTTACAAGTGCAAAGGTTGCACTGATAGGTGTTTTTAAAGTTCTTTTTTTTGCTGATAAGTTTTAATTATTCATTGTCTTAGTTGTTCATTAGTTTTCTTGTTGTGAAAAGTGCTATGGCAGGGTTCTACAGCATTTATATTTTTCATTATTACGAGATCGAGATTTTTTTTGTAATCTTGTGAGCTTGGAAGCCCAAGTGATCTAACCTAAGACTCATTTATGAAGATGGTTTATTATGTTGCTAAAATATTGTGATCAGAGCTTTTTTCTTTGTTCATTTAAATATAAGATTGATGTCTGTGAAGACCCGTACTCAACTGGATCTTATAAGAACTTAAACTCTTTCTTGAAATTTTGTCAAACATTTGCTATGCAATGTTGATAAGTAAATTTCAGATTTGTTGTATAATGCATGAATGAATGTCGAATGAGTTTTGCAAACTTGTAATAGTGCTATTGGATTGCAGATATCTTCTTTAACCAAGTCCGTGCGAGTTCTTGCTGACATGGATGAACCAATCCGATAAGTGCAAAAAAAGAACAAAGGTATATTAGAAGACAGTTCCTATTTTAACCTGTTATAAATATTGATATTATTAAGGGATCTTAGAATAACTTTGGATAGTTAAATTGCATTGAAAAAATGTATTTTCTACGTTGCAACATGGTTTAATTGCTAATTATGCACCACTGAGTGTGCTAGAAAATGTCAGTCAAACAAAAAACAGAGTAAAAACCAGAAGTTTTCAAATCTCAATGACAGTTGTAACTTGTTGTTAAGCTATTTTTTGGCAGTTTCTCTTAACTTTTGGATTTACAAAAATATCCAATTTTCAGGGTTTATAGCTTCTGATGTAAGCTTTCTCAGCTTAAGGTTCTTTAATAATTGGAAGTTTGAATGTAGATGGAAGATGGGCTTATTTTAGAGAAAACTACCAGCCCCTTGAGTGTGCTGCTAATTTTTTTGAGTACTGACCTAATGCTTTAGTTCAGGTATTTTGCTCAGAATGACTTTATTTCTCTAATGAGACTAGTTTACTCTTCGGGAGAATTTTGTTTTTGTAATGAGACTAGTTTGTTATTTGAAGAAAATCATTCAGAATTTGTCTTATATATGGCCCTTAGAATGGTTGTTCCATAACTTTTACAATGTTACTAGAATTTATTACCTGCAGAAAAAAAAAAAAAAAAAAAAAAAAAAAACCTAGCCTAGATAAGACCACAGAAACAAACTATGTGTAAAAGACATAGACTCCAATTAAAGAAAATGAAATCTTCTATTATAATTTAAAAGGTTCTAGCTCAATGGAAGAGCACCTGCTTGACAAGTAGGAGGATGGTGGTTTGATTCCATCGTACCTTAGAATGACTATATTTGTGACCAAATCAATGACTAATTCAATAATTAAATTAACTAAAAATTGATGAGAATTAATAATCAAGACTAAAATAATGACTACCATGATTGAATAAATGACCAATTATTAGCAAGGTGTGACTAAATTAATCATTAAAATGACCAAATATATTACCAATGGATGAAAATTAGTTGGTACAAATGACTAAATATACTACCAATTGATGCAAATTAATTACTATAATGATTAAATAAATGACTACCAAAATTAAACGAATGACCAATTAACAACAAGAAATGACTACATTAATGAGTAAAAGTAATATCAAATTGATCATTCAAAACAACCAATATATGACTAAAATTTGTTTAGTCGCAAATTTGGCGGTGTTATAAATGACTGGCAATAAACTATTAGTGGTCATGTGATCAAAATTAGTCATGTATATGCAATTTTTAGTAGTCTTTTTAGTCTCATTTTGCTGTTTTTGTACTAGTGATACAAGAGTGCATTGTACTACATAAATAGTTCATGTCTATGTTCTTCCAAACATCCTGCATCATAAAAATAAACATGTTCAAATGTTAGAATTTATACAAGTTCATTTAAAGTCAATTTTAATTTTAATTTCAAATCTATATCTCTAAATTATAAATTATGACACTTCAAAGAAGACATGTAGAAAACATATAAAAATATGACATTCAACAAAAAATTACATGTATAAATTTGATTCAACCTAATGTACCATCATCATCCTCTCTTTTCTGCAATGTGTCTATGATTGCCTCATGCTCTTCCATTGAAAGTGTCCATAATATTTTATTAGCAGGTCTCCCTTTGTATCTTTCCAATTTGATATTTCTTGCCACTACCAAATGGGAATAGTGCATAATCTTCTTTTCTGATTGGTAGTCTTCAAAAGCTGGTAAACCATTCCTTCTTGTTAGGTATTTGCATAGCCATGTACCTGTTATCTAAAATTAAACCATACAACACAATAGGCACTAAAAGTTTTACACATTCAAGTTGTCCAATTAACACTATCTAGTAGGTTTTGTTAGTTTGCATTTTAATTACTACATTTGTTGTCAGATTTTACTTTTTTGTACTCTAAGTATTGATCAAATTATTATAAATTCAGATAAATCATCATTGATCATTACATTGTGCATCCATAAGAATGTAGTACAAATGTCATTTGTTTCATATTACATGATTCAATAATCAGAGTACATTTGCAAATTGTTAACAAAAAACTAAAGTGTGTAAAAGGTTCCCATGTATTGCCTCGTGTTCGTGTTGGTCCTGCTGGTTTCTGTTAAGTCCGCTGCATCTAGATCTCTCCCGAGTCACCATCAGCATTCAGGTCCTTAGGGAAATCTTCATCTGAAAAAAGAAAAAAGAAATAATTGTTAGATCCTGATGGATCTAAGCAATACAAGGAAAACAATTACATACATCAGCTATCTGATATTATCTGCATATCAATCTAAGAACAAATGTAGCAAGTAAATGAAAATTATCACTCACTATGAGAAAGTGTTAAAGGGACATGTTCCACAATATGAAACCTTTCGCTTTTAGTACCTATTGTGGTGTGTGATTTCATTTTGGACAACTAAAGAATCTGAATGAAAGGGACTAATTATGTTTTTGAATTAAGAAACCTTTTTCAGAATATGTTTCTTATTGATATTACATGTAACTAACAAGTGTTCTGCAGATAACAGTGGATTGATTCACTTTTCAGTCATTTTTGAAGACGCAGAACAAGCTGGTTTCCCATGCTAAGTTGCTACAGGAAGTTCCAGGTTGCTGATCTTTAGGGGAATCAAATTGTTTCATCAAAAGATGTTGATTTCATCATAAACAGAGTACATTTTTCACAACTTTCAATGATTTAAATACTGAATATTTTCAAGTACTTCAAGGTTGAATCATATTATGAATGTGAGCAAAATGTTATGATTGGGTGTCACGAACCCGTGTTCGAACCTCAGTCATAATCATTTTATTGTTGATGAGTGTCACGAGCCCGTGCTCGAACTTCATTAACAAATAGAGAACATTTACATCTTGTTATACTTTATATCATAAAGTAACAAATTCAGTATCAAAAGGAAGTGTACAATAATCTGCTACAGGAGCTTCAAAGGCTGGTTATGTTTAACTTCATAATGCTAAACGGATCACATTTTACAGTGCTTATCAGAGAAATCAGAAAGCTGGTTTATATTCAGAATTTCTGACAAGAGGATTAAATGGAGTTCATCTACACGATAGAGAGTTTTTAAAAACTCTTAAACCTTCATTTTGGAACTGAGACTTTTTTTTCTTACTTGAACCATAAGTGTTTTCAAAATATATCAATGCTTCATTCTTATAAAAGGCATCACAAATTCTAGAAGGTTCAAGTGCAAAAGACATACAGTTTATCTTCCAGTTTATCATAACCACTTTCAACTAATAGGCACATAACGTTTCAGCATTGATATTCATTATACCATGTAGCAACCGACCCATATTTCATGTTAAATGAAAGGACTTTGAATAGCATGTTAAGTGCCATAATAGATAAACAATGAGTTTCAACTCAAAACTATGAGTTCTGGTTTTAAAGCAAAGTGAAGTTCATTTCCAGCAATAGAGCCACGTTTTTATGCAGCAAAGAGACCATGTTTTTCAACATCAATCTTCCATATATCCATCAGAGAATAGTAACCCTCATATTATGCAGAGAAAGCCAAGTTTCAGTTACAAATGAAAGCATATTTCCAGCAGTAAAAAATTGAGATATATTCTTTGAAAAGAAGCCATGTTTTTCTTTAAAACGTTAACAGCAAAGTTCATAATTTATGCAGAGATTTCGACAGAAAATAAACCATATTTTCAGCAAGGAATCCTTATATTTTGCATTAAATGAACACACGTTTCCAGAAAATGGAGGTTAATTTTATGCAGAATATCAAAGGGCACATTTTTTAGCAAAACAATGACAGGAAGTTCGAACAGAGAAGACCCATATTTTCAGCATAAGATCTTTCATGTATTAATGAAAGGAGGCGCGACTTTTTTGAGCTCACATTTTTATTTAAAACGTAAATACATGAAGAACCATCAGTAAACCCAACATTTCAACATTGATCTTCATGTGTTTTGCAGAGAAGAAAATATGACTTTTGATCATGAGGAAGGCCACATTTTAATAAAAAAATGTTAATACAAGTGTTGACAGAGAATATCATACATATTTTATGCAGGAAAACCCATGTCTACAACTTCCATATTCAATGCAAAGAGAGGCACGTTTTCAAGTTATATATATTTGGACCCACGTTTTGTATAAAACGCCAAATGCAAAGATTAAATCAGTGTAGCCATTTCATGCAACAGAGGGTTTCAAATTTGAAAACACCAGTAACTCATAGATCAACCTCTTTTATGCAGCAGAGAAAGAGAAGTCAACATAGGAACAAGAAGATACACATTTTTTTGCAAGAGAAAATGGACAAGAATGAAAGGAAATGATAACTTACAGTTCAAACAAAGAGTGATGCCAAGTTCTTCACTGGTTGAAGAAATAGATTTCCTGATTTTTTGCAAAGAACTTCAACAGAAATGCATGTTTCCAGCTTCGACAAGCAGAGCTAGGGTTTTGAAACCCTTACAATATGCAAAATAAACTTCAAAACTTGCTATGTCGAATGTCAAAGTGAAATGCACGACTTCCAAATGAAGTCAATAGAATTTGGAGTCCGCGAGGAGTGACAGAGATATTCAATACAGCTGCAGAGAATAGTGCCAGCTTGGACTTTGGAAACATAAATAAAATGCCCACCTTTCCTTTCTAAGTACTTCCCTCATGTATATGATGACAAGTGAGTAGAAGTCTTATCAACTCCCCACTTTGTTATTTCTTTTACTTAGTTTTGTCTAAGTTAGGGATTAGGCTAAAGATAGGTTAGAAAAATTAATATTTAAATTTTGATATTAGTTTCTTTTTAATAAAATTTGGCAATACATTGTAATAAGGATTTATTTTAAATTCCTTATTGTAGAGCCAATTTTATTAAAGAGTTATAATTTTGGCATTACATTGTAAAAGGAATTTTTATTCCTTATTTTTAGCCAAAATTAGGGAAGATATTTTTGTAAGTGGCATGTGACCTAAATATTTGGCATGATTTATGGCCAAGGATAGAGCATTTTGGGGGGGGATAGGCATTCCCGAATTAGGGTTTTGGAGGCCTTTTTAGGAAGGAATTTTTTTCTTTTCTAAGGGTGGCATGTGTGGGAAAGAGAGCTGATAGTGAACTGTTTTGTTCCTAGAAGTTCAAGAGTCCATTTTGTAACCATTTTGCAGAGATTTTTGAAGAAAATATACCAGATTGTTCAGCTCATTTTGGGTTCAGATTATCAATTCCTTTTCATCTTCTTTAGTAAGTGTTTTCAGTTCTAATTTTAAATTTGGAAGTGAAAGTTTCATTGTTCCTTCCAGATTGATAAATCTGATCTATCAAACCTTATTTGAGAAGCATATGTTGTTAAGTGTTGAGTTATTTGTGGTTGAACCCTGATAATTGAATTCATTAACCTATATGTTGAACAGTGTACCAAATTATTTGAATTTCATTGTATGTTAGATCTGGAACTATTATTTTCTTTTCGGGTTTCTGATTCATTTTTTGGTGTATCACCTTATTTTCTTAGTTTTAAAGTTCCCTTTACCCTTTTCCCATCAAAGTTTTACGATTATTAAAGTGATAGCCAATATCTTAAAGGAGCCGGCCTAGAATCCGGAGATTCTTTTCCAATCATAGTCCACCCACAGCTAGGAAAAGTTTCCATTGTCAGTTAGAATTATTGTTAGCCTTTTGCCTGATAAAGGTAACAATTCTAGTACTGAACAGTACCAACTACCACAATAGACCCAATTGGATACTGAAAATCATCATCATCTACTTGATGACATATCAAATTTTTCTTAGGTTCTACACATCAAGCTAACCAATACTATGTATGCTCTTCATTATCCTCATGTGCAACAACAGCATACACATGTCTTGCAAAACAAAATTAAGTACATGCACAAATAAAACTTGTTTAAAGGTTTATAATTCAAATATATAATCATAAATTATATGACATACACATGTAACTAATATAATTTAAAGTTTTACAATAAATTGAATTAAATTACCAAGTTGTATGAGGTCTGAAACACGATCATAATCTTCTGATGCATAGGCATGATCTAGGTCTTCATTTATTATATCATCTTCATTTTGTCTCTCACTAGGTGTTAAGGATTTTTGTTGCCATTCTTCAACCCATTCTGTATTATCGCATTCTTCCCATTCACCTGCAACACAAAATTGACAAAAACATGCAAGCTCCCTAGTCCATATAGTCCAAGTGTTAGAATTAGAACTTCTTAATGAATGTCATTTAGCCGATCCGCTGATTGTATTACAATCATATCTTGAAAGGATATTCTTCTCTTCAACTAGCCAGAAAAAATGTTTGATTGTAGAGTTCTGACTTGATCATGTAGACAAACTTGTTTTACACCATTCAACAATTGCACGTGGATCTTTAAATTTTGATTTTTCCTCAAATTTGAGTTGCTCTCTACAAAGGGCTCTCTTAACACATGCACCGGCACCATCATGTTCTCCCTTCCTGTGTTCAGCCTCAAAAAACCTCCAAATATGTTGGATATTTATTTTCTTGTGCGTCCTACTCAACCAATAAAATATTCTAGCATTCTTGAATTGCCATGTGCAATTATCTGACCATATTAGATGTTGTTTTATATGAATTTATCTCTCCCTTAAATTTTCATAAAAAGTCTTAAAGCAATACTAGACAAACTCTGATGAGTGTAACTTATTATCTCTCATATAGAAATGGTACTATCTCAATATTTTCTGATCCTCTTTTGTACTATCAGGTGCATGTCTATAGACAATATGAACAAAAATTGTCACTTGCACTGAATTATAATATTGTGGTTGGATCTCATCTTGTGGTGCAAGCGTGTAGTTCTCTACAAAGTCAACAACTAGAAGTATACTACCAATTGGAAATTTATTCTTGCATATTGGAAATCGTCCATCAAGCCATCTAGAATTTTGAGAGTGTTTCACATATTTAGGTACGACCTTACTCTTGAATTCATTCATAAAAGCATTAACACTAAGCTTTTCAATTATTAGGTCGCACCATTTTCCAAATTTTCCATCCTTCAATGGATGCTCAACAATTTTAAATCTTTGTACATCAACTAATTGTTGTCCAAAATCAAATAAAATATTTTCATGCAAACATTCATCTAATAATGTAAGATTGCCACATACATCACATACACCAAAAACAAAAGCATTCAAAAGATAAAATTTCTCATTAGGTGGGTTACAAAACTAATTTGATATAAACTCCTTTACAGTTTGAGGTGGTATATTTATACTATATTCCTGCAACATTTCATTAGTATGCATAGTTGAGTGTATATATCAAAAAATATCATAATGATAACGAAATTGAACATGAGTTTTGCAACAACAGGTGATTCTTTCTTTGTTAATCCTTACATACCATGGTTTACATTTTTCAAAAGATCTTTGACTAATACTAATAGTTAACACCTTATCATCCACAATTTTTTCATACAATTCTGTTTGAGTCATATCTAAAAGGTGTTTTGGATGTGGGTCACAAACTTTTGAACTGACTCTTAATTTAAGAACATCTCTGACATTAGGGGATACTCTTGTATTATCATGCCAAAAATTTTCAATCAAAGTTTTGACTTCACCAGTAAGTTTCATGTCAAACCTCGGGAGTCTGCCACTACAGGTCCATAAATGGTTTGTCGGATCACTTTCAAAGTTAACTCTTCTCTTTAAAGCTCTTGTTAAAGTTTTACGGTGAATATTAAGATATCCACTTATGTTTGAAATCATTCTTTTATTAGTAATAGTTTTATTTACTAAAGCTATTGTTATTGCTCATCATGCCACATTACTATCTTTAGAATGATTTTTCTTTCCAATTGTGTCAAAGGCACTAACAACAATTGATACAACTTGTTTTAGAGACTCATCCTTCTTCTTGGATTTCACATAAATGTCTAACCTCTTCATCACTTTTTGCATTTTAGACATTTTAATTAATTGTAACATTAATTGACATTGAAACCCAATTTTTTTATTATAAAAAAATTGTCTAAACAATCTGTTCATGCGTGTCTTAATCTGTCTCCATGAAACCAAACCACATAGATTGCCTAGCACATCATTTTTTATTTGAAATTATTCATTTATTTCATTATCATTCAAAGGAGTTTCTTTCTCAATCGGCGTTTCTATGTCTACATCTACATTGTTGATTTCAATCTGAATTGGTGTTTGATTTTCAGTTTCAATTGGGGTTTGACTTTCAGTTCCTTTATCATTATGATTAACATTACTAATTTATGAAATTTCATGTGCAATTAAATTTGTTAATCTATTTTCAGAAATAAAATTTAAATCATTTTTATTGTAACCTGCTTCTAGTAAATCATGAACATCTTTATCAGAATAAGTTACATTTGGATGTGAAGACATACATGTATCCAATACTAGATTAGAAGATGCACCTGAATTTTCTTCTTCAACCCCTACATCCATTATGGTGTCTTCATTGTCCTCCTCTTCTGAAACAATTGTTGAACTCGATGCTCCAACATTATTCAAGTTTTGAAGTCTTTCTCTTCTTTCTCATTATTGTTTTGCCTCCTCTTTATTTGTTGCAACCTCCTTAGATGTCAGAACCTTCCTTGGCCTCTTTTTGTGTTGGTTTGATCCCATTTTTACACCAAGATTCAAGTTTAAATAAATTTTTTTGAATGTCAGATCCAAAACAAGACAAAAGTACAGAATGTTGATATAAATATTCTATTTGCCTGGTAGGGATCGATAAAAAAATGATTGAAAACTCGTCAATCATTGAGATCAGGCCCACAGTCCTATTTTTTGGCTACAATGACTCTTCATGAAATAGGCGCCCATTATTTAAATCAAAATGGGTCCCTGTTTTGTAGTTTCACAAAATGGGCACCCGTTTTGTGAATTTAAAAAAATGGGCGCCCGTTTTGTAAATCTATGAGCAGGAACCATACCCACTGGCTTGGGTTTTGGTTGGGGACATGCTTGGTGGGACCAAGCCTATGCTTGACCCTACAAAAAATGGCTAAGGCATTACAAAATAAAATTTTTACCTTGCCATAATTTTTTGGACACCTTCCTGAATTTGAATTTTTCGATAAAACGAAAACCCATTTTAGCTCTTATTGTGCAGATTATAAAAATATAAATTTTATAGTGATATGATAAGTTTTAATATTTTTACAATATTTATTAAGCCAACGTGATACCTAAACTTGAAATACTAAGGTTAACTAAAACTTTAATAACTTTTTTAATTTTACATTTTTTGAAAAATGAGTTATATGACACCAATCTACATAGAATTTCCTTCAACTTAAAAAAAAATTGAAAAAATGTGAAGTTATCATCAAATGATGGTGGTCGTACACCAGAGGTTTCGAAAATGTACTTTATAGTCAATTAAAAATTAATTAAAAATAAGATAAAATATTCTCACCAATCTTCAGTATTTTAGGTACCTTTTCCCAAAAGGATTCACAAAAATGCATTCATTTACTTCAAAAAAGGGTGGCTATACACGTGTTTGGTGTGGTCCCAAAACAAGTATTTTGAAAAAGTGGTTTTTAAACATGCCTACTAAAATTTAATTTATACCATGTGGGTATTGAAATAAATTATATATTTGAAAACTAGACTCCGAGCACTAAATTTTATATTGCTTAAGTTTTCCAAAATTCAATCTTTAAGTGCCTCAAATTTCGACATCAATTGACAGAAATTTTGAAAAACAGAAAAAACACTTCCACTTTTTGTCCAAAAGTGGGACTTAACTTCTTGCAGCCACCCTCACACTTGGTCAAATATGCCATGATAAATTTCAATGTCCTATTTTGGTTAGAGCATAGTTTAAATAATGGTAATATAATATGATATTTTGTTTAGTAAAACACCAAATAATTAATAAAAAAATTTAAAAATTATAAGGTTGAGACCTCAATTTCCAGCAATTTTCACACTAATATTATGCTAACAAATGTCTAAGTTAACAATAATAAATTAATATTTTTGAGCTACATAGGTATAGAAGATAATGGAACTTAATTGGTAGATGGTGTACAAGAAACATCCATGATAGAAAACATTTGTGTAGATTGTTTTTTATGTTTCTTTACATTCTCATATTTTGAATTGATGTATATTGTCATTTATTGTATATAAAATAATAGACATTTTATATAATTGTCAAATGTCATGTGCTTTATTATTCTTTTCCTTTACCATTTGGTATTTAATCCAAAAAAATTGGCTATTTAAGTATTCTACTCCTAACTATTTGATCTAAAATAACATGTAATACTATAATTACAATTGGACATACCTGTATAAAATTAATTAGAATCCATCTTAATGATAAACAAAAATAGTCCTATAAAAATGTTCTCATAATGTTAAAAGAAAAAATATTCTAATAGAACTGAAACATCTATTATTTTGGTTATTTATATATTACTAGTGTGATAAACTATTGGTTTGTAGATGCATATAGCTATTTCTTTCTTTTAGATTTATAAAACTTGTATTATATATCATTGATATGTAGGAAAATTCATTTAAATGAAATAGATAATTAAAGTACGACATTTATTTTCTTGTAAATCATATTGTTCAATAAATCAACATATGTCGCAAGTACACATTTACAAACCTATACACTATAATATTCCATATAAAAGTAATTTGGTGGAATATTATCTTTACTCACTCACAAGTATTTACATGAAGATATAATTATTTTTTCATCATTTCTTTTTAATTCCTCCAACAATAGTCACCATCAAAATAATAATTAGAATATAATGGGCACTTATTATGTGACACATGTTATTATGATTACAAAATATCATTAAATGTGATTTAAGAGCAATAAGTTTTTTAGGAATAGAAGTCATAAATTCCTTATTGTGCTCTCTTTTATCTAAATTAATGGACCCTACCTATATAAGATGCTCCTAATTAATGGATGGGGCGTGTAATCTTGGCTTTTTTTAAGAATCATGTTCTTATGTCTATAATGAAGATTGAGTGTTCATATATTGATGAAAACATATTTATTTATTTTTTTAAATATCATTATGTATATGTGTTGGTAGTGTTCGTTAAATTGACAAGTTCATGAATCATACTATTTATTTTTTAGTTATATGACTAAATATTAAGTGAGGAGAGTGCTTTGATTGCTTTAATAAAATAAAATAAAAGTGATATTGTAGCTATTGCAATGGTGAAGAGTGTTTTTATGTGGTGGTGAATGTGGTGGAAAATAAAAGAATGACAACATTGACAATGGTAGTAATGAAAGCATAGAGAAAGTGTCATTTTGGTAAATTGTTTTTAAGTGATCATGCTAATGGTCGTCATTATCATAACAACTTACTATATGTGATCCATTTTATACATATATTGTCCATTCAAAATTTATTTAAACTATTTTAAACAATTTGATTCCAACAAACATGACCTAATTCTACATTAAATATATATTTTTTTCCTTAAAATTTTAAATAAGAAACATAAAATAAAAAAAGTCTTTTAATAAATTAAATAATATGAATATCCATCAATACCACCCAATCTTCTTAGTATTCCCTTCAATGTCTTATCCATACATTCCTTATATCTCTTAAAATTGCAACTGCTATTATGTAAATGCATTCATCAATGTCCACTGTGTACTACGTAATGGGTAAGGTTGTTAACAGTCGAATCATTAGCAATCATGAAATTCCCATTGGGGAAAAGGAGAATTCAGAAAAAAGTGGAGGCCTCCATCAAAAGAAATTAAATTCTACATAGAAATGGCAGAAGAGTTGCTCTTCCATCCCTGTAATCTCAATCTTTGACTTGTTGTCCTGGATAACCTATGAACACTAAGGCTCTTATTATTATTAATTATTGACAATATCCATTATTGTTGTTGATGATGTGCACTAAGGCCTACTCTTTTTTATTCTGTAGAGTATCCAAGATAGCCATAATTGTTGTTGACGGGCAGTAAGGCTTACTCTTTTTAATTCTGCAGAATATCCATGGTAGCCATTATTGTTGTTGACGTGTAGTAAGTTGTGTTCACACTTAATGTTTTTTAATACAGAATGTTGATCTTGCAAACAGAAGCGGAGGGATTAAATTCTGAGAATTCATTGTCAAAGCCAATCTTATTTCCAGAATACTATGTAAATGGATGGTAAAAATTTCCAAATACAAGTAATGTATGTCTTTTCTTAATTAGATATATCTATATATATATATATAATATAGTTCATAGTTTTATTGTTAATTTTTTTAATATCATTGCAATGATGGAAATGATATAACTTGCATTATTTATTTCTGTTTTTATGTCTTTGATTCATTTGTTCTTAATGTAATAATTAATGTGTAAATTGGTGCATCTTTTATTGAAATTAACAAATATTTAGATTATATTTTAACATAATTTAAGGATTTGTATCAGATTTGTAATCTTAGCTTTCAATAACTCTGTGTTGATTTAATATGTGTGAAAATGGGCATCATTCAAATTCACATTAGAAATTCCAACTCCATACAAAATATTTTAAATTGTACACTAAGATGTTGTTTAAAAGGACACAGCCTAATTCATTTGTAGACGTCCACAAGTTCTCATTTAAAATCTTCTTTATCATTCCAATTTAAGCACATCCCTATGAGTATTATAGCATTATCATTCAAGTATGTTATAGAGCATCAACTCTCTAGGCATCACAACATGTTTGTTTGTTATCTTCTAACTCTTTCCAATATCATTGACTTAGTAACAAATGCTTGACTAAGGTAGAATCACATTTCCTTATAATCTCCTTAATGATTTATATTAACACCACATTGTTCAGACATGAGTCACAAGATATTGAGACAAACAAATTTCAAATGAAAAAATGGGCAAAGTTTGGATATACAGAAAAGGTTCAGATACATGCACAAGGCTCAATTTTACACTCATACCAAATTCAATTTCTAATGTTAGGTAGTATTTATTTGTTACAGTCGAATCCATATCTTCGTGGCATTTAAAAGTATACACAAGTGCTATTATTATTTCATTTTTCTTTATAACTTGATCAAGTGCTCTTTTCTAATCCCAATTCTTTATCCTAGTTTAAGTTGTTATTAATTGTAAATTAATTAAATTTGGAGAGGATATTGATGTAAGAGGCACCATTTTCCTTATACTTTGAAAGAAAAGATTAGTACCTATGTTCATGCACTTAAGGAGTGGACCTATGAAATGCCTAATTTAGTTTTTTTATTAATTGAGGTATGATAAGTTAATATGTGTATGGGAGAAAGTTGCATGCATTGCATTTGTACTTATTTGTCCTACATATCATTGTATGATTATATAAATGTCTATTTATAACACCTAATTTACCTTTATTACTGCAATATAAACTCAAAACATGTACCCGTCACTTTGATATGCTTATTTCAGTAGTTCATATCAAAACTATTTAATTTGCTAGGTTTTTTGCCTCCTCAAACAAATAACATCGATGTATTTGTCCCTTAGATAGACTAACATGCATGATCTACTACCCTAAATTCAAAATTTATATTTTATACTATTCATACAAATAGTAATTAAATATAGCCATTACACTTTAACTTGCACATCAAAGATCACAATATGTATCTTGGGGGCTTATATCAAAAGATGCCACCCAATATAAAAATAGTGTATAAGTTTAGTGTCTTTGATCTTAGTATTAATATTTAGTTAGTTGTAATCTACTCTTCGTCAAACATTCTTGATCTCTCTATTTTAATCTTGTTAATTGAAAATCAAGGTTTGGTTGATATCAAGAATTCAGTGATATCCCTATTTCTATACAAAAGACCAAAAATGTTTCTAGATGCCATCATTTTCTTATACACAAGTTTCAATTAATCAAATACATTTATAAAACTCCAAAGTATAAATTTTGCAATAGATAAAACCACGCCAATAGGAAGTGTTCATGGACTAGAACACAAGTGTAGCCCAATCCTCAATAGAAAAAATATTCATTTATCTATATCTTGAGTTATTCACTTACTTAGTGCTAGTCTCCAGTTCTTAGATATTTGTTAAAGTATCTCATGAAAAAGTAACCGACGTATAATATTAAATTCCAAGTATTTTTTAACTTTGTCTCAACATATTATCATACTTAAGTCCTAATTTATATATTAAAATCTTACTATTTTTTTAGTACTCTAACATTTTAATTTCATTAGATTTTTATCTTAAATTCATTTTTGTATGGCCTTTTTTATCTCCTTGCACAATGGTGAACCATAACACATATGCACATCATTTATAATATCGACTTATTTTATTTTTTATTATCTATCTATCATGGTTTTCATGTACAATATTTGTTAATCCATATAAATATTTGACTTTGCATGCCTAAGAAGCTCCAAAGACCTTAGTTAATAAGGTCCTCTAACCAAAGTATTGTTAAAAAATATTACAATGCAAATTAAATAGATAAAAAAATAAGTAGAAGGCACACTCAAATTTACATCAAGAATCTAGTAAAAATCCGTTGCTACAACAATCTTCAAATGTACAAAAAGCATGACTTTTCTTAGCATAAGAATAAAACTTGTGAATTCCTTTTCAAAGAAAACTTGCTATAAATTTAAAGTGAGACTTGTGCAACTACATGTCAAAATTACTACAAATGGTAATTAAAAAAAAAACACTTCATCAAAAAAAATTTTGGCATGGTAGGGGTCTATGATAGTGTTGATGTAGATTTTAATCACACTTTAAATCAGATAGAATTTTGAGCTAGAAACTATCTATCTATTGAAGATTTCATGCACATATGTGTTGACATTAATCTTTTGTCATTGATGTCAACGCATTTCTTTATTCTTGACAGTTTCCTAGTTTGTTCAGTTAAGAGTTTTGGTTCGATATGGACAATGTATTTCAAATTAGTTGTTGAGAAGTTGTACAATTTTTTTGGAATGGTTATACTTTATCTTGTTCAATTTGTAGAGGTTTGATTTATGATTTGAGAAAGTTATGTTTGACTTATTAGAAGACAGTTTTATGGTTACTTCAGTGGAGATAGTGTTGCAGTTTTTGGATAGATTATGCAATATTTTTTGTCGCTAACCTAGTGGTGAGTTAAGGACATACATATGTTTTCTCAGCTTGGATGGTTCATGATTTGGATGCTAGTAAGCTATTTTTCTTGAGTGATGGAGGTTGATGTTTAGTGTTCCTGATGAATAGTGTAGAGACACTTGTGAATTTTGAGACATAGATGTTTGTGTCGTTGATGTGCTAATTCATGTTACTTGCTGATGTTTCTGGATCGTGTCCTATTCATGTTGGTGGATCGCATTGGGTTATGTGATCAAATTTAGTTATTTGTCTTTAGCATATTGATGTTCTTGGTTGACTTTATGGATAGCATGTTGTGAATATTTGCAGAGTGATCTATGGATTATAGTGTGTTCATGGATGAAGGATTTGGGTCCTAGATATGTCTTAGCTAACATGTCTTGGATTACATCAAGGATTGTGTATTACTCTTTGTAATTCTTTGTAACTAGGTCCATGGTCGACCTTGTTGTAATATGTTGATGTAATATATTTAAAGATGTAATCTTTGATATTGAGCAAGAGAGTTTGATGCAGGATGGAATGATATATCAGTGGATGTGCGAAGAGGTATGCATAGAATTTAAAATAAATTCAGAATAGATTTATACTTCATTAGAACTATATTGACATAGCATAGATGCTATCAATCAGTTCATAATTTAGTGGATTGTAGTCCACCTTGGGTTGTTGTCCTTGTTGTAATCTCAGGGTTGTTTCCCACATTGTATTTGAGCAGTGAGCTCTAGGTAGTGAGCCTGAGTGCATCTAAATTTCTCTTTGTACCTTTAACAAGGTTACATGTGCTAGTACATCATCTAGTGGGTTTGATCTCCACCGTGATTTTTCCCTTAACCGAGTTTCCATACAAAAATCTTAGTGTTGTGTGTTCTTGTGTTTATGGTGTAGTTCTTAAATGTTCACATTAAGTAAAGAAGTTAAATATTGTTAATTTTTGGTTTTGACACAACTAATGCACCATGCCCCCTCTCAATTGTGTGTGTTTCCTTATTGATATCAATTGGTATTATATGTATATCCTCTTTTCGAAGCTTAACTACTTGAGGTGATCTGGGATGGAAGCCTTTAAGAAGGAGAGACTGAGATTTGATAGAACAAACTATGATATATGGAAGGGAAAAATGATTACACACTTGAGATGCATTGGAAAAGAGTATTGGGAAGTTACAAAGAAATATTACCAACCTCCTACAAATATAGTCATTTCTATTGTTGATAAGAAGATAGAATTCAGATATAACATGAGAGCCAAAGAAATCTTGTTGAGTGCCTTATCAAATTTCGAATATACTAATGTCATGGAGTTGGAGACCACACATCAAATATGGATAATTTTGGAAGCATTGCATGAAGGATAATCTCATGTGAAGCAAGAGAAGTTGCAGAGCATGAAAGGAAAGCTATAATTCTTGAGGATGAGCAAAGATGAAAATATTCAAACCTATGTTTAGAAGGTGACTAAACTTGTTTGTGGAATTAGAAGTGCTGGTGGAAAAATGGATGAGGATGAGATTATTTTTAAAATTATGATATCCTTGCCTCTTGCCTATGATAAAAAATTTGTTGCAATTGAGGAAATTTGGGATCACTTCTAAAGTGACAAGGGATTCACTAGTTGGTAAGTTATCTTCCTTTCAAATGACTAGATTTCATAACAATCTTGCTAAGTATGAATCTACATTTAAAGCTATTGTTTCTAAGGATATACCAAAGTATGAGTCTAGAGAAAGTTCATCTAAGATTGGATCTAGATATGAAAAGGAATGGGAAGATATTGAAGAAGAGGAAAGAAATATGGAAGAGATGGAATCCCTAATTGTAAAAATAGTAACCAAGGGTGCAGGTAAGTATGAAGGGAAGATACATTCGAAATGTTTTTCTTGCAATAAGACTGGTTGTTTTACTTATAGATGTCCTGAGAGAGTATCGAAGCATAAGCCTGGAAAATTTCAGCCTAAGTAACATAAGAAATGTTATCTAGCTACTGTTGATGGTGTGACTGATGATGAATATAAAAAGAATGAAGATGATATTGTCTTTATTTCTATTAAAGATGAGAACCCTACATTCTTGAATGAAGAAAAACCCCTAGTTGCGCATGTTGAAATAAAAGATGAATGGGTGATAGATAGTGGTTGTTCGCATCATATGATTGTAGATAAGAAAAAAATTGTGAAATTGGAAAGGTATGATGGTGGTGTCATCATATCTAGTGACAATACTCCTTTTTTAATCAGAGGAAGAGGTTCAATTACACTAGATGGTAAGAACAATATTGATGATGTCCTACATGTTGATGGTTTGAAGCATAATCTCTTGAGTGTTGGATAGCTTATTAGTAAAGGATACATATTGGGATTCAAGGATGGAAAGTGCACAATCAAATGAAGATCTAGAAATGTGATTGCATCAAGTACCAAGACCAAATGCAATGTTTTTCATTAGAATAACACTTAGATTAAATGTTTGATTACTAGAATTGATGACAGTTTGTTATAGCATAAGGGAATTTTTCATGTAAACTTTGATAACATTATGAAGATAAGTGTTACACATGTTGTAAGAGATCTACCTAGATTGTTGAATCCTGATAATATGGTGTGCAAGGAATGTCAATTGGGAAAGCTAACAAGATCTACTTTTTAAAAGAAAGACATTCTTCAAATGGATTGTTAGATTTGGTGCATATAGATTTATGTGGTTCTACTAGAACTAGGAGTTATTATGGAGACAAATATTTCATACTATTTGTTGATGATTATTCAAGCATGATGTGGGTTACATTTTTGAAGAAAAAATCTAAAGCTTTTGATAAATTTAAGATCTTTAGAGATATGGTTGAGACTGAGACATGATTGAAGCTGAAATGTTTGAGATTGGACAGAGGTAGAGAGTTTACTTTAGGAGAATTTAATGCATACTATGAAAATAATATAATAAGAAGACAAATGTTAACTCCCCGGACCCCTCAATAGAATGGAATTGTGGAATGAAGGAACATATTTACTCTTGACACTATAAGAACTATGATGATGGAAGGAAATATACCTCAAATGTACTAGATAGAAGTCATGAGTACTGCAGTCTACACTTTAAACTAGGTTCAGATAAAGAATGGTACTATTAAAACCCCTTATGAAATTTGGTATGGTCATGTTCCCATAGTGAAGTATTTTATATTTTTGGAAGAAAATCCTATATCAAGAGAGATGAAGATTTAGGGAATTTTGATCCTAGTTGTGATGAAGGTATCTTTCTTGGTTATTCTACAAAGAGAAAACTTATAAATGTTTTAACAATTAGTTGAGAAAGATAGTTGAAAGTGGTAATGTGAAATTTGATGAGAATTATAAAAAAATATATCAATTCATGTAGTTATGAATCAGATGATGATGAAGATGAAAATCAGATTGTACAAACACATAATCAAAATTAGAATCAAAATGGATCATCATAATAGGATGGATAAATTCTCAATGAGGAAGATGTAGAAACACAAGAGTTTTCTAAAAAATAAAATCCAAAGACTCCAAGGTATGTAAGGTTGAATCATTCATAAAATTAGATTATTGGTGATATAGATTAAGGTATCATGACTAGAGAAAAACATGCTAGAATCGGAGATGAAATTTGTTTGATTTCTAAAGTTGAACCTAAATATGTTGATGAAGCTTATAAAGATGAAAGTTAGGTTAAAGAAATGACAAAATATTTGGAACACATTGAAAAGAATAAAACATGGATCTTAGTTCTCATAACTGAAGAACAAGAATGTAATTGGAATAAAATGGGTTTTCAAAAACAAACTGAATGAAGATGTTGAATTGGTAAGGAACAAATCCAAATTGGTTTGCAAAGGATATTCACAGATGGAAGGTATTGAATTTGAGGAAACTTTTTCTCATGTTGCTAGAATTGAAGCTATTAGAATATTTATTGCATATGCTACTTGTAGAGATTTCAATGTGTATCAGATGGACCATGTTAAGTCTTCATTCTTGAATGGAGAATTAGTAGAGGAAGTATACATTGAATAGCCTGATGGTTTTCCTTTGTCTGATCAAGATGACATGGTTTTCCAATTGAACAAATCATTATATGGATTGAAATAAGCACCAACAACCTGGTATGCAAGGTTAGATAAATATTTGATAAAAATTGGTTTTAGTAAAGGATATAATGATAGTAATTTATATTTCAAAATTGATCATGACAATATCTTGATTGTTGAAGTATTTTTGGATGATATCATTTTTTATGGAAATGAAAAGTTAAGTAAATATTTTGCTAATGAGATGCAAAAGGAATTTGAGATGTCAATGATAGATGAGATGAAATTATTTCTTGGTCTTAAAATTACTCAATCAGACAAATGGATTTTTATCACAGTCTAAGTATGTGAAGGAGTTGTTAAAGAGATTTGGACTGGATGACTCTAAGCTTGTTGGAACCCCTATGGTTAGTGGTTGCAAGTTAACAAAGAATGATAATTCTCCTCTTGCTAATCAGAAAAGGTACAGATCAATGATTGGTGGGTTTCTATACTTGAATTAGACTAGACTAGACATAATGAATTTTGTTTTCATTGTTGTGAGATTTCAAGAATAATTGAAGGAAACACATGTTGCTACTATTAAGGGGATATCCATATACTTGAAAGGGATAGTGGACTATAGCCTATGGTATCCTAAGTATGACGATTGTATATTGTGTCTATACTAATGTCGATTGGGTAGGTAATATGGATGAAAGGAAAAGAATTACAAGTGGAGCATTCTTCTTGGGAAAGAAATTAGTATTTTATTCTAGTAAGAAAAAACATTGTATATCACAATCTATTGATGAAATTGAGTATGTTTTTACTTCTACAAACTATAATCAGGTAGTTTGGATGAAGAAAATGGTGGAATACATCAAAATAAGTTTTTGTGAACCTATTCTTATTTATTATGACAATTCAAGTGCTATCAATATTTCAAATAATTCCCTATGTTGCATTAAAAAATGAAACATATATCTATAAAGTATCATTTCTTAAAAGATAAGGTGAATGAAAAGGAAGTTAGATTGGAATATGTGTTTGCAAAAGAATAGATTGTAGATATCTTCATGAAGCCCTTGTCAAAGGATACTTTTGAGTATCTCTGAGGTAAGCTTGGTCTAATAGCTCCTCCTAATCAGAGCTAGAGATGCATAGATTTTCATTGGTCTAATGCTTATATGGAAATTATCTTTCACTCTATATTGATATTTTTTGGAGTACTCCTTAATGGGAGTAGTTGGTCTTGTGAGGAATGTTGTTCAGAACTTGATTTTTGACATTTTTGACTTAGTGAATATGTGTGCCTTTGTCATTCATGTCAAACTGGGAGAGATAGCCATGTGGAAAACAAGGAAGAACTGAAGGGGGAGATTTCCATGACAATATAAGTGTCAAACTTAGGGGGAGTAATTGATATATTATGGTTGATTGTTGCTTTATTCATTGATTTGGTTTTTCACTGTATTGTCTTAAAATAGAAGCACTTCCATGTTAAGAATGGTTAGCCCTCCTTTGGGGGTGTTTTGGGGCCATCAGCATGTTGTCCTATATTTAATGCTCCCTTCCCATATTTTATGTCTATTTAGGGCTCTGTTTGGGCCTCCCTGGGCACTATTTTCTTCTTCTTGCTCATTTTCCAGGGATCCTAAACCCCTGGGTCAAGGTCGACCTCGACCTTGACCTAGGTCAAAATAAACCTCAACTTTGACCTAGGTCAAAGTTGACCTCATCCTTGACCCAGGTCCCCCTTTTCATCGAAAAGTTTTTCGGATGCGGGGGGAAACTCAAAAGTTTATTTTCCCACTTCTGAGTCGACTATTTTGGGTTTCGAAACGGTAAACTCTTAAATTGTATTTAATCTAGGTCCATTTCTAGGGGTTAAGGCTTAATTGGAATTTAATTCTCCTATGTTGGCCTCTCTAGAAGTTTGTGCCCTAGACTAGTATAAAAGGAAGCCTTCCTCTCTCATTTCAATCCATCTCATCATTCACTCTTCATGCTCAAGTACTCTCAAGCAAGCATTCTCAATCAAGGAAACATTCAAGCCATCATCCTATTCAAGAATTCAAGTTCTCCATTAAAGATCAAGGATTCAAGCATTCAAGCCTTTGGAGGGATTTGGTTCAAGCATTCAATATTCATCATTCAAACCCTAGATCTAGCCATTATGGTGGTGTGATCTTCCTTCAAGATCCTTTGTTCATCTTCAAGATCTATTCATTCTCCCTTCAAGGTGGATTCCAAGAATACAATCATGGAGGTTTTAATTTACATTTATTAGTGTTGAATCCAAGCTTTCATATTAACAAACTTGTTTACATTTCAAATACAATTTCATATCTATTGAGTATCATAGCTTCGTTGTTAGATCTACTTCTACTACTTGCTAGCATTCTCTATTTCAATTCTACTTTAAAGGTTGATTCCAAACCAGGGTTTGACCAAGGCAAACCCCTCATCCAAACAACAAAAACCCTCTTTTTCTTGTAGGTACAGGTGCAGGACAGTGAGTCGCAGTTCAAATCTAAGTACCCTTTTCGGTGAACTTCCGAGATCCGTGAACAGAATTTTCGTCGAAGCTATGTATGTCAAGGATGACCTTTTGGGGTAAGACTATACCCCGGGGTAAGACCTTACCCCTGTCTTGAGTCAAGGAGGACCTTACTCAAAAAGATAGAATATTTCTATTTTTTTTTTGTTTCTACATTTCCAAGCTAGATCCGGTTGCAGAATTTCCCGAAACTAAAAATAGATGCCCAAAAATAGTGAATTCCAAATTTGCTCCTTTTTCAAGATAAGTATTCATGTTTTATTAAGTTTTTATTTCCACAACATTTTCCATCACATCACACACTCCTTCAACCTCCCAACTAAAAATATATAAAAATATATCTGCAAAAAAAAATATTTTTATATATTACATTTTGGTGAACCCATGATAGACAACTCTTTCTTTTTTTGGTGTTAGATGCTTTGCTTTATTTCTTTAAGATTAGATTTATTTTATGCTCTTGCATTTTAAATTCAAAAATGCAAAAAAATCCATATATTCAACAAAATACAAAAATATTTCTTGTATTTCATTTGCTATGAAGATCTTTAAGATGCTTTGGTGTGTGATTATTTTCTTTATTATCCTTCTCTTAGCATCTATTTACCATACCTATGATTTTTATGAGAGTATCATCCACTTCATTATGTTGGTTACTCTTCATTTTTCACTTGCCTATGCTATTGTGAGATTGACCAATACTAGTCTTCCTACTTTCAAAACTTTCATTAAAGATTTATGTGGAGGACTTATTACTCTTTTGGATTATGTGAAGAATTTTCTAGATGATACACCATCTCTTAATCTCCCTAATCCTAATCCTATACTTCCTAATATAGTTCCTATACTTCCTAATCTTCCTAATCCTAATCTGATTCCTAATATGCCTAATTCTCCATTCGCTATCCCTAGTTCTTCTCATACTTATGATGGGATTCAAACTATAGTTCAAGATGCAAATGTGCAAGAATTCTTGGACTTACCTTCCCCTTCTTATCTGATCCAAAAAGATATTAAAGGGAAGAGAAAAGAAACTTCTTCTAAACCTATTATTCCACCTTATACAACCTTTACTCATGAACATGATAAACAATCACCTTATGTAGAATCTTGATGCAGGAGCATCTCCGGTCCTTGGCAATCTTGTGTCACCAAAAATATTTTGAAGTTTGTCTGTGTTGCTAGATTCCTTCTTTGATCGAGTTGGTTCGGTAGTTGGTCAGTTTCCTTTGGTTACCAAGCATGGTCGGTTATCTCCTAGGCGGTCAGTTGTTTCACTGGCGCTTAGTGATGCTTGTCTGTTGCTTGGTCATCCTTGCTTAGAGAGTAGTTTATCTTGAGTTTCTATTGAGGCTGACTTGTGCATTGATTATGGGTCACAGATTTAATGCTGGTATCTATCATTGGGAAGTGTGTGGTCCTAGATTTGACCATTCCTTCCATTGATTGTGGATCTGAAGGCCGACTCAGTTCGGTAGCCTCTTGTATAAGTATAGTTGTTTGGTTTGAGTTTTAGGGAGTCAGTTTTGATAGAAGATAGAAGATAGTAGAATCAAGATTATTGGTAGATCTTCGCATGTTGAGGACTTCTATAATTCATTGTAATATCTGGTCATAACTAGGAAGGCCTTATAGCTTGGCATGTATGAATCAATTTAAATGAATAATATATCAATGATCTTGCTTTCTCTCTCCCACTATTCTTGTTGTTTTTGCTTCCACGTGTTGTTGAGCAGGCTGGATCATTAGGGTGTGCCACTTTTTGGCCCCTAAGGTCTGTGTCCTTGCGTCAAGTGGTATCAGAGCGAGGTGAGATTTGGATCTAGGTCTGCAGATCTAGGTTTGTAGGTTCCTTCTTCTGAAGCTCTAGTTGAATTATTGTGTGGGGTGGCAGATTGTGATCTCACCTGCAATTGCAGAGGGTTTTCAAGATGGTTCATGGGAGGCAAGAAGTGGATCCAGGATTGATAGGCATGTTGAGACAACTTGTTGCTAGATTAGAAGTTGTTGAGATAGCCCAGAGAAGAGGCAGACATCTTGAAGATGTTAGTGATGATGAAATTGAAGTGGAACAAGGTGAAGCAAAACTTGCACCTATGATGGATCAGGGTGAGGAAAGATTATTGAAATCTTTGACAAGTTTGAAGTCAACACCACATTTCAATCCTCCTAAGTATAGTGGGAAATTGGATTCTGATGAATTGATAGACTGGATCACTAAAATGGAAAAGTATTTTGAGTATGAAAATGTATTTGAGGAAAAGAAGGTGAAAATTACAAGCACAAAGTTGAAAGGTCATGCATCTTTGTGGTGGGAACATCTGCAATTGGATTGGAAAAAGAAAGGCAAAGACAAAATCAAGCTATGGAATAAAATGGTGAATAAATTAAAAGGAAAGTTCTTACCTTGTGATTATCAGATTAACCTAGTTAGGCGAATGCAAAGTCTAAGGAAAAAAGATAGCTCGATAAAGGAGTATACTGAGGAATTCTATAGATTAGCTATTAGATCTAGACATGATGAAGATAATGTGGAAAGAATTGCTAGATACCTAAATGGTTTGAGAGTTTCCATCCAAGAGGAAATTAGTTTGGTCAAATTTGAGAATATTGAAGAAGCTTATCAATTTGCATTGAAAGCTGAGGAGAAATTGAACAAGAGACATGAGCAGAGACAAAGAGGAAGATGTGGTAGATTCCCTAGAGGAAGAGGTAGATCTTATGGTGAAAGTAGTAGATCTAAACCAGAAAAGAAAACTCTAGATAAAGGCAAGACCGAGTGGAAGGGTGAAAGTTCATCTAGGCAGTAACTACCGAGGTGGTTATAGCAGAGGTAATTTTCAAGGAGTCACCGAATGAACCTGAGAAGGAAAATAACTTGATGGTGAGAAGAGAACTGTGGAATGAAAGTAAAAAGGAAGATCCGGTAAGGAAAAGTTTGTTCAAGACCAGATGTAGAGTTTCTGACAAAGTGTGGAAGGTAATCATTGATAGTGGTAGCTCAGAGAATCTGGAATCCGAAGAGATGGTCACGAAGTTGCAGTTGGAATGGTTGGAACATCCGAAGCCCTATCAGATTTCATGCATCAAAGATGAGCATACAATCTTGGTAAGTGAACAATTTTATGTGAATTTGAAGATTGGAAAATATTATGATAAGGTGTTATGTGATATCATGCCTATGGATTGTTGTCATATTTTGTTGGGTAGACCTTGGCAATATGATGGACATGCTATATATGATGGGAGATTGCATAAGTATACTATTGTGGCTGATGGAAAGAAATGAATCTTGTTACCTTTGATGGAAGAGCTTGTTAGTAATGTTTGCACATCTATGAAAGTTTGTTTGATGGAAGGAATAAAATTTGTTAAGGATTTGAAGAAGAATGATGTATGTTTTACTGTGATTCCTAACAAACTGAGTAAGAAAATAGAGGATAATGTCCCTGAGGAGATTGATAAGTTACATACCAAGTATAGTGATATAATTTCTGATAATGTACCTAATGGTTTGCCACCGAAAAGAAGCATTGATCATTGCATGGATCTAATCCCTAGAGCTAGTTTACCAAATAAGGAACCTCATCAGTTGACACCTACTGAGAATTAGGAATTAAACTGACAGATTCAAGAGTTGTTGGAGAAAGCTTTGATTAGAGAAAGTTTGAGTCCTTGTGTAGTAATTGTAGTATTGGCACCTAAGAAGAATGGAGAATGGAGAATGTGTACTGATTCCATAGAAATCAATAAGATAACAGTGAAGTATAGGTTTCCTATACCGAGAATGGATGACATAATGGATAGTTTGACTAGAGCAAAGTATTTCACAAAGATTGATTTGAAAAGTGGGTATCATTAGATCAGAATTAGAGAAGATGATGAGTGGAAGACTTCTTTCAAGACAAAAGAAGGTTTTTATGAGTGATTGGTTATGCCTTTTGGTTTAACTAATGCACCGAGTACTTTTATGAGGTTGATGAATGAAGTTCTAAAGAAATTCTTGGGTAAATTTTTTATTGTATATCTTGATGATATTCTGATATTTAGTAAGACCAGAGAAGAACATTTTTTGCATGTTAGACAAGTTTTGCAGAGATTGAAAGAAGAAAAGTTGCTGATAAATCTAAAAAACTGTTCATTCATGAAAGAGGAGATTGTGTATTTGGGATTTGTAATTTCAGCTGATGGTTTGAAGATGGATCCTGAAAAGGTTGAAGCTATTCTGAATTGGCCTACACCTATGAATGCTAGTGAGGTAAGATCATTTCATGGTTTGGCAAGTTTTTACCGAAAGTTTATAAGGAATTTTAGTTCAATTTGTAATGCTATGACTGAGACTATGAGAGGAGATAAAAGAGAATTCAAGTGGACACATGGAGTTGATAAAAGTTTTGAGACTCTGAAGCAAAAGGTTGTTGAATTGCCTGTTTTGGCATTGCCTGATTTCAATAAGGTATTTCAAGTGGAATGTGATGCAAGTGGTAGTGCAATTGGAGTTGTGTTGAGTCAAGAAGGTAAACCTGTTGCTTTCTTTAGTGAAAAGTTGAATGATGCTAGAAGGAAATATTTTGTGTATGATCAAGAATTATATGCTATTGTTCAAGCACTGAAGAAATGGAGACATTATTTGATACCGAGTGAATTTGTGTTGTATACTAATCATAAGGCTTTACAGTATTTGGGTAGTCAAAATAAGTTGAATCAGAGACATATGAAATGGGTTGAGTATTTTCAGAGTTATACATTTGTGATCAAACATAAAAGTGGAGTCACTAACCGAGTTGCTGATGCGTTGAGTAGAAGAAGATCTTTGATGACTGAGATGAAAATTGAAGTTCTTGGTTTTGATGAGATGAGAGATTTGTATGAAACTGATCCTGAAACAAGGAATTCTCAATCAAGGAAACATTCAAGCCATCATCCTATTCAAGCATTCAAGTTCTCCATTGAAGATCAAGGATTCAAGCATTCAAGCCATTGGAGGGATTTGGTTCAAGCATTCAAGATTCATCATTCAAACCCTAGATCTAGCCATTATGGTGGTGTGATCTTCCTTCAAGATCCTTTGTTCATCTTCAAGATCTATTCATTCTCCCTTCAAGGTGGATTCCAAGCATACAATCATGGAGGTTTTGATTTACATTTGTTAATGTTGAATCCAAGCTTTCATATTAACATATGTGTTTACATTTCAAATACAATTGCATATCTATTGAGTATCATAGCTTCGTTGTTAGATCTACTTCTACTACTTGCTAGCATTCTCTATTTCAATTCTATTTTAAAGGTTTATTCCAAATCAGGGTTTGACCAAGGAAAACCCCTCATCCAAACAACAAAAAACCTATTTTTCTTGTAGGTACAGGTGCGGGATAGCGAATTGCAGCTCAAATTTGAGTACCCTTTTCGATGAACTTCTGGGATCCGCAAACAGAATTTCCATCAGAGTTGTGTAGGTCAAGGATGACCACTTAGGGTAAGATTGTACCCCAGGGTAAGATCTTACCCTTGTCTTGGGTCAAGGATGACCTTACTTAGAAAGATAGAATATTTCTAGGTTTTCTCTATTTCTGCATTTCCAAGCCAAATCCGGTTGCAGAATTTCTTGAAACTGAATACAGACACCCAAAAATAGTGATTTCTGAATCTACTCCTTTTTCAAGATAAGTATTCATGTTTTATTAATTTTGTATGTCCACAACATTTTCCATCAAATCCCACACTCCTTCAACCCCCCAACTAAAAACATATAAAAATATATCCCTAAAAAGATATATTTTTATATATTACATTGACGCAGTCAAGGTTGGGGAATCCAATGAAGGACTAACTGACCTTGCAGCCAAACCAATACACAGTGAAAATACACAACAGCAACAACAGATCTGATATAGAACATAACTCTTTATTTATCAAATCACCGATTACATGCAATGTGTCGGGCTGTAAGGCCTTCGTGGTTACGGCCAGATACAAAGAAAATAATAGTCTACTAAATCTTGCAGGATCCAAATCTTTTCCACAACATCAGTTTTTAGCTAGCCCAAGTCTGCAACAAACAGAACACTGGTAGGCACCCAGGAAAGATCTAAACTTGTACTCAAACTTCCAAGAAATCTTCATGTTCCTAAGCTCGTAGGCTACTAACTTCCACTACCTTTTTCCCTTTCTATCTCTCCCAAAAAACTACCCAAGCATCCTATAAATACTGATTCCTGACCACAAGTCGGCTGATGAAACAATTAACCCTTACCAACAAATATTAAATGCTAAAACATCAGTCAGCTCTCAAATAGCCTTACAAATAAAATAAACTCTCCAAGATGGCCCCAAACGGTCATCGGATCCACATAGAAGAATGCAACATGCTAGATCTAGGTCCTCTCATGCCTAATGGTTAATCCATAACTCGAGGAGCGCAACCCAAATCAATAGAACCAGTCGGCCGAGCTGATCCATCCAAACAATCTAGTCGGTAAGAAAGAACATTGAGCAACAGAGGAAATAACTGAGCGCTAGTCAACTGACGATGCCAAGCATGACTGAGCAATGTAGTTATCATTGAGCATCAGGAAAACTGATGCCTTTAGTTACTGAGCATTCTTCTGAGACCGAGCAACCCCGGTAACCACAAAAATTGAACAACCAATCTCCCAATCGAGCAAGTACACCACCAAACCAAGATCAAAAATAACAATCTACCTTCAAAGACAAACATATTTTTGGTTGATACAGGATTGCCAAGAATCCTAGGATGCTCCTGCATCAGACACCCCAAGTAAGAAATATTTTCTCATAAGGAAATCAGGAATGCCTCAAGGGAATCAGAATAGGTATGCCAAATCTATTCTTAACCCATATCTCTTCTTTCCCTTCACTCCAAGTAGTCTTCACTTCATTCATTTCTACCTACAACAAGTTCTTCTTTCCACTTTGCTTATCCTTCTGGTTGGCAACTGATAGCAACCGGCTCTTAGCACTACCGATCACATTAGTGTCTCGATAAGGTTCAACCTCTCCAGACTCCTCAATCAACTCAGTTTCATCTACATCTCTTCGTGTCATAAATGTCATCATCTGTTGTACTATCTATGTCAGAAAGATCATCTGCCTCTTAATCTCAACAAACTCTTCAGATATATCATTCTCCTTCTCTTTCAAACTAGGATTTTTAGGAATAGGTTCATCAATCCTCTTCTCCTGAGGATTTTCATAAGGACAACACCTGATAACTCCACGTCCCTTAACCCCTATTTCGTGTAAAGGTATCAGCTTATGCCAAGCTCCTTCATGCCTAACTACGTAGGTATTAGCACGACCATCAAGCAACACATTTTTGTCAAACTGCCAAGGTCTACCGAGAAACATATGACAAGCATCCATAGGCAATATATCACACAATATCTCATCATGATAAGATCCAATCTAAAAATTAACCAAGCATTGTTCTTAAATCCTAACCTTAGACACATCTTGTATCCAACTAATCTGATAAGGATTAGGATGTTTCTTTCTTTCCAAATTCAACTTACTAACCATCTCTTTTGAAACAAAGTTCTCAGAACTGCCACCATAAACTATAACATTGCATACCTTATCTTTGCACTTACATCTGGTTTTGAACAAATTCCTTCTTTGTACTAGTTCTTGGACACATATAGCTAATCTCGTAGTGATAAGTGTCTCACCTTTTTTTGCAACATTCACAACATCTTCTTCAGCAATCAGTGCCACCCTCTTCTTAGGACAATGAAAACTTCTATGACCAACTTTTACATAGTTATAACAAGTACCGGTGAACTCATTATTCCACCTTCCTCTTTGTCCAGCATTCTTAGTAACTTGATCACTACTAGACCCCACATCATCTTTTGTAGGATTCTCTTCAGCAACTGTCTCACCATTTTTACCACCTCGGTTCCTATTGTTCTATCTTCCTTCAAACTTCTTATTCAGCTTCTCTTCAATCTTTAATGCCATCTATTAAGCATCTCCTATTGTTGTCATCCGAACAATAAGTAACTCTTCTTGAATACTAGGCCTCAAACCATAGACATACCTAGCAACCTTCTCTTTATCAGCTTCAGAATGACCATTCCTAATCAAGATTCTATAAAACTCCTCGGTATACTCCTGCACTGATTTGTTAGTCTGCTTCAAAGCTTGCATCTTCTTAAACATGTCCAATTCATAATCCACCAGAATGAATTGCTTCTTCAAATTATCCATCATTCGGTTTCACTTAGTGATCTTTTCTTTTCTTCTTCTACCTCTTTCCAAATGTACTTCTCTCCACCAACTATTTACATGACCTTTCAACTTAGTCTTTGCAAATCTAACCCTATCAAGATCTTCTATTTCTTCATACTCAAAATATTCATCCATCTCATTAATCTAATCAATTAATTCTTCTGGCCTAAGGCTTCAAGAATATGCAAAAACTTCAATCTTAGGTCTTTCCAATCTTAGGCATAGCTTTCAAAATTCTATTCTCTTCAGGATCTCTTGCTTCTTCTACAGCTTCTTCAAAATGATCTTCTTCCTCAGATTCATCATCACTATCCTCTTTCAAGGTAGGCTTCTTCTATCTCAATACTTCTTGTAGGTCTTGCACTTGTTTCTGCAAAGCCCTAAAATCATCAAGACTGAATTATCCAATAGCTTCTTCCTTTGAGATCTCATGATTTCTCCTCAGAGGCATCTTCAAATTAAGATCCAGACATGAACACACAAGATCCACTTGGCTCCAGCAGGAACAAACTTTTCTCAAACAGGAACAAAATTCACTCTGATACCACCTGACGCAATCAAGGTTGGGGAATCCAATGAAGGACTGACCAACCTTGCAGCCAAACCAATACGTAGCGGAAATACACAACAATAATAGATCTGATATAGAACAGAACTCTCTATTCATCAAATCACCGATTACATGCAATGTGTTGGGCTGTAAGGCCTTCCCGATTACGGCTAGATACAAAGAAAATAATAGTCTACCAGATCTCACAGGATCCAAATCTTTTCCACAACATCAGTACTCAGCTAGCCCAGGTCTGCAACAAACAACACACTGGTAGGCACCCAAGAAAGATCTAAACTTGTACTCAAACTTCCAAGCAATCTTCCTGTTCCTAAGCTCCCAGGCTACAAAATTCCACTACCTTTTTCCCTTTCTATCCCTCCCAAACAAATACCCAAGCATCCTATAAATATTGAATCCTAGCCACAAGTCAGCTGATGAAACAATTAACCCTTACCAACAAATATTAAATGCTAAAACATCAGTTGGCTCTCAAATAGCCTTACAAATAAAATGAACTCTCCAAGATGGCCCCAAACGGTCATCAAATCCGCATAGAAGAATGCAACATGCCAGATCTAGGTCCTCTAATGCAAAATGTTCAATCCATAACTCGAGGAGTGTGACCCAAATCAATAGAACCGGTCAACCAAGCCGATCCATCCAAAAAATCTAGTCGGTAAGAAAGAACACCAAGCAACAAAGAAAATAACTAAGCGCTAGTCAACCGACCATGCCAAGCATGACTGAGCAACGCAGTTATCGCCAAGCATTAGGAAAACCAACACCTTTAGTTATTGAGTGTTCTTGTGAGACCGAGAAACCTTGGTAACTAGAGAAACTGAACAACCAATCTCCCAACTGAGCAAGTACACCACCAAACCAAGATCAAAACTAACAATCTACCTTCAAAGAAAAACATATTTTTGATTGATACAGGATTTCCAAGAATCCTAGGATGCTCCTGCATCATACATTCACATCATATGTTGTCATAAACGCTAATGGGGTATATTTTTGGAGATTCCATGCATATATATTCTGACATTAATCTTTTATCATTGATGTCAACATATTTCTTTATTCTTGGATGTTTCCTAATTTGTTCAATTAAGAGTTTTGGTTTGGTATGGACAAGATATTATAGGTCACTTGTTGCGAAGCAATAGAAGAGTTGTGGAATGTCTATACTTGATCTTGTTCAAGTTGCAAAGATTCAATTAATGATTTGAGGAAGTTATGGTTGACTTATTATAAGATAGTTTTCTAGTTACTTCAGTGGAGATAGTGTTATAGTTTTTGGATCGATGAGGATCGGTTACGCAATATTTTTGGTTGCTAACCTATTGGTGAGTTAAAGACATGGATATGTGTTCTCATATTGCATGTTTTTTGATTTGGATGCTGGAAAGCTATTTTTCTTGAGTGACAGAGGTTGATGTTTATTGTTCCTGATGAACACTACAGAGATAGTTGTGAATTATGAGACAAAGATGTTTGTGTTGCTAGTGTGGTAGTTCATTTTCCTTGTTGATGTTTCTAGATTGTTTCCTATTCATGTTCGTGGATCACATTGGGTTATGTGATCAGATTTAGTGATTTTTCTTTAGCGTGTTCATGTTCTTGGCCGACTTGATGGATAGTGTGTTGTGAATATTTGCGGAGTGATCTATGGATCGTAACATGTTCAGGGATGAAGGATTTGGGTCCTAGATATGTATTATCTGACATGTCTTGGATCACATCGAGGAATATGTATTACTATTTGTAATTATTTTTAATTAGGTTACTAGCTGACCTTGTTGTAATATGTTGATGTAATGTATTTAAAGATGCAATCTTTGATATTGAGAAAGAGAGTGTGGTGTGAGATGGAATGATATATTAGTAGAAATGCGAAGAGTTGTGAGTAGAATCTAAAATAAATTTATAATAGAGATTTACTTCATTGGAACTGTATTGACATATTAGAGATGCTATCAGTCAGTTCATAATTCAATGGATTATTGTCCATTGTGGATTTTAGTCTACCTTGGGTTGTTGCCCTTGTTGTAATCTCAAGGTTGTTTCCCTTAGTTGTATTTGAGTAGTGAACTCTAGGAAGTGAACCTAAATGCATGTGCATTTCCTTTTGTACCTTTAACAGGGTTATATGTGTTAGTACATCATCTAGTGGGTTTGATCCCTATTGGAAACTATAATTGAAGCAATTTTTGTATTGTCATTGATGTCAAACCTTAATTGGTAAGACTGTTGCTATTTAAGAAACTACTGTATCTATTTGAGTGTTGCTAAGGGGAAAGGCAAGGTTGGTAACAATAGCACCTAAGGAAAGGTTGAGTTATCTTGATACTTCAATGAGTACTTGATTATGTGGCACAATGATAAGATAATGTATTGTTTATCTAAGTAAGAATGAAGACTAAACGGGTAGGCTTAACCGAGCAAAAGTGAAGAAATCTAGTTTAAGCTGAGTGTTGTTAGTGTGAATTGAGCTAGTATATGCTAAGTAAATTCAATTTTGACCAAACATCAGTTAATTGTCAAGGAAGATAGGTATTAGCCGAGGAAACAATTTTTGAGGTGACCGAGCTCTCTAGTGAAGACCAAGAAGTTGAACACAGTATTGACCAATCGTCAGTATTTTGCATTTGAGGAAGAATTCAGATTTCTAGCCAACATCATTGAATTCTTGGATTATGTAAAATGTGTTGACTTTATTTATTGATTGTATGAAAGCATTTAATGCACTGTAAAATGTTTTAATGTAAATCTATTGAGAGATTTGAGATATTTCTAGAAGGATAACCAAAGAACATAAAGTAGGACAAATTCGATGAATCTGACCTAACCCTAAGATCTACAAAGGAGATTAAGTGGCAAAAGATGTATTGACCTAATGGAGGAAGTATTAAGGAAACCTAAGCTAGAGGTTGAAAAAGAGAGGATGCTAGAAGTGTTGTTGATTTTATTGACTGTCTAAGCAAAGAAGGCAGAAGGAGAAGTGTTGTGATTGCTTGAAGATAATTCCAAGAAGATCAGTGATGGGGATGGTAAAGGTTCATAGTCAGTAAGCCAACATATGTGTACGGAATTGGATATGATATTTGCAAAGTGGGTTGTATGTTTTTCAAATCAATATTATTGCTACTTTCTAACCATTGTAATAGTCAAAATCCTTTTAATAGAGGTTGACCTAATAGTCATAGGTATAAATCCTTTGACCAAGGTTGTATTCTAATGGAGTGTATGTAAGTCCTATAACAAGGCACACTTTTAACAAAGTGGTTTAAATCCTTTAACCGGGTCACACCTGACAGTGTGTTTGTAACCTGACAGGGTTGGCTTTTCAGCAAGCTCACTTCAGAAGAGTGAACATAATAGTAACATGTTACAAAGTGGTTTTTCCCAAATTGGGTTTCCACTATAAATCCTAGTGTTGATACTTGTGTGAATGTTTTGGTTTGAACATTTCTTTGTTTTACAAGTTAGATGCTATTGGATAAGTGGACTGCACTGTTATATATTTTTGTTATGCAATCAGTAATGACCGAGTAGCTGTTGGTTATTAGATCTGATTTGTTGAAGAGTTTTAAAGTTTGTTTAATACATTTGACCTTGAGAACAACTAATTCACCCCCCCTCTGTGTTGTTCTAAATCATATTAACAATTGGTATCAGAGCTGTTGGTGCTTAAAAAGAACAAGTTTGAAGGTACTTGAAGCAAATGATCAAGATGTATAAGAAGGAGGTACCAAAGTTGAATAAGGAGAACTTTCATGCATCACAAAGCTTGATGAAGGTGCATCTGGCTAGTATTGGTGATTTTGCAAAGTATTATGTTGAGCATGACTATGTCACACCTGTTGCACCTCTGACTACTGAGGAAATGAAAGCTAAAAAAGAGCACAACCAAGCAATGTAGGAGATTGCATCTGCCCTAAGTTATCCAGAATTTGAAGACATCAAAGACTACAGTAATGAAAAGAAAATGTCGATCACCCTTGCAAACATTTATGGTGGTGACATAAATGTGTTGAGAGCAAAAGCCGAGAGCCTAAGAGGTAAACTTGATGAAATGAGAATGCAAGAAGGTGAGAATATTGCACAATATTGTGGTAGAATAAAAGAAGTTGTAAATGCTATTAGAGGAGAAAATGGAACTATTGATGATGAAACTGTAATCGAAAAAGTATTGAGAACTCTGCGTCCTATCTATGCCATCAAAAATTTTCCAATTCAGGAATCTAGATGTAACCCTACAAATGCTCTTACTTTGGAAAGTTTGGTTGGTAAGCTTACTGCTTTTGAACTTTCTAACTATGATAACTTCACGGTTGGTAATATTGAATCTGCTTTTAAGTCACAAATGGTTCTGAGTAAGTCAAAGAAGGAAAAAGAAAGATGCATAAGTGAAAGTGAAAGTGACAGTGACATATCTGATGAAGAACTTGAGGATCTAGAAGCTCTTATGGCTAGAAGACTGAAAAGGGGAAAAGGAAGGTACAAAGGTAAACTCCCTATTATATGTTTTTCATGTAATAAAGTTGGTCATATAGCTGCTAGATGTTCTGATAGGGATGATAAGGATGAAGAAAGAGACAGAAAGCATAAAGACAAAAGAGAAGATAGAGGTTACCGAAGATAAAAGGAGTACAAAGGAAAAGGTAAGAAATCCTACTATATTATCGAAGAAGAGACTGACACTGATAGTGATGATTTTGAAATTGAGGTTGTCTATGTTGCAATGAAAGATGAATCTGATGAGGATGAGAAAACTACATTGATATCTTATGTGAACAAAAATGATAAATGGATTATTGACAGTGGTTGTTCACATCATATGACTAGAGGCAAGAGTAATTTTGACACCGTAGATCATTATAAAGGTAGGAGTGTGAAATTTGGTAATGATGCACCATGTCTTGTTAGAGGAAAAGGATTGATTAAGATAACTGATAAGATCACTTGTGAAAATGCTTATTGGGTTGAGGTTCTTAACTATAATCTAGTGAGTGTTACACAGCTTAATAGCACTGGCTACCGAGTGGAATTTCATCACAGAAAGGCCAAAATATTTAATGCCATTGGTGAACTGATTGGAAGTGGAGAACAGACGTGAGGTAATTTGTTCTATCTAGACATATCTGAAGAAACATGTATGATTGCACAACTTGATGATATTTGGTTATGGCATAAGTGGCTATGTCATGTTAACTTTGATAATCTGGTAGAAATTAGTAAGAAAAAGAAAGTGAGAGGTCTACCTAGATTAAAGAAACCTGAGAATGTATTGTGCAAAGAATGTCAGTTGGGTAAGATGACAAAGTCTAGTTTCAAGAGGAAAACTTTTACTTCTGAGAATACTTTAGATTTGGTTCATACTAACCTTTGTGGACCGATGGGTGTACAAAGCTATTGTGGTGCTAGATATTTTATCTTGTTTATTGATGATTATACCAAAATGATGCATGTAATGTTCTTAAAAGAAAAATCTTATGCTTTTCAATTTTTTAAGTGGTATGTGGCTGAGGTTGAAAAGGAGATAGGTAGGAACCTGAAGTGTCTGAGATCTGACCGAGGTGGAGAATTTATATCCAATGAATTTAATCTATTTTGCAATGATAGAAGGATCAAAAGATGGATGTTTGCACCTAGAACTCCTCCACAGAACGGTATAGCAGAGAGAAGGAACAAATCTATCTTGGATTGTGCAAGGACATTAATGATTGAAAATAATGTTGCACAAAAGTATTGGAAAGAAGTAATCATTACACAAAAGTATTGGAAAGAAGTTGTAAGTACAGCTATTTATACTCTTAACTAAGTATAGATCAAAAAAGGTACAAATTTGACACCTTATGAGTTCTGGCATGGGTATGCACCTAATGTAAAGTACTTTAGAATTTTTGGTAGTAAATGCTACATATTAAAGGACAGTAGGAATGGAAAATTTGATGCTAAAAGCAATGAGGGTATATTCCTAGGCTATTACACAAAAATTAAAGCTTATAAGTGTTTGAAATCTAACACTAACAAAATTGTGGAAAGTGTGAATGTCAAAGTTGATGAGTATGCAGAGAAAAATGAAGCTGACAGTAAAAGAGAACCAGAAGATTATAGATCTTTTATGTATATAGAAGAAGGAGAGGCAAGTGACAGACTTGCACCTGATGCTGAGTCTCGGGTAACAAATGTCGAGCATCAGGAAAACAATGCTGAGAGAGAAGAAGAACGTGCTAAGTGACAGGAAGAAGCTGCCAAGTATCAGGGAGAGGTTGTTGAGCATTCAGAAGTTGAATCTGACAATCTTGTTGGTGAACCTGATGAGCAAAATGAAAGGAGAGCATAACCTGTTCTAGCATAATATGTAAGGAGACATCACAAGCCTAAAAAGATTATTGGAGATAAAGATACTAGAATTCTGACCAGAAGCAAGGCAATAGATCCAACATGTTTACTATGTGAATTTGAGCCTAAGAAAAAAAAAGGAGGCATTAGAAAATGAAGACTGGATAGAAGCAGTGAATGAAGAGATAGACCAAATAGAGAAGAATGATACCTAGACTTTGGTGCCGAGACCATAAAATAAGAATGTCATTGGGACAAAGTGGGTATTTCATAATAAGTTGAATGAGCATGGTCAAAAAACAAGAAACAAAGCTAGGCTGGTATGCAAAGGCTACACACAAGAAGAAGGAATAGATTATGGGGAGACATTTTCCCCTGTAGTGAGATTGGAAGGAGTAAGAACTTTGCTTGCATATGCTTCCTATAAAGATTTCAAGGTATACCAAATGGATATTAAGTATGCATTTTTAAATGGTATATTAGAAGAGGAAGTGTATATTGAACAACCAGGAGGATTTTTTTATCCAAACAAAAGACACATGGTTTGCAAACTGAATAAAGCACTATATGGACTGAAGCAAGTTCTTAGAGCAATGTATGAGAGACTGCACAACTACCTGATACAGATTGGATTCTCAAGGAAAAATGACACAAGTAATCTATACATGAAAGATGAGGAAGGTAAAGGAATCTTGTTAGCTAAGATCTTTGTAGATGATATTATATTTGGTGGACAAGATGCCTTGTGTAAGAAATTTTCAAATGAAATGCAAACTGAATTTGAAATGAGTGTGTTTAGGGAGATCAAATTTTTTGTTGGTTTACAAGTATATCATATGGAGAAAGGGATTTTCATCACCTAGTCTAAATATGTTCATGAGATACTGAAAACCTTTGGTATGGAAGATTCAAGGCCAATAAGTACTCCCATGGCTACTAGACAAAAGTTGTCTAAAAATGATGATGATGTAGAAGTTAACCAAACTTTGTATAGCTCTATGATTGGAAAGCTACAGTATGTTGTAAATAGCAGACCAGATATTGCATTAGCTGTTGGGATTGTTGCAAGATTCTCTGCCAATCCTAAGGAAACTCACATGATGGTGGTCAAAAGAATAATGAGATATTTGAAAGGGACTGTTGACTATGGATTGTACTACAAGAAGCGTGAGAAGTTTGAACTAAGAGTGTATACAGATGCTGATTGGGTAGGAAATGTAGATGACAAAAAGAGTACTAGTGGTGGAGCTTTCTTTCTTGGATAGAGATTAGTTTCCTGGACAAGCAAGAAAAAAAATTGCATTTCCCAATCTACTGCTGAAGTTGAGTATGTGGTTGTAACTGTGAACTGTTCAAACTTGATATGGATAAAGAAATTGTTGGTAGGCATGAAAGAAGAAATCATTGAACCAGTTGTCATTTTCTATGACAACACAAGTGCTATCAACATCTCTAAGAATCTAGTGATGCACACAAATACCAAACACATTGCCATCAAGTATCATTACTTGAGAGAACTAGTACAAGACAAAGAGGTCTGAATGGAATATGTGAATAGAAAGGAACAACTAGCATACATATTCACTAAGGCTTTACCTAAAGAAGCTCATGAATACCTGAGAAGTCAATTAGGGGTCCTTCCCCTAACTGAGGCTGCCTAGTCAAGCTAGGAGCACTACATCAAATGTGCTACAAAGAGTATTTAACAAGTTGATGCAAAAATAGGTCACACTTTAGGAGCAGCCTAGAGTTGTGAAAAGCACAGCAAAGCCAAGAATCAGTCATAAGAAAAGATGACATAGGGAGAAATATTGTTACTAAACTGAAAAGATGATATCTACATCTACAGGATGTATGTTTTAGTTGTTGCTTTGGCATTTTTTTCAAAGAGGGAGATGATCACAGATGAATACACAGAATGAGAAGATCAAGAAAGAGGGAGAGATTTAGTGGACGGTCATACAAGCATGGCTAATTGATTTTGTATCATAATAAAGCTAAGGATATTATAAATATTTCTGATGGATAGATAAGTTTTGGATTGGTTGGTAATTCATGTGATATTCATATGGTGTTTCCATCAATGCCAAAGATGGAGATTGTTGGAAACTACAATTGAAGCAATTGATGTATTTTCATTGATGTCAAACCTTAACTGGTAAGACTGTTGCTATTTAAGAAAGTACTATATCTATTTGAGTGTTGCTAAGGGGAAAGGCAAGGTTGGTAACAATAGCACCTAAGGAAAGGTTGAGTTATTTTGATACTTCAATGAGTACTTGATTATGTGGCACAATGATAAGATAATGTATTGTTTATCTAAGTAAGAATGAAGACTAAACTGGTAGGCTTAACCGAGCAAAAGTGAAGAAATCTAGTTTAAGCCGAGTGTTGTTAGTGTCGACCGAGCTAGTATATGTTGAGTAAATTCAGTGTTGACAGAACATCAATTAATTGCTAAGGAAGACAATATTAGCCAAGGAAATAATTTTTGAGGTGACCGAGCTTTCTAGTGAAGACCAAGAAGTTGAACACAGTATTGACCGAGCGTCAGTATTTTGCATTTGAGGAAGAATTCAAATTTCCAGCTAGCATCGTTGAATTCTTGGATTATGTAAAATGTGTTGACTTTATTTATTGATTGTATGAAAGCATTTAATGCACTGCAAAATGTTTTATTGTAAATCTATTGAGAGATTTGAGATATTTCTAGAAGGATAGCCGAAGAACATAAAGTAGGATAGATTCGATGAATCTGACCTAACCCTAAGATCTACGAAGGAGATTAAGCGGCAAAAGATGTATTGACCTAATGGAAGAAGTATTAAGGAAACCTAAGCTAGAGGTTGAAAAAGAGAGGATGTTGGAAGTGTTGTTGATGTTATTGATTGTCTAAGTAGAGAAGGCTGAAGGAGAAGTGTTGTGATTGCTTGAAAAAGTTCTGAGCAGATCAATGATGGGGATGGTAAAGGTTCACAGTCAGTAAGCCAACATATGTGTACGGAATTGGATCTAATATTTGCAAAGTGAGTTGTATGTTTTTCAGATCAATATTACTGCTACTTTCTAACCATTGTAACAGTCAAAATCCTTTTAACAAAGGTTGACCTAACAATCATAGGTATAAATCCTTTGAACAAAGTTGCATTCTAATGGAGTGTATGTAAGTCCTATAACAAGGTACACTTTTAACAGAGTGGTTTAAATCCTTTAACCGGGTCACACCTGACAGTGTGTTTGTAACCTTTGACAGGGTTGGCTTTTCACCGAGCTCACTTCAGAAGAGTGAACATAATAGTAACATCTTATAAAGTGGTTTTTCCCAAATTGGGTTTCACTATAAATCCTAGTGTTGATACTTGTGTGAATGTTTTGGTTTGAACATTTCTATGTTTTACAAGTTAGATGCTATTGGATAACTGGACTGCACTGTTTTATGTTTCTATTATGCAATCAGTAATGACTGAGTAGCTGTTGGTTATTAGATCTGATTTCTTGAAGAGTTTTAAAGTTTTTTTTATACATCTGGACCTAAGAACAACTGATTCACCCCCCCTCTCTATTGTTATAAATCATATTAACAAATCCCCACCATGGTTTTTCCCTTAATTGGGTTTCCACACAAAAATACTGGTGTTGTGTGTTCTTGTGTTTATGTTGTGGTTCTTAAATATTCACATTAAGTAAAAAAGTTAAATATTGTTAAGTTTTTGTTTTGAGATAACTATTTTGGACACAACGAATTCATCCCTTCCCTCTCAATTGTGTGTTTTACCTTATTTCTATCACTATCTTGAAAAAAATTCTAAAATTAATTCCAAGGCACGAAATGATCAGGTCTTGATCGTACTAAGATAACTCATAGGTTCAGTCTTTAAATATTTCAACAAAGGGTATTGATGTATTTCTTACCTCTAAGTCACTCTCAAAAAAAATTCATATCTCAAAATATATCATTATGCATCAAAATATTATTAATTTGTGCCAAATCTTTCAAAAAAATATCAAAAGATTTAGATTTTTGATAAATTAATCTATTTCTACTTCTAAATTTCTCACCTCTACCCAAGCATATTCTATTGAAGTAATAATTTGGAATTACAAGTATATATCTAACCAGAGAAACCATAGCTCCATACAAACTTGTGCAATCTTTAAAAGACACAAATTCAATAATACATAATTAGCATAACACCATAATTCCTATGCAGTAATCTTGTATTCCTCAAAATGATGAAAATATATAGCAATAACAATTTCCCTCCATACATTCCACACCATAATTCCTATTCTTACTATCATACAAAGAAACATGCAGGCATATAGTTTGAATAAAAAAGAAACCAATAAATTGAACTCAACAATATAATCAGAGATCAACACAAGTTCTCCAACTTATAATCTACTAAAAATGAATAATCTTTTGTCCTTATATATGCATCAAGGTTCTTCAATGTCACTACCAAAATAAAAACAAAACAAGTGGAATTGCAAGGAAAATATTGCCTTTTGCAAAACATTAACCAAGTCAATGCCTAGTGTCACCTTAGGTTTATTTCATATCTTCTTTTATCAATGTTCTAATGACATGTATGTGGCACTAAAATCTTTTCATTCTTCTATTTCTTCCTTCTCCAACATAAAATCTATTTCTTCTTTATACTTGTCAAAACATGAGAATAACATCCTCATTTCTTCCTTATCGAAACAATCCACCATTGTCAAATAAACCAACTGAGCTTCATATTATTTGGTAATCTCTATTGTCTCTTCGTTCCACTAGAGATTGTTCAACTTATACTCCTTCACTGTATTCTTTAAAATCCTCATCCTGTTTGGTAGTCCAACACTTATTCCTACTAGGGGGTTATTAGTTCTTTTTTTTCCACTGGAGGACAAAATCCACTACAATTCCATGATCATTTTGGGACATCACATATTATATGGTTCCATTAATCACAATTCCAATCAACCTCTTAACATGTTCCCTTAGACCTGCTAACTTCTCTTCCAATTGCCTCCATACCTAGATGTTCTCTTACATGTGAACTATTTTCCACTTGAGTTGAAGCTTCTATTCATCTCTCTTTGAAAGAGTTTCTCTGCTAATAATATTTTTTCTCACTAACACATTTGTAGAGAAATATTGTAGTGTGGTTCCATACTTTGCTCAGCCTTCCATTGTAACTCCCTTAGTTTGTCATGTTCTTGTGCTAGCCCAAGTATCTAGATAGTGCATGTTGTTGGGTAGCCAAAACTTTTGCCAAAACTTCTTCTATACATTCATCCATCACCTCTTCTTTATGTTTAGTGGCACCTATAGCTTGTGTGTCTTCAAGATGAATGATCTATGTATCCTTAGGTGGCTCTTTAATTATTTTCCCTAGTTGTACTACTACTTTAATGAGCTCAACCATTTGTGATATTTGATGTTTTAGCACTCTTATATTAACTTCATCCTTATTAAATCACTACACTATGGATTTTAAGGACTTCATCACTATCACCATACAAGCCTATGGAGACAGTTGTCCTATCTTCACAGTAATTATGTCATAATCTGTAGGAATCATATCTTATAATATTTTATGAGCATTGGGAACAACCAAGTGAAATTCCTTTTCTCCTTTCTCATTAATGTTGGTGTTAAACTAAGCTTTTTTCCTTCTTATTTTCTTCATTAGTGCTACTCCTAAAATTAAACTATTGAAACCCATTAGTACTACTTCTATCTAGGCTTTTGGTTGCAATCAATCTTGTAGCCATATAAGGACTACCTTTTTCCCTTGTCTTTCTTCTTTTTATTGGTAAATTCAATTATTATACCTTTACCTTTTTCTTTTCCGCTAGAGTCTCCAGCCATGCTCCCTTTAGTAGTGTGTTATTCATTATGGGTTTATTTTATGATCTAAGGGTGTTTCTTTTCTTTTTCTTCATCTATTTGAAGAGTGGAACTGGACATCTATTCCATCAGTTTGATTAATCTTTTTAGTACTAGGGGACTATTTTCTCTGGCTTTTGAGAATTACCTCGGCACTATTTTGGGGGCAAGTGTATCACATTCCTAGTAGTTTTTTATTTCTTGTATTTCTACTTGTTGCATTAGGGAATTTAATAATGGGGGATCCTCTATGATGAGACCAATTTCACCATCTCTTAAAACCTATTGCTCTAGTTTACTAACACCTTCAACTCCTTCTAGTATATTTTGCAATATATCATCTCTGTGATTTTTTGGCATGACAATATTTTCTTCCAACTCCTAGATATGCCCCACTACAATATTAGTTGCATTATTTAGGGTTTCTTTAATATACTGACTTTCTGGCATAGATGAATTCTCTTCTTTATTTTCTCTTTCTTCATTAGAGTTTGACCCTTCTTGATCCACATCAGTAATGAGGGGGGACATTCATAACCTTTATATTTACCCTTTTCCTTTTGGGGCTAAGTTTTTGCTAAACTTGTAGGTACCTTTCCTTCACCTTGAGCCTTCACTTTTTCTTTAGTGTATTTTCTTATACATACTTGCATAAATTCATAAGCTTGTCTGGCCTCAAGATCTGCATCCTTCGTCAAAGGCTCTAGTGGTATCTTCGCCATTATATCCTACATAGAAGCATTTGTAACCAATGGTAGGGATGCAAATATGAATACAACCAAAGGTATTCCATTGGATAAAGGTATTGCCTTTTCCACTACTACTATCTGTTCAGTTGAAGAGGTAAGTATCTCTTCCCTCAACATTGTTGATGTATATGCCTTGCCTATAGTAGAATTGTAGGGATTTTCCATAGTACTCCTTGTGGTTAAACTAATTTCTTAACTTATGTTTATTACTTTGACCCCTTCACTATATATCTGTACTCCTTCAGCAATGTATTCGACTCAACCATGATTTCCATTATTATATATCTCTTCTTCACAAAGAGGTAATCAAAACTCTTCTCACCTTGACTACTTATTTTCCTCTTATTTGCACTTGTGATTTGCACTCTTTTATCTGTCAAGGTATTTTTGTATTTTTCCAACCATAAAGAACTTTCCTTAATACTATCTCACTTATAGCATCTGTGGAGGTAATTTTTAGAGCATCCCAATGTAGCTCTTCTGTGGTTTGGGCCTTTATATTCCCTAATTTGTAATCAAGACATAGGATTTCTTCATCATGTCCATTGATCTTAGGAGGGCTGCAGGATTTCTTCATCGTCTCCATCAATCTTAGGAGGGATATCAAATGATCCAATTTTGATCATCTACCTTAGTGTCACCCTTTGATACTATCTCCTCCTCAATTCATTTTTGTCCTTGCAATCAACCTAGTAGTTCTCTAAGTGGGGAATGTGCACAAAAGACTTATTTATCAAATTATACCATCAGCCTAGTGGATCATATTTAGGCCTAAGCAATTGGAAGTATTCCAAAGAATGACACATATACCCTCCTATTCTGAATGGGGATTTGAGGCTCAAAATCCTTTGCAAATTGTGACATGCAACATAGAATCATATGATATTCATGTTGAAATCAGTAAGGATAATCTAGCTACTTGGTTATCTAGGCAGCATAAATATCTCTTCTTAAAATCCCTACACTCAAATGTAAGACCAAGTGGGAAACTAAATGTACTAGGCTCTATTCCACTTTAGTAAGTTTTGTGCTACTTTTTTCATTCTTACCCTAGGTTTCCCTTCTGATTCTCAAACATTAGGGATGATGAACCTATCATTTATTTGTTTATAATGGAGCTTGGATATGTCTTGGGTGATCCACGAATAATAAATATACACCAATTGTTTCCCTTTCCTACACTCTAGGGTCCTAATAGAATTGAGCTTGTGCATATTTTCTCTTATTACACACAAATACACTATGTGGGAGTACATGTAAAATGTGCTTGGACACGCCTTTGTGCAATGCCTCTAGATAGCATCGTTGATGAATTTGGTCCAATGTATTTTGTCTTCCTTGTCTTATCATATGTATGTATGTGAACATCCACTCTTCAAATCTCCCACTAACTTCCAGTCCAACCATCCTACTGATGCATGTAATTGAATTAGCTATGTTAGTGTAGAAATATTTTGTATTGCCAATATTGGTATTTTGGCTACCATGTTGTTGTTCTTCTTCTTTTCATCCATAAACAATAAATAAAATTCTAATTCCGCACAAGATAATTCAAATTATTAATACACACTACCATACCAGATGTTAGAGTCTAAAATATAGATGAGTAACCTTATCGATTGCATATAATATAAAGCTCAAATCATGATGAAAATCAAATAAATATATAATATATAAATTAACTTTACAATCTACATATATATCTTTCATTGCTTACTAAATTAACTAGGGACCTCTATTAAATTAAGGTAAAAAAACATAGATTTTAATAGAAGAAAATAACAAACAACAAGACTTTAACGCATAGTAATATCATTGCAAAATCCCCATACAAATTGCAAATTAAAAATAAGTATCAAACTCTACCAAAAATCATGGCAAACAACAATGAAAAGGCAGCAAATAACACTAAAATCCTTCATTCCAAACACAGATTTTAAGCATGTACTAAGTCAACAAAAAGCAAGGTCTTCGTTGGGAGAAAATGTAGAATTATATGCTTTATGAACAACAAACCAAAGATCATGTAACATGGTTCTAATGCAGCAACTATATGTGTACTTGACTTCCATACCAAAATGAGTAATAAGAGACAAAACTAACTCCCAGCCAAAAGCATAGTTTCCTAGGGTATATGCAGGTAACGCCCATCATTTCAAGAAGTATATGCGTGGAAAAAGAAAGGTAAAATGCAGCCTTTTAAATTCTATACATGTTTTCCAAATCTTGGTCAGCATTTTCCATAAGAAAAGATGCCTATAATCAGCGTATGCGTGGGGAAAACTAAGGTCAAACGTGCCATTGAATGGCTTAAAAAAAAGCCAAAACCCCTCTGCAACCAAAGCCAATAAACGTAGACATAATGCCAATGAATAAATAAAGAACAGGCTCAATTTCGATAAATATACTAGAGACGAAATGAAAAATAGAATAAAATTTGAACTTCCAATCCAAAAAAGAAAAGATTACCAATTCTTCTTCGAGATAAAACTGAAAATCTTTTGTGAAAGAATTAAAACATCACCTCCCAGAAGATCTCTTTCAATGACCACATTCATCCCCTAAAACAAAAAACAAAATTGAGAAACAAGAGTTTCTAAAAGAAAACTCTCCCAAAAACTTAAAAAATCAAAAGACAAGAATTTTAAAATAGAATTTCCCAAATTAAATTCTTCAATGACAATTATTTCCTTTACCATTAAAAAACAAAATGTCATAATAAATTAAATAGAATTAAGAAATAAAATAAATATTTTTTTCAAAATCTATAAAAGCTTTGAAAAATAAAAAAGACAAACATCTAAGATAGAAATTCTCAAAAATCAAATCTCTTCATAACAAATACTTTCCATTTCAAAAAAAACTCATTAGATTTTAAATAAATAGAAACTCTGCGATTTTTAAATCTGTTAATGTTGATAATTACTATTTTATAATAATGATATTCATAATTAATAATAAACATTAATATTTGATGATTAAAACATCAATAAATATAAAATCACCATTATCCAAAATATCTTATAAATATTATTTAATAAATTTTTGTTAATATTATTTTTAATATAAATATTTATATACACATAAGGATATAATTATCCTTATTAATAACCTTCATATTAATATTAATTGTTTCATATAAATTTATGATAATATATGTTTATTACCATACTATTATTAACACCATAAAACTTAACCAATAACCAAACCACAATTTTTTCTCATCCTATAATTTTTCAAACCCTGAACTTTCATGGTGGACAAATTTGATGGGAGACAAGCCACTACTGGTGATCCCCCACCATCAGCTATAAATCTCATGACTGAGGGGCTCGGTGGACCCATTAACATGGAGCTAGCTCTCGATGGGGGTGCAACACAAGATGAAGACATTCAGAATGTGCCCAAGGTGGACAATGACATCTTAGGTGCAATTCTAATAAGGGAGATCAGGCAAAGACCCAAGCTAGCGCTTTGTTTGAAGGATGGAAGAAAATCATCGTTGGTGACTGTAAAAAGGAGGTGTAAGTTGAGGTGGGCCCAGTGTGCACATAAAATGAGGGAACAACTATCAAGGTACCAATTGTGGTGGTTGACCGTATTGATTCCTCCATGAACAATACTTTGGTTGGTCACTTTTTCTCATTTTCACCAACCATTGACATCGTTAGGAAGTGGGTTTCTCAAAGATGGAAGCTTAAAGGAAGTGTGGTGACTAGTGATATGCCTAAAGCCTTATTCCAGTTTAAGTTTACAACAACAGAATATATGACCTTTGTCCTCTTTGGTTCATGTGCATATGGAAAGCATCACCTATCACTTAGTCGATGGAAACCAAGCTATGACCTTGCGATTGATTTATGTCAAACGACACCTATGTGAGTTAGAATTCTATTCAACCTGCTTAAATTCTAGAATGATCATTTTTTTGGTGGATTGGAAACACTTTTGGTAACTATGTTTCAACAGATGAGGTCACCATGACAAAGTCCAAGTTAGGTTTTTCTTTCTTTTGTATTAATTTTGTTGTTAGAAAAAATCTACCAAATCTTATTACCCTACAATCTAAGTTGGGTAAGTGAACACAAGCACTAGTTTATGAGAATTTCATGGTCTTTTTCTCAAATTGCAATAAATCGGGTCATGTGATCTCTAAATTCAAGGCCCCAGAGAAAGAACAACAAAAATTGAAGAGTATCTCGATTTCCCCCCTCAAGGTCAACACAACCCCTCTAGGCATGACCTTAGATACTAATAGTCATGAATATACTTTCATGGATGGGTCCCTTAAGATTCTGGAAACTCCAAAGAATCCTGATCAGGGGCTGATTTTGAATGGGGCTCATGTGTTGGATAGGGCTTCTGAAACTTTCCAGGGGAAGAATTTAGTTGTAGCTTTTGTGTAACGAGATTCTTTGGAGGAAGAAAAAATACCACCTGTTGGACCCCAAATTGTGGCTTCCTCAGTTGCCCTCAATTCTATTTCATTTGAGCCAATTCTTAATCCCCAACCCAAGGGTAAAAGCTTCTCATCACCTAGTGCATCTACTAGCTCTATGGTGGTAGATGATTAGCTCTATGGTGGTAGATGATGGATGCATGATCTAGAAAAAGAAAAACAAGAATGAGAAAGTGGATGTTGGATCTAACATGAAAGTTGATCGACCTTCATAGCATGTCACAAGGAAAAGGAAAGTTATGAGGGAAATTTCTAATGGAAGGAAGAGGACCCTACATTCTGCAACCAAAACAAAGAAATGAGGTTTCTCTCTTGGAACATGAGGGAGTTGAATGGCACCCAAAAATAATTCACCCTCAAGAATTGTATTCTGGAAAATGGTGTTGATAACCTTCTCCTAAAGGAAGTTAAGATGATTGAGTCCTCCTTTACCACTCTTGCAAGAATTTTGGTCAGGTTCACATTACTATATTGTGAATGCTTCTGGACCCTCGGGAGGTATTATTACTATGTGGAACCCACTAAAGGTTTCTATAACTTTGACCTTTTCCAATCAGAATATTTTAGGTACCAAGTTTAGCTCTAAGGGTATGACGTGGTTCACGTGTAATGTTTATACACTTAATTCTCACAATGGCTCCCTCTCAACACCCAATTGGGATATAGGATTCAACTCTTTTATTACTTTCCTCCCCCTACACAATTTAATCATAACCCACTCTTATTGGATTAGAAAAATAGGCTATAGAAGGGGTCTAGTCCCTTTCACTATAAAATCATGTGGGGAACCCAACCTGAATTTCATACATGTGTCAAGTCATAGGGGACTTGCCTGTTATTTGAATTCCTATGTTTTGTGTGTTCTATAAACTAAGCACCATTAGAAAGAATGTGAAGGGGTGGAGTAGACTCACTTTTGGTAATGCCTTTGAGTAGAAAAAGGAACTTTTCATGAAGTTGGCTTCCATTCTAGAGAAAATGGCTATGGGTGATCTTTCAATAGGCACACATGCATTTGGAGAGACCCTGAGGATTGAATGGAAAAATATCCTCAATAGGGAGGAAATATTCTGGAATTAGAGATCTAGAATCCAGTTGCTTAAAGAAGGGAACATAAATTTGGCCTTCTTTCCTCGTTTGTCTTGCACCCATAAGAAAATAAATACTATCCTTAGACTCAGGAATTAATATAATGAGTATGTTACAGAGGACATGCAGATGGGTGTTTTGGCCTTTGATTTAATTTTTAAAGCCTTCAAAGATGATAGATTTACTATGGATGGTGCTCTTGAGGCTTGGATGTTATACTAACTCCCTAAAACTATCTCTCCAATTGATAATGAGTTTCTCATGGCCCTAGTATCAAAGGAGAAAGTGTGGATAGATACTTTTTTTATAGGGTCTTTTAAGGCCCCAGCTCCTAATGGCTTCCCCCTGCTTTCTTTTAGGATTTTTGGGATAGTATTGCAGCCAGAATATATTTCTTTAGAATAGGTAGACTTCTTAAGAAACTAAATTTCTCATTCATTGTTCTGATCCCCAAAATCCAAGAGCCACTCTCTCTCACCAATTTTAGGCCAATAAGCCTATGTAATACTTGTTACAAGAAAAATTATGAAGTCCCTTACATTAAAATCAAACTTGTTCTTGACAATCTTATAAACCATAACCAGAATGGGTTTGTCACTGGGAGAAAAGTTCTTGATGTAACCATTAATACCCACAAAGTCTTCCACTCCATGGAAAAAATGCAAGCTCCCAAAAATGGCTCTTAAGTTGGACATATCCAAAGCTTATGGAAGGGTCAAATGGTATTTCTTCTTCAAATTACTTGAAAAATTCTTCTTTGGCATGAATTTTATTGCATTGATCAAGGAATGTGTGACTATTTTTTACTAATCTATGCTTGACAATGGAGTCCCAATAGGTTTCTTTGGTGCATCCAAGGGGCTAAATTAGGGTTACCCCATCTCCCCTTACCTCTTCATCTTGTTAGCTAGGGTATTGGGAAGGAACTTTCTTTGTATGCTAAGTGAGAAAAAAATCATGGTGGTGAGCCCTTCTTCCACCCTACCTCTAGTGGTTATACATTAATTTGTTGATGACACAATCCTCTTTGGTGTTGTGTCAGTACCAAAAGATAGAATCTATAAATGTCTCCTTGCCTAATATGCTTTAGTGTTGGGACAAAGTATCAACTATGTTAAAAGAAAAGTCTATTTTTTCAATACTCATTATTCCCTTCTGTATAGTCCTAAAAAGTAAGAACCCTTATTAGGTGCTCATTTTTAGCCCCATTTTAGTATGTATGGATTCCAACATTGATTTTACATTCTTCTAGCATTTATTGGACCTTCAAATTTACATTATTTGTTCAAAACTCAAGGTTGATTATTGTTTCTAGGCATGATTTCCCATTTTCCATCCAATCACATAATTCATTTCCTCACTTAGAACCTATTCATTTATTTTTCCACTTTTGGGACCCTTCTTGACCTCATAGAAACTTGCATTTTGTCCCCCACTATTTTTCACCTTCCCCGACATCCCAGTGAAATTTGAGATCATTTCATATATGACATGTCGACAAGTTCACTTATCCCTAGGGTTTTGAGCCCAAATTTGGCCCAAGCCTAATGGAAAGGTTTTCCTCCTAGGTTTAGATTTACGGTCAGCTTGGATTTGATTTGAGCCCTGAAATGAGTATAAAATGAGACCTTATCCTCTAATTTTGATCTATCCATTCTTATAAAAGAAATCCATCATTGTTATCCATCAATCAAATGCAAGATTTCAAGAAAAATTGGAGTTCAATATCTCTTCTTCAATCAAGCATTTAAGTCTTCAATCCTTCTTCTTCATCAAGCATTCTAGAAAACTACAACATCTATCATCCAAGGGTTTGATTTCATGATTTCCTATTAGGTTTTTGTGGAGTTCAAGCTATTGCATCAATACTTGTGATCACATCCAAAGAGGTATTGCATCATCAAGGTATAAGGTGATTTATGTTTTAGATCTAGCCTTCATTTCATCTTTCCTTATGCAATTTCAATTCAATTTCAAGGTTAAATCCTAAAGAGAGTTTGGCCAAGGAAAACCCCTTTACACAACCTTTTCCCCTTATTTTCTATGCATAGGAACAGGTTACAAAGTTGAGGATTCAGAACTAGGAAGAGAAAACACAATCATAGGATCCCAAAAAATTTCATCAAATTTGGAGCAATTGGGAACAAGTCAACCGATCGACTTGTCCCTAAAAAACCAACTTGTCCCTCAAAATTTAACTTTTCCCTAGCATTTTTCAATCAAAATTTCAGGATAGAAATATTCAAGTCCTTGCCTTCCAGATCTGAAGTTATAGAAGAATCCGAGATTATGGAAACAATTGAATTCAGATTCAAAGACCTACCATCTTCATCTCATTTTCAAGTGCACTTTTTCTTACTTATTTTTCCTTGCACATTACTTTATTTTAGACCTATCATTTGCACATCATTAAACAATATCTATTAGCATCAAAATCCCCATAAAGCATAGATCTTTCATTGGTACCCTTTCTCCTTTGGTTGTGCTTATTTTGTGGGAGGATTTGCATTCCAATGTATATCATAGGATCTTGGTGAGTGATCTACATCTTAGCATTTCTCAACATTTTCTATTATACATTTTGGTGAACCCGACTTATGACATTTCCTCTTTTGATCTTTATAGTTAGATTTCATTTACTAAAGGAATTTAGATCTATCATATTTTTGATTTAGTGTCTAATCTATTTTGTATGCATTATTTCTATCACATATTTTGTACATCTTGCATTTATAAAACAAAAAGTACAAAATTAAATCTTTCATGAATTTTTGTTACTTTTCATTTATTTGTATGCATTCCTTTCTTTCTTCTCATGTTGCAAAAATTGTTTAGGGCATTATCTTGAAACCATTCCATCACTTTTGAGATAAGACATCCTCCCATCAACTTACCTTTACATTATGTTACCACTAAAAAAAATTATTTTTACACATATTATGTTTCTTTTTCTTCTCTTATATCACCTTATAAGGATATATTAGAGAAATAAGGTGATTTTAACCTTTCTCTCAATGATCTTCCTCTTTGGGGAGAAGAGTTGAGGATTGATGTTAACTCTTCTCCTAATATAAACCTTATCTATGAAGATACTTTGGTTAAGGATAATGATACTTCCCCTTCTATTTCTTTCAATTCCTCCCCGTTTAGGGATCAAGCTTTAGTAAGACATGACTATTACTCTCCTAAAGTATGATTTATTCATAGAGATATTCATATCCTATATGATTCTCCTATTTGGGATGAACCACTAGATGATAATGTTGACTATTCTCTCCCTCATTAAACAACCTTGGTAGAAGAAGATGATGTAAATATTAAAATTCCTTTCACTTCCTCTAATGAAGATGCATTCATGATCAATGTTCCTCATTCTCCTAAGACATACCCCTTTATGAGGATATTTTAGAAAAAGAGGAGGACATTATAAATAGCTTTCCTTCATTTGACATCCCTTTTAGAGATGAAGCATTAATGAATTTCCCTACTCTCCATTGTAAAAGTTTCCTTACTCATGAGGACACCTTTCAAGATGAGGATAATATCATTACTAATTCTCTTAATGCTCTCCCTTATAGTGATGAATCCATGAAAAATCAAGAGCTTGATCAAGTTAATGTTGTCAATATTTTGAGTAATAAAAAACCTAAGGTTGTTCATCTTCGTCAAAATAACCCTCTACTTCATAACAAACCAATCATTGTGGTGAAAGATGCTCAACAACCTGACTATCATGTGTTTTCTCACACTTATAATACAATAAAAAATAGACAACCTACAATTTTAGTTGTTCCTTCTCTTCCTCCTATTGGAGATTCGCCAGCAAGCCAGATTGCTAACTGTATGTTTATCATTGATGAAAACATATGGTAAGAAGCATGTGTGGAAGCTTGATGAAGAGAGCCTTCAACATATGTTGCATGGATATGTTATCAACATGATATCATAGATGTAGAGGTTGATTCTGAGTAAAGACAATAATACAATTGTGCATATCAGTGAGTGTTCCTAACAAGTCCCAGGAATAGTTCTGTATGTGATTGGACGTACAGTTGCAGTAGAGCCTTTCATCTTCACATTTATGTTTTAGATATATGTATGATGTTACGTTCATGAATGCAGAGTCAAATATGCAGTATGGGTTGAGTTATGAAGTCTCTAGTTGATAGTTACAGTTTCCTAAGTTTATCTAGGAGAGCCAAGAGTGTTTATAAGATTGCAGTAGTTTCTCCTATCATCATGGTATGTGTGCTTGTATTTATGTTAAGAGGAGAGTTAACAATGTTTGGTTAAGAGCACATGATGTAATTCAGAATAAGAAGAAAGTTGGAGATAATTTAGTGAAGCCGACTGTGTGTAGCGTGGTGTCTACTCACATGGAATTGTGAAGTCCCAATTTATGTTGCGTTCTTAGTAGAGCTGACTGAGGTGTTATTGGAGAGTTGTATTATTTCTCTAATATGATTTCAAGATGGTTCTAATAGGCTGACTTGATTATATCATTTGGAGGAAAGATATTTATAGGCAGTCATTTGTGATTGCTAAAGTGTGGTTGAGAGTAGAAATAAAAAAGAGCAGAGCATAAGTGAGAAGTGTTGAGCCATCAGTAGAAGGTCTATGTGACCAAGTAAAGAGTATATGCTATTCATTGGAACTGATCCAGATAGCAGGTCTATGTGCAGTTCACCAAGATCTAGATATAGTGTGTATCTATTAATCAGAAGGTTTTAGCCTTCACCCCTTTGACCAATGTGCTCTCGAATAGTGCATCCTAACCCCTAATAGGGTTAATTGTAAAAGACTCCTAATAGGGTCCAACCCTTAACCAGGTCACTGTACTTATTACATTGTAAAGATCAAATCCTAATAGGGTTGTAAGATCTTCTAACAGGGATCATAATACACTAGTGCAGTTATTAGTGGGGGTCAATTCCCACCAGGGTTTTTACCTATTTGGGTTTCCCCGTAACCAAAATTGTGGTGTTGTGTTAAGTTTTCTTTCATTGTTTTTATGCTTAATTTTCTTAAATACTTAATTAGATAAATAATTGAATCTTGTAGATAACTGATTCACCCCCCCCCCCCCCTCTCAGTTATCTCTTCGGACTATTCCTAACAATTGGTTTTAGAGCCAAGTGCCTCAAAGACAAAGTTTAATAGCTTGAGGTCAATCAGATGGCATTCTTTAGAAAATAAAGTCCTAAGTTTAATGGAGAGAACTATCTAGACTAGAAGAACAAAATAATGACACATTTGCAGTGCATTGCCTTTGAGATTTTTGAAGTAGCTACCAAAGAAGTTGAGATTCCTTCACTAGTTGATCTTGTGAAAGAAGATGCAACCTTGAAGCAAAAGGACATGTTCACTTCAAATTCTATTACCAAATAATCCCTTATCAGTGCCCTATCTGACAGTGATTTTTTAGAAATCAAGAAAATGGGCAAAGCCTATAAGATATGGAAATACCTAGAAGACATGTTTGAAGGAGATATTCAAGCTAAGAATGCACGCAAAAAGACATGGAAGAAAAGATACAATACATTAGAGATGTTACCTGATGAGAATGTTAGAGCCTACAATCAAAGGATTAATGAAGAAGTTGCGGGAATCAAAAACAATGGTAGAAATCTCAGAAGAAGATATAATGGACAAACTAATCACTACCTTGACTCCTGAATATGACAACAAGATATGCATCCTAGATGAAACTATGCAGTCCATAAAAGACTTTAAAAGAGAGACTTTAATTAGAAAACTTTCAACCTTTGAGATATCAAGATTGAAGATAGAACCTAAAAGTGAAACTGCATTCAAAGCTTCAGTACAAGGTAAGAAATCCTTGAACACCTCTGGTAATTTTGATGATGATAATGAAGAGAAAACACTAGATGATTTTATTTCTATGATTGCTAAAAGAGAAAAGAAAGGAAAAGGAAAATATGAGGTCAATTACCATTCAAATGCTTTTCATGTAATAAGATTGGTCACTTTGCATCCAAGTGTCCTACAAGAGTTAAGAAGTTCAAAAATAACTACAAGCCTAAGTATACAAAGGAATGTTACTATGATGAAGATGGAGTATCAGATGAAGAATCAACTAAGGAGGAAATTGGATTCATTGCTCTTGAAGATGAAAAGAATACACAAGAATTAGCATTGATTTCACAAGAAGACATCAGGATAGATTGGATCATTGACAGTGGTTTCTCACATCACATGACAGGAAACAATGATAGATTTGTTCATTTGGATAGGTACAAAGGAGGCATGGTTAGATTTGGAGATAACACTCCTAAACCTATCATTGGTAGAGGAGCCATTACCTTGGATGGAAATAACAACACTGATGATGTTCTCTATGTTGATGGTTTGTAGCATAACCTACTGAGTGTTGGACAGTTGCTTGACAAAGGTTACCAATTAGAATTCAAAGACAACAAGTGCATCGTTAAAAAAAAGGAAGGAGAAATGATTGCATCAGGTTCAAAGACTAAAGGTAATGTTTTTCAGCTTAATCTAGAAGCAAGTTGTTTTGTTGCTAAAGTAGATGACAGTTGGATATGGCACAAAAGACTGTCATATCAATTTTGACAATATAGTAAAGATAAGTAATGTCAAGGCAGTAAGAGATCTTCCTATCATTGCAAAACTAGTTGATGCAATATGTAGGGAATGTGTGATGGGAAAGCATGTAAGAAATTCATTTAGAAGCAATCACAACTCAGCAGAGAAGAAGTTGGATTTGATACATATAGACCTATGTGGACCAACTCAAACAAGATCATACTATGGTGAAAGGTATTTCATTTTATTTTTTGATGACTATTCTAGAATGTTGTGGGTTGCGTTCTTAAAGGACAAATTAGAAGCATTTGACAAATTCAAAATATTCAAAGCTAAGGTTTAAAATGAGTCTGGATTAAAGATTAAATGTCTGAGATCATATAGAGGAGGAGAAATCACCTCTGACATATTTCATGAGTACTCTGAAGAACATGGGATAAAGAGATAGCTAAGTGCCCCTAAAACCCCTCAATAGAATGGAATTGTAGAGAGAACGAATAGGATCATTCTTGACACAACACGCACCATCATGATTGAAGGAAAGGTCACACACACTTATTGGAGAGATGTGGTCACTACAACAATCTACACTATCAATAGAATTCAATTGAGGCTAGGTGCAGACAAGACAACCTATGAGCTATGGTTTGGGAATGTACCTATAGTGAAATACTTCAAAATCTTTGCAAGCAAGTGCTACATCAAGAGAGATGAAGCAATTGGCAAGTTTGATGCAAGAAGTGATGAAGGTATTTTTCTTGGTTACTTGACTACTAAAAGAAAAGCTTATAGATGTTTTAATCTAAGATTGAAAAAGATCAATTAAATTTCTCATGTTAAGATTGATGAGAAGTTTATGATTCAAGAGAGATACCATGATTATGCACATATGATTGAAGAAGAACCTAGACCTACCAATAGTGAAGCAATTGTTGAAGAAATATTTCACAGCATTGATGTGTTATTCATTGACCCTGAAACAAGTGAAGAAGAATCTCATAAATCTGATGAGAAAGTCACTCCTAATGTTCCTAAATTCACATCCATATATCATTCAAAGAAAGACATCATTGGAGATTAGAGCAGTAAAGTCATGACAAGATCAAAAGAAAAAAGTTCCACAACAAATGAAGAGGTATGTTTACTATCACAGATTGAACCCTTAAGTGTTGAAGATGCATGTAATGATTTAGATTGGCATGAAGCAATGAAAGAAGAGCTAGATCAGATAATTAAGAATGATACATGGGAATTGGTCCCTAGGCCTAATGATAAGAATGTGATTGGAACCAAGTGGATATTCAGAAATAAGATGAATGAAGATGGAACAGTAGTAAGAAACAAATATAGATTAGTATGTAAAGGGTATGCGCAAAGAGAAGGAATTGATTATTCAGATATATTTGCACCTATAAGAAAATTGGAAGCCATAAATTTGTCTCTAGCTTATGCTACATACAAAAAATCTAAGGTATATCAAATGGATGTTAAGTTAGCATTCTTGAATGGAGAGTTGAAGGAAGAAGTTTACATAGAGCAGTCTGAAGGATTCACCTTATCAGATAGACCTAATATGGTATGTAGATTGAAGAAATCCCTCTATGGACTTAAGCAAGCCCCTAGAGCATGGTATGAAAGACTTGATGGTTACTTGACTAAGATTGGATTCAAGAAAGGAGTAGTTGATTGTAACTTATTCATAAGAGATACATCTAATGGACTACTGTTAGTTGCTATATTTGTTGATGACATTATATTTGGTGGTAATGATAAGCTTAGTGCAGAATTTGTTAAAGAGATACAAAGCGAATTTGAAATGAGCATGATTGGTCCTATCAAGTACTTTTTGGGATTGAATGTGCATCAGACTGACAAAAGTATATTTATAAATCAGACTAAGTATGTGAAAGAAATCTTGAAGACATTCAAGATGGATGATTGCAAGCCAGTAAGTACCCCTATGATAATAGGATGTAAACTTTGAAAAGAAGATGATTCACCAGCAATAGACATAACCTTGTATAAGTCTATGATTGGAAAACTTATATATCTTACTCAAACCAGACCAGACATTTCTAATGCAGTTTGTATTGTTGGAAGATTTGTAGCAGAACCTAACCAAAGTCATCTCATGGTAGTAAAAAGAATATTCAGATACTTGAATGGAACCTTAGACTATGGTTTATGGTATCCTAATTCAAAGAATGTAAAGCTTCATGTATATACAAATGCAGATTGGGCAGGATGCATGGATGATAGAAAGAGTACCTCTAGAGGAGTTGTATTCCTTGGAGATAGACTTGTTGCTTGGACAAGTAAAAAGAAGAATTGTATCTCTCCGTCAACAGCAGAAGTAGAATATGTTGCAGTAGCATTGAATTGTTCTATAATTGTGTGGATAAAGTAGATGATAAAATATTTTGGCATTCAAATTGAATACCCTATTATTATTCATTGTGATAACACTAGCATTATCAATCTGTCAAAGAACCCTGTGATGCATGCAAAAAAAAACATATTGAGATAAAATATCACTTCCTAAGAGAGAAAGTTGCAAAGAAAGAAGTAATGGTGGATTATGTGAGTACAAAAGTTCAGCTAGCAGACATATTCACAAAGCCTTAACCTAAGGATACTTTTGAGTATCTCAGGGAGAAGCTGGGATTAATTCCCTTCCCTGAATCTGATTAGAGATAGCAGGAGTGCATCAATCCTTAGTGACTGATGAAAGGTTGACTACTAAACCTCAAGAGTAGTACCGATGCTTAATATTCTTGGTGCCCTTTTCCATTGATGTCAAAGGGGGAGTAATATATAGTCATGAAAAACATAAAAAGAAGGAATATGTTGTAATAAAAAACAAGTAGAAAGGGGGAGTAAAAATACAGTCATGGGAAGCAGTACAGTTGAGGAAATGGAGAATATTGAAGAATATTGAAGTAGTTGGAGGATATTTCCTTGGGGGATTTTTTGTTGAGGAAATGAAGAATGTTATAAAAGAATTGATTATTTGGATTGGTGGTGTTTTTCATTCCATATGTTGCCATCAATGCCAAAGGGGGAGATTGTTGGAGATTTACCAGCAATCTGGGTTGTTAACTGTATGTTTTTCATTGATGACAACATATGGTAAGTAGCATGCATGGAATCTTGATGAAGAGAGCCTTCAGCATATGTTGCATGGATATGTTATCAACATGATATCATAGATGCAGAGGTTGATTCTGAGTAAAGACAGTAATATAGTTGTGTATACTAGTGAGTGTTCCTGACAGGTCCCAGGAACAGTTCTATATGTGATTGGTCATACGGTTGTAGTAGAGCCTTGTGCCTTAACATTTATGTTGTAGACATATCTATGATGTTATGTTCATGAATGTAGAGTCAGATATGTAGTATAGGTTGAGTTATGAAGTATCCAGTTGATAGTTATAGTTTCTTGAGTTTATTTGGGAGAGCCGACATTGTTTATAAGATTGCAGTAGTTGCACCTATCATCGCAGTATGCCTACTTGAATTTATGTTAAGATAATATTTAACAATGTTTGGTTAAGAGCGCATGATGTAATTCAGCATAAGAAGAAAGTTGGACATAATTTAGTGAAGCCGACTGTGTGTAGTGTGGTGTCTACTCACATGGAATTGTGAAGTCCCAATGCATGTTGTGTGCTTAGTAGAGATGACTGAGGTGTTATTGGAGAGTTTTATTGTTTCTCTAATATGATTTCAAGATGGTTCTAACAGGCCGACTTGATTATATCATTTGGAGGAAAGATATTTATAGGAAGTCATTTGTGATTGCTAAAGTGTGGTTGAAAGTGGAAAGAAAAAAGAGCAGAGCAGAAAGTGGGAAGTGTTGAGCCATTAGAAGAAGGTCTATGTGACCAAGTAAAGAGTATATGCTATTCATTGGAACTGATCTAGAGAGCAGTTCTATGCACAGTTCACCAAGATCCAGATATAGTGTGTATCTGTTAATCAGAAGGTTGTAGCCTTCACCCCTTTGAGCAGTGTGCTCTTGGATAGTGCGTCCTCACCCATAACAAGGTTAATTATAAAAGACTCCTAACAGGGTCTAACCCTTGACCAGGTCACTGTACTTATTGCATTGTAAAGATCAACTCCTAACAGGGTTGTAAGATCTTCTAAAGGGATCATAATACACTAGTGCAGTTCTTAGTGGGTGTCAATTCCCACCGTGGTTTTTACCTATTTGGGTTTCCCCATAACCAAAATTGTGGTGTTGTGTTAAGTGTTCTTTCATTGTGTTTACGCTTAATGTTATTATATACTTAATTGGATAAATAATTGAATCTTGTAGATAATTGATTCACCCCCCCTCTCAATTATCCCTTAGGACTATTCCTAGCACCTCCTTCAAAACTAGTGCTTCCTCCTCCCCCTTGTCTTCCACAAAATCTTGCAAAATTAGTGTTGGATTACAGAGAGGGGGGGCTGAATCAATAATCCTTAATTCTTTGTACCTTAAAATTTTTTCTTTGATTAACCCGGTTAAACATAATTCACTATTTACTGACAATAGTAAATAAACTTTAACAATCATAAAATCAAACATATAAATCATTAATCACATGTAACACTATTATTTAATGTGGAAACCCGACTTTGGGAAAAACCACTATGGGAATTGTCACCCACTAAAGAAAATACTATTCTAAAGTATGCTCGGTTAAGAGCCAATCTTGTTAAAGATTACAATACACACTGCTAGGTGTGACCCGATCAAGGGATTTACCTCAAATCTATTATGATCTTCACCATGTTAGGAGTGGCCTAGTTAGAGGGCTTCAAACACTCTTTATAATGTTACCTTTTGCAAGGATTTTACAATAAGATTGTTAAGTCTACTCGGTTAAGAGATTTCTCTGTTACAAATGTTCATAAGAAACAATAAATAATTTGACTTGTAAATTCACAACTATCTTTTCATAACTAGATCCTTTGTGTGCTCTTCTATCTTCACTTCAATCCTTCAATTTCCACTGGCTTCAACACTTCATCAGATCCTTCTTTTTGACTTGGGATCTATCTTTTCCTTCTTTACTGCATTATTCAGTGACTTATCAACTCTTCAATTCTCCAATATTTGTTCATACAAATCCATTCTTTATATAGACATATTTTTCCACTTAATCTCCTCTATTACATTTTCCTTTGATTAATCTCAACCGTCCAATTCAATTTATAAACTTACACATTGAATCTGGATCTTGGTAACACATTTTCTCATCACCTAGGAACTTGAATTTTCTTGAAACTTTCTCCTTCTCTTTTTATCATTTAGATCTCATACATAGATTATCACCTTGAATTTTTCTAATCGTAGACCTCATAACTAACTTTCATTATCATCATGATCTTCCAGCTCAACATAGCTAATCATTAAATGACATTCAAATCCTTGTATTTAATTTATGTTCCTTGCTCAGTGGATAACTCTAAATTTATGTTAACCTCACTCGGTGCCTAAAAATTTCAGCTCTATGTATTGAGTTCCTTTTCCTTTACCGAAACTTGCCTTCTTTTACCAAATGACCTTTTTTCTCTTATCGAATGACTTTTCCTTTTCGGTAGCCAAAACTCTTTTTCTTACCAACTTGAGTAATCTTCATTACTATTCTTTACCAACTTGATATAATCATATGTTAGGTAGAAAAAAATTATATCAACATAACCTTAACATTATATGATCTATATTAGTTCTCCAATTAAGTTCTTCATCTTCATAACAATTCATTTCATCTTCTTCTTAACTCATTCACACTTATATCATACTCTGAATAATATGGAAACATAATATAAACCAGATATCAATTGCTTGACATCAATGAAAAGATAATAACTGATCTAACCTTTCTACTATTTTGTAGTCTTCGGATCTTGGTCATTCTTTTTCATCATCACCATCAGTTATAATAACAATCTCCCTCTTTGGCATTGATGGCAACACTAACAATATTCATAGTTTAATTGATGATGGTAACACTAATTCACTGTTATTCATGTACTCCCTTTGGGCTATAATTTCTCCTTTATTGTACTTGATCTTCTTCTATACATATTATCCCTTTTTCACTATTCAATATTTTCCATCAATAGATCTTCTTTACTATTCCTCTTTGACAACTTCTTTTTTTGATCTTCTCTCTATGCATCATCAATAATATTCTTCCTTACTAATCAATTGTTCATATTCCTCTACATTATCAGTGCATCAATTATATTATCTTTCAACAATCATTATTGATATTCACCCTCTTTGACAGCAATGCCAAAGACACATACTCCTGAAAACTTTTATCAGGCAGTAAATCATACCTCAAATGTATAGATTTCTTATTGCAAACACAACCATATTTTCACAACTTCAAGCTTCACCTAAAGAGTGAACACTAGCATTAACTCACAAGATAGATATTCTAATGAATACTTGAATTGATGCAGCATGCATCTTTCCTTAGTGAATATTGGATAGGGGAAGAACCCCTCACTTACCTTAGAGATACTCAAAAGAATCCTTTGGTAGTGATTTGGTAAATATATCAGCTATATGTTCCTTAGAATTCACATACTCCAATATCACATCCTTATATTGTACTTTCTCTCTCAAGTAATGATACTTGATAAAAATGTGCTTTGTCTTTGAATGCATTACTGGATTCTTTAATATGTTTATAGCACTAGTATTATATCATAGAAAATAGTAACTAGATCAGTAATCTCTTCTCGCATACCTTCAAGTAGTTGTTTGATCCACACTATATTTGAATAATTTTTAGTTGCAGAAACATACTTAGCTTTGGCAATAGGCTGTGAAATAAAAATTTGTTTCTTTCTTAACCATGTCACTAATCTTTCTCCTAAAAAGAAAGCTATGCCACTTGTTCTCTTTCTATCATCAATGTTTCTAGCCCAGTCAATATTAGTACACACCTTAAGATCAAAATCTCCTCCTTTTGTGTATAGAAAACCGAAATCTTCAATCCCTTAGAAATATCTAAATATTATTTTCACTGCAGACATGTGTGTCTCCATTGGATTAGCAGAAAACCTTGCCACAATACCAACTAAATGTGCAAAATTAGTCCTACTATGTACAACATATTGTAGTTTACCAATCCTTCATTGGTAAAGTGTTTAATTCACTTCCTTTGTCTCATCTTCCTTTTACAATTTACAACCAGTAGCCAGCGGTGTTCCAACCAGTTTTAATTCTTCCATATTGAATGTCTTTAGGATCTCCTTGATATACTTTGATTGTGTTATGTAGATCCCATCTTTAACTTGTTGAATTTGAACTCCAATAAATAATTTGATCTTTCCTATCATAGACATCTCAAATTCCTTTCTCATTTCTTCAGCAAATGATTTAGATATTGATTCATTTCCTCCAAATATAATATCATCAACAAATATCTCAGAAATCAAAATCTTATCAATACTATCACATTTCAAGTACAATTTGTTTTTATCACTTGTCTTTTTAAATCCAATCTTGATTGAGTAAGAGTGTAATCTTTCATACCATTCTTGAGGTGCTTGCTTCAAACCATATAAAGCCTTGTGCATTTTTCATACCATACTCTTGTTAGAATCTTTAACAAATCCATCAGGTTGTTCAACGTAAACCTCTTCTTCAAGAATTCCATTTAGAAATGCAGACTTAACATCCATCTGATAAACTTTGAATCTTTTATAGGAAGCATATGCAAGTAATATCCTTACACATTCTAATCTAGCAACAGGTGAAAAAGTGTCACTGTAGTCAATACCTTCTTCTTGTGCATACCCTTTGCAGACTATTCTTTCTTTTTTTCTGATCACATCTCCTTTCTCATTGAGTTTATTCTTGAAAATCCATTTTGTTCCAATCACATTATTATCCTTAGGTCTCAATAATAGTGACTAAGTGTTATTCTTCTCAATCTGATCAATTTCTTCTTTCATTGCATTAACCCAATCTTCATTTCCAAGTGCATCCTTGACTAATCTTGGCTCAAACTCTGGAATCAAACATGTTTTATCCTTCAACTTACTTCTTTTCATGACTCCTGCATTTTTTTCTCCAATAATCTTTCTCAGTGAGTGGTGTCTTCTCAAATATTTTGCTAATATAGGCTTGGTAGACTGCTCATCAGTGTTTTCATCTCTCGATGGAGGCTCATCTTTCTCCTTGGTTTCTTCTGTTTGCAACTTGGTTGCATCAACCAAATTACCTTCATGTATATAAATAAATCTTTGATAATCCTCAGGTTCCTTTTTGCTATCTTCATTTCTCTCTACAAATTCATAAATCCTTACATTTTCACTTTCAACAATTTTTTTAGTGGACTTATTCAAATATTTATATGCTTTTCTCTTTGATGAATAACCTAGGAATATACCTTCATCTCCTTTTGAATAAAACTTTACATTTATATCATCTTTCAATATGTAACACCTACTTCCAAAAAATTTAAAGTAGCTTACATTTAGTATATGTCCATACTAGAGTTTATAAGGGGTCTTGTTGGTTCATTTCTTGAATTGTACTTGGTTGAGTGTGTAGACAGCAGTACTAATGGCTTCTCTCTAGAATGTTTATGCAACCTCTTTATCAATCAACAGTATTCTATCACAATCAACTATGGATCTATTCCTTCTTTCAACTATACCATTTTGTTGTGGAGTCCTCGGTGTAGATACTTGTCTTTTGATTCCATTTTTATTGTAGAAGACAGTAAATTCATCAGAGATAAATTCACCTCCTCTATCTGATCTTAAATATTTCATTTGTTTACCTATTTCCTTTTCAACTCTAGCTTTATACCACTTGAACATTTGGAATGCATCAGACTTCTCTTTTAGAAACATAACCAAAATCATTCTTGAATAGTCATCAACAAATAAAATGAAATATCGGTCTCCATAATAGATTTGAATTCTCATAGGACCACAAAGGTCAGTATGAATTAATTCCAAAATACCATTAGATGAGTAAGAATTTCTTATGAAACTTGATTTTTCATCTTACCAATCTAACATTCCTTACACATCACATTGTCAGGTTTACATAATTTTGGTAGACCTCGAACTCTATTCTTTTTTCTCACCTTAATCATGTTATCAAAATTTACATGATAGATTATTTTATGTCATAGCCATACATATTCAACTTTAACAAACAAGAAACTCTTTACAGTAGTATCAAGATAAAATAGATTACCTTTAGATTGTTCACTAGTTCCAATCAGATCTCCATTAGTATCATAGATCTTTACTTTTCTATTTTGAAATTCCAGTTAGTGCCCAGTGTTGTTCTATTGTGAAACACTCAAGAGATTATAATTTAGTCCTTTAACCCAATATGCATCATCACATTTCATCTTTTCATTCAATATAATGGATCCTCTTCCTTTTACAGAAGATGGAGCATCATTTCCAAATCTAACGAATCCTCCATCATACTTTTCTAGGTTCTCAAACTTATCAATATCACCAGTCATATGATGTGAACATCCACTATCTATTATCCAAGGGTCATTTTTACTTACATGAGAAATAAGATCTTTTTCATCTTCACACTTTTCTTCTTCTGAATCATCCTTCACAACAACATAGACAACTTCATATCCTTATTTTGTATCATTAGATTCATCATTAGTTATACCTTCCTCAACTAGATAGCATGACTTCTTTCCTTTTTCCTTGTAATTTCTAAGCTTCGATATCGATTCTCCTTCTTATCACTTTTGTCATTCCTATCATTGTTAGGATATCTAGATGTAATGTGACTAATATTATTTTAATTAAAACATTTCAAAGGTAATTATCCTTTATACTTTCATTTACCTCGCAGTAGTCTTTTAGCCAGCAGTGTCTCTAACTCTTCTTGTTCTTTCTCTTCAGTTAGGATATTGTCATATTCACTTCCACATGAACTAAGGTGAATCTATTTGTCTTTTCTTGATGTTCCAATTCTTAGAGATGACTTGAATGTAGTTTTAATAGTCGGTAGACTATTATCATAATTACTTAGCTCAAATGCAGTCATCTTATAGATTAGGGCTTCAAGAGTAAAAAAATTATTTGGTATGGATCTTAGTTCCTGAATAGCAGATACTTGAATAGAATTATTAGATGAAATAGTTCTCAAAATCTTACTTACCACTTCTTCATTAGTTAATGTTCCCCCAGCACCTCTGATGGCACTAACCACTTCCTTGATTCTAAAACTATATTAAGCAATGTTCTCTTCATCCTTCATTCTCATTTCTTCATATTTTCCTCTAAGACTGTCAACCTTAGCTTTTTGTACATGTTGATCTCCTCCATAAATAAGTGTAAGCCTATCTCACATCTCTTTTGAATTAACACAATCCTTAACATCATTGAATTTGACATCGGTAAAGGAAGAAGAAATTTCAATCATTACTGGGTTGTGTTCCTACTTTTCTCTCATTTGATCAAACTAGCATGGGTCCAAGAGGTGCTGGAGTATAGTCATTATCCAAAAGATTCAGTGTAGATTCTCCAATCCTAGATAGATACAACCTCATCCTCCTTTTCCATGTTAAGAAACTTTCCTTGTTTATCTTAGGTACTTCTCTCCTATACATCTTTAGATCTTTTACTCAAGTCTTTCAAACTTATCTCTTTACTTAGCTCTGATACCAATTGTTGGATTACGGAGAGAGGGGTTGAATCAATAATCCTTGATTCTTTGTACCTTAAAAAATTTTCTCTGATTAACTTGATTAAACATAATTCACTATTTATCGACAATAGTAAATAAGCTTTAAAAATTAGCAAATCAAACCTATAAATCATTCATCACATGTAACACCAATATTTAATGTGGAAACCCATCTTTGGGAAAACCCACTATGGGAATTGTCACCCACTAAAGAAAATACTCTTCTAAAGTATGCTTGGTTAAGAGCCAATCCTGTTAAAGATTACAATACACACTACTAGGTGTGACCCAATCAAGGGATTTACCTTAGATCTGTTAGGATCTTCACCTTGTTAGGAGTGGCCTGGTTAGAGGGCTTAAAACACTCTTGAGAATGTTACCTTTTGCAAGGATTTTACAATAAGACTATTAAGTCTACTCAGTTAAGACATTTCTCTATTACAAATGTTAATATGAAACAATAAATAATTTGACCTATAAATTCACAACTATCTTTGCATAACCAGATCCATTGTGCACTCTTCTATCTTCACTTCAATCCTTCACTTTCCATTGGCTTCAACACTTCATCAGATCCTTCTTTCTGACTTGAAATCTATATTTTCCTTCTTTATTGCATCAATCTTTTCTAGTCATTTGGTCATACAAATCCATTCTTTATATAGACATTTTTTTTCACTAAATCTCCTCTATTACATTTTTATTTGATTAATCTTAGCTATCAAATTCAATTTACAAACTTATACATTGAATCTGGATCTCAGTAACACATTTTCTCATCACCTAGGAACTTGAACTTTCTTGAAACTTGTTCCTTCTCTTTTTACCATTTATATCTAAGCCATAGAGCATCACCTTGAATTCTTCTAATCGTAGATATCATAACTAACTTTCCTTATCATCATGATCTTCCAGCTCATCATAGCTAATCATTAAATGTCATTCAAATCCTTGTATTTAATTTTTGTTCCTTGCTCGGTAGATAAATTTGAATTTTTGTTAACCTCGCTTGGTGCCTAAAAATTTCAGCTCGGTGTCTTGAGTTCCTTTTCCTTTACCGAAGCTTTCCTTCTTTTACTAAATGACCTTTCTACTTTTACTAAATGACTTTTCCTTCTTGGTAGTGAAAACTCTTTTTCTTACCGACTTGACTAATCTTCATTACCATTCTTTACCAACTTGATATTATCATATGTTAGGTAGAAAAAAATTATATTGACATAACCTTAACATTTGTTGATCTATATCAATTGCCTAATTAAGTTCTTCATCTTCATAACATTTCATTTCTTCTTATTCTTCTTCTTCTTCTTAACTCATTCACACTTATATCATATTCTGAATGATATGGAAACACAATATAAACTAGATATCAATTGCTTGACATCAATGAAAAGATAATAACTAATCTAACCTTTCTTCTATCTTGTATTCCTCTGATCTTGGTCGGTCGTCATCATCATCACCATCAGTTATAGTAACAATGAGCATGATTTAGTATAACAACTTTGTGGAACCCCTACTAATATATTGTTAGGAATGAATGCTAAATATATCCTATGGGAGTATTGGTAGCCATTTTTTAGTATTTGTTGTTGCATTCATGACTATGATTGTCATTAATGTCAACACAGTGATCTACTAGAGATTAGCAGAGGAGCAGACAATGTTTTGATTAGCGTACGTGGGATATTGTAGATCAAGATATGTGATGTTGAGGATTTACTCTTTGATATGTTATATGTTCATGGTTAAGAGCATAGATAGTAATTCATTTATTCATGAAAGTTATGAGCATTTTGGTGGAAGCAGTATTCAGGCAGTGTTCCTGGGTAGCGGTTTTTGGAAATCAGATGATATCTCCTAATCGGGATGAAATATGGTTTTGTGTAGTTAAACAGTAGTTGAAGACATGTTGATAGTGACATGGATGACAGCACAAACTTTGAGGTCACATGAGTGAAGAATTATTCTAATTGGAAGCTGACAGTTTTGTGTAATTTTTTATGTAACGTGTGGAAACTTCAATTTTGTAATTGGATGCTGACTCATTTGTAATTACTTGAGTGTGGTATAAAGGAAGGAATGTTTTTCCTTGTTGTGATAGAGATGAATGGAATTGATAAAGTGAATGATTATGAAAGCAAATTTATGAAGGAAGACATGCGAGGTACAGAGATCTGAAATTGAGATCTTATGTAGCAGTGAGTGTGGTTTGGCATAGTCATAGAAGAGGTAACATATTATTGAGATTAGTAATGATTTGATATTATTCTATTGAATAATCTAGAGATCAGTTGGACAGTGTGTTCAGTGATCTTTCCATTGAAGTTGTTTGGGCAGTGGGTCCTTCTGTCTTCCATAACTCCTAACAGAGTTAGAATCTTTTAGCAGGGATTCCAAATCTCCTAACAGGGATTCATATGTACTAAATGTATTTCATAAGACTCCTAATAGATTCCATCCTTTCACAAGGAATATTCATATTAGTGCATCTTTTATGGGCATCATTCCCACCGGGGTTTACTCTTTGATCAAGAGGTTCCCTAGTCAACATATCTTGTGTCATTATGTTATTGTGTATGAACATCTTTCTATGGTTGGTAATTATATTTCTTACATGGTTAAAATCTATTGAAGTTGATAAAAGTTATAATTATCAGATAACTAATTCACCCCCCCCCCCTCTTATTTATCTTGGTGGACTTTAATTTCTAACATATATATTTTTTGAATCTTCTTCAAACCTCACCTAATTATCATGAAGCATTACAACAAGCATTGTAAAATGTAACTACCCCCCTCCTAGGTAGGAAAATATCACTTCCATCTTGGAATGCATGAATGTGACTATCAAAAAACCTAACATTATGTTTTCTCATGATGAAGTTCCTTCTAAACAAATCCAAGATCAACATGATGCTCGCATGGTTTTGGTCCTTATCAATGGTAATCTTATTTGAAGAACTTTAATTGATAATGGCTCGAGACTTAATATTTGTAGCATGGACATGTTGTATGAAATCAATCTAATATTTCAACTATCAAAGCTAATCCTAGTTCTATCTGTAGTTTTGACAATGTTCTAAAATAATGTTTGGGTGTTATCACTTTTCCTATTAAGGTAGGTCCTTTTATATTACCCATGCCTATTAAGTTCATACTTGGTGCTCTCAACTATAATATCTTCTTAGGGAAGTCATGGTTATATATAATACATGTTGTTCCTTCAACTCTTCATCACAAAGTAAAGTTCATATAAAAGAGCTTGGTGTACACAATTCTTGTTGATAGGCCTAATCATTTCCTACAAACTGAATCTGATTCTCCTTCTATCCCTATAAAATTTAAACAAAAAAAATCTCCTCCTAAAGATACTTTTTCTCTGACAAGTTCCCTTTTAGATAATGATTGGGGTCATTAATATTTATGCCATATTTTTGGGGTGAATAAAAACTTTCTAATGTTAACACTAGATCCTTCAAAGGACCTAGTGTGTCATTGGCTCAACCTAATTCTTAAAACAATTCATCTCACAATCTAAAATATGGGTTAGGATATGCACAAAAAAGCATTGAGAATAGTGAGAAAGCTAGTAACATATTTGATTTTAAGTCTCCTCCTTTGTCCCCATCCTCTCCTTTATTATCTAATAGTTCTTCTATATCTACCTTTAATCAAGAAATCATTTTTCCTAACCTTCTTCATGCTAGGGTGATTACTCGACCTAAACAAAAAAAGAAGCATAGTCAAAATCTTCTAAATCTTCCTTTCTGCATGTATCACCAATAAAATGACCACTCTACTAATGAATGTCAATCCTTACATTTCAAAATTCAATAACTCATTGACAATTATTTTATTCACATAACATGTTGCATTGAGTTATTTTTCAACCCTGATTTCTTTAAATAATATTTAGATCCATATTATGTTTCTCTACACTATGTAATAATGTTAGCCTATCCTTTGGAGGCTCATTTTCATGCATAGTGTGATCATACTTTGAAAGTATCATAATATGTCATCTTTCTCCTTATCCTTGTCTCCACACTCTGGGGGCAAGGGTATTATATCACTCTATCTCATCCTCTCCAAGGATCCATGTTTCCCTTGGTTCAATTGCATTTGTTTATTATGTGATATCCAATCTTACATAGATATGTTGGTTTACATTAAGTATTCTCTTCTATTAAAGAGATATGCATCCTTGATCATAAACTCCTCACTATTTGCAATTCATTTTCCATGGTAAAAAAATCCCTTACCTCGGAGACTAGCAGTGTGTCATCCTTCCTTAAAGAATCTCTTTACCTAGAAATGGGGAAGATGTGTATTCTTCCCTTATTATTCATGATCTATTTTCACCATCCTTAAAAAGGATCCCTTTAACACTTATTACATGGTATCTCTCTGTATTTTTCCCTTCCTTGAACTCATAGGAGCTATGACCTCTTTGGCTTGGACTAGGTGTTTATTGTGGATACTATCTTGGTGTTAAAAGTGATTTATAATTGTTCATATTTTCCCTAAGATGATAAAATAGTACTTATTTTCCATCTTAAGGTGGGGGACATATATGGCCTCCTTATTGAAAATATTTTGTTTACTTTAAGCATGACAGGTAGATTACACTATCATAACACAAGTTTTTGGGTATAGATCACTCTCCTTTTCACATTTTCAAGATTGTTTGACTAGCATAACACAATTTTATAGACCATTTGATCTATCCTTTTCATGGGTTGAGTAGTGTAACAAAGCTTTCTAAACCATTCAACCCCTCATTTGAATAAATCTTCATGATTTGACTAGCATGTGCTAGACTATCAACTCCCTCGTACACTCTCTTTTATGGGTGGTGTTGGCTCCTTTTCTTTCCACTTGCAGATTTACAATACGTTTGACAAACTAGTGTCACTGACTCCTGAAAACCACTCCAAATGATGCAAGAAAAAGGGGATAATTAACAAGGATCAAGACTATGATCCTCCTACACTTCGAGGCTTAAATTGCTCAGGTGGGTTTACCTATTGATTATCTTCTTGAAAGAATTTAGAAAGCTTCTTTTGTATCATTCAACACAAAAACTATGCATTAATGCCCTTTATATACTAATTAAAAGATATTATCATTTATAAATTTGATTTGATGATGAAGAAATTGTCTATCAAGAACAGACTAGTGTCTTATTCATGGGCAAAGAGTCACCAATAACATACATCACAAGAAAACTTAAATCAGACACACCTAGAACCTAGAACAATTGCTTTACATATCATTCCTCTCACTCTCACACTCAGACATCAAATTCTTACAATAACATTGAGTTCTCTAAAATCATTCTTAAAATTTAATCCTACCTTTGGCAAGAACTCAAAAACAACTTCAAAACTTACTTTGTAAACCATATGTTAACCTGCTTTGCAAAACTAATATATAAAAACCCAAGATCAATGCAAGAAGACATGCACTCCTATGAGATGGGATTCCAACATATTCTCATTAAGATATTCAAGTTCAATAGATTATCAATGGCAGAATGCTAGAAAGAAGCCTTGTAAAGACTATCTCTGTTCAGCTCTCAAATTCACCATCCTTTCCAAAAATAAAAAAAGAAGAGAGATATAGGAGAAGAGAGCCAGTTCCAAAATAGCCTAAAATTTTGATCTCCAATAGTGGCTCTGATTGGGGATGTGTGCCCTTTGCGAGCATGCAGAGGACTCCAAAATATCAGGTACATCAGACCACAAAAAGAAGATCAACTTGACTTTTTCCTTTCTAAAACTCCAAACAGGGAACCCCAAAACCAACTACCGAACAACTGAAACAAAGCAACTTTACAAAATTTACAAATATTTACAAATGAATTCAAACTTTGTCAGTGTGTGTCAGCATTTACCTCTATCAAAGATGTAATTCTGATTTGCACGAATCCAAGGTAATCTGAAAACATTACTTTTACTGACAAGATCAATCATACTGGCACAAATCTTCAGCATATTATAAAGAAAATAACCAACATTTTCACTATCATTGAACATTTGGAAATCATTAGAATCCTAAAAATATTGATCGTTGTGTAACATAAAAATGTTACACTCTTCAAAACTTGTAACTAGCTGAGGAAGAAAACATTCTGACTTAACTACTAAGCTGGACATATGTTGGCTTTCTTCAAAGATTGCTTGAACATCAAAATAAAAACTTTTGAAATTCAACTTCTTGTATACCATATGAATGTTCAATCAAATCACTATGAACCACAACTTGTGGCTTCAAATCCAACTCATTCTGAAAAACATCAGCATGCTGAATCGGGAACACAAAAGACTCAAATTATGCCTGATAACTTATACATACTTCCTAATTCTTTTCAACCTCTTTTAAAAACAAAACATCAGCATTCATATCATCAAATTCTTGAGGGAACACACATACCTCTGGCTAAAATAGGTAATCATGTGTAGGACTTGAAACATCTTCCATCTCTTCATGAAACATCTCAAAATGGGGCATGAACAAATCAACAAGAAGCCCATTGCATATGTCATCATCTTGGAACATGTCTTCCAAACACAAGTCACCATCATAGGAAACATTGTCAACATCACTAATCTATGTTTGACAAGACATTGTTTCAATACCCTTAACAATATTACAACTATCAATGCCTATATCAAACAAGCTGACTTCCTTTTTTGGTGATGAGTCACAATCCATGTCAATCTCATAATCATAAGAAATGCTTTCTTGAAAACTCTCATAAACTGGCTCATATAAATCTGAAAACAAATCTGCTTCAACATTTTCAACCAAACTCTTATTTAAACAACCTTTACTTCCATATTTAGAATTCTCCAAACTAATAGAATAATCTAAAAATGCTGACATTGACTCATGACTACAAACTGAATGCATTCTTGACATGGCATCATTATTTTCAAAAACATCAAATGCCTCAAATTCTGAATCATGAAAACCATTACTATAACAAACTTCTCGCTGCAATTCATAAAATGAAGGCATCACTATAGGTTCATAGGAAACAATATACGTATCAATCAAGTGATAACAAGGATCACTTGCAAGGTATCTAACTTCATCATCATTCTCTACAATGACATCATCACATTGCTGCTCTTGAACTACAACTGTAGAGAATTCATTTTCCCCCAAATCATACATCTCATTTTTCTTTTCAATTTGGGGCTAACTATGCTCATTACAAACAATATCAGGCTTAGAAATTTGGCACAATCTTAAAAGCTCAACCTAATTTTCAATACTTGACATTACATTCACTGGACTGTAACACTCACCATGACTTTCATGACTTACTTGAATCACTAAATTAGTGCTAGCACTTGGGAAAGCCACCTCATGGAGTCTTGTATTTTCAGCACTATTGATGCAGTCAAGGATGGTGGATCCAATGAAGGATAGTCCAAACCTTGAAGCCAATAGAATTACATAGCGGATTACTCAATAATGCAACATAAAGTAATTGTTCAACACTGATTTCCATTAACATGCCTGGCTGTAAGGCCTTTCAGGTTAGGGCCAATTACAATCAGAAAACAATTTTGCAAGATCCACAACCAGGTCCAATACAATCTCAGCTAGTTTAACTCTAAAGACAATCAAAAGCTGATGGAAACCCTAAGGTAGATCTAAACTTGAGCTCACAAGTCTCCAAGAAATCTCCTTGTCTCCAAGTATGCAAACCCCTAGCTCTACTAAAAACAACTATCAAATTTCAATCTAATCTGCAAGTTCATCAAGAACTTTTTCACAACTTCTCTCTCAAGCTTCGTATCTAACTTCTAGATCTGCTAAGTTGTTCCTCTCCCCAGTTCTATCTCTAAACACCTACCCAAGCACTCCTTAAATACTAATCATCAGCCACAAGTTGGCAAGATGAAACCCTTAACTCCCCAAAAAAAATAATTAAACGCCATACAAGTCGGCTTACAAATGTATATAAACATTTAATTTAGCATGTCGGCCCATAACAATGGCTACAAATAATAAATGCACCAAATTAGCTCAAAAAATCACACAGAACTCTAATCGATAAGCCAGAACCACCAAGCAACAATAAAATCACCAAGCACATTAGGCATCACCGAGCACCAGTGTTGACTGAGCATCATAGGCATGACGGAGTAACAATTTCACTAAGCACCAAAGACTGCCAAGTTCCTTCAGTGACTGAGCTTCCTTCAATGACCGAGACCGTCGGTCAAGGCTACAACCGAGTAACACTGGCCAAAATACTAACACTCCATGTAGTTTTACCGAGGACACAGAATACCTTGCCTTAACCTTGGATACCCCTGCATCAGACACCCCAAGTTCCAAAAGATGTTCATATGTGAGAAGAACATCTTCCAGGATTCAGCACACAAATCCTAAACTGGTTCTTCACATACAAGTCCTCCACCTTTTCTACTTGCACATTCTTCCACTTCAATTTCCTCTGCCTCTTCAAGTCTTTTCTTGACAATGTACAGGTTGGTTCTCCATACTAATCATTCATTTTCTCTAGATCCATAATCTCAACTCGGCTACCAATACTCAGGCTTCTCCTACCGAGTGTTGTATCCATTAAAGGCATCTGTGAAAACTTCATGTCATCCTTCTCAACAATAAACACATTTCAAACACAGACATAAATAGCTGTGCAATCATATTGCCAAGGTCTACCGAGAAATATATCACAACTATTCATCTTCACAATGTCACAAAGCACAAGATCCTTGTACTGGCCAATATAAACATCAATTAAGCATTGTTCTCTAACTTCCAAAGCATGAACATCTTGTAACCAGCCAATCCTATAAGGACAAGGATGCTTCATTCTACTCAAACCAAGTTTTTGAACCAGGTCCTTAGCAACAAGGTTATCAGTACTACCACTATCAACAATAACATCACAAAATTTACCTCCAGTCTTGCATCAGGTCCTAAACAAGTTAATCCTCTGGAAAGGTTCATCCTTTGTAATGAGCTATGTTTGTCGAAGTAGCAAGTTCTCTGATTTAGGTTCATTCTGAATGTTCTCATTTATCAAAGTAGTTTGTCAGTCAACCTTCTTCTGTGTACACTCAAAAGAATGGTGTCCTTCCTCTCCACAGTTATAGCAAGTATCCTTAAAGATAACTCTACCTTTCTTCTTCTTCGGTTCCATAGGTTTCTGTTCATCTTCTGCAATAGTCAGTTTATCCTTCACTGAGTGATCAATCTTTTCTTTCCCTCAGGAGTTACTAGGTTGTTTCCTCTTCAACTTATCTTCTGCCTTCAGAGCATACTGATAAGCATCTTCAACAAAATCAATCTTTAGCATACCAAGCTCATCCTGAATATTGAATCTCAAACCATTCACATATCGAGCTACCTTTTCCTTACCAAGCTCTCGATGTCCAGACCCAATAGCAAGTTTATAGAGCTCCTCGGTATAATCTTCAACAAAAACATCCTTCTGTTTCAGATTCTGCAACTTCTTAAACAATTCAAGCTCATAGTCATTCGGTATGAACTTAGCTTTCAACTTAGTCACCATCAATCTCCACCAATTGATCTTTGTTTCACCTTCATCTTCTTGGTCTCTTTGTAGTTCTTTCCACCAAAGAGCAGCATGTCCTTTCAACTTTGTTTGTGCTAATCTCACCCAAAGAGGATCTTCAATTTCTTCCAGCTCAAAGAAATCTTCAAGTTCACCAATCCAATCAATCAGATTGTTGGGCTTCAAAGTACCAGAGAAAGTAGAAACTTCCATTCGGTAATTACTAAACTGAGTAGTAGATCTAGGTAACTGAGTAGTTCTATCTTCACCAGATCTATTCCTCAGATCATCACCACTAGATCCAAAAATTTCAAATTCTTCCGTAGCTTCTTCATAGCCATCCTCAGTACCAACATTCTGAGGTATACCAGCAATAGTTCTCATGATCTTGGTGACAATATCATTCTTCATCAATTCCATCTCAGATCTGAAATCTAATTTCACTTTCTCTGTGATCCAGGATTCAATAGTATCACAAAGATCAAAAATAACTCTAGGGTCCAATCTTCTCAGAGGCATCATTAAAGATAAGAGAAACCCTCTACAACAAACCCTCACCGATCACCTTGTGATAATTTCCAAGTTGTAACAAGTCAGATCTCAACCTGCAATCTTGTAAACAACTAGGACACAATATCACAAGTTCAGTGCTATGGATCTATAATCCAGATTGCACACAATCAACTTCACCAACAAGATCAACTTCACAAGATCAACCTTGCTAGGTCAACATTCTACTTCAACAAGATCAACTCTCACTCTGATACCACCTGATGCAGTCAAGGATGGTGGATCCAGTGAAGGATAGTCCAAAACTTGCAGCCAATAGAATTACACAGTGGATTACTCAACAATGCAACACAAAGTAATTGTTTAACACTGATTTCCATTAACATGCCTAGATGTAAGGCCTTCCAGGTTAGGGCCAATTACAATTAGAAAACAATTATGCAAGATCCACAACTAGATACAATACAATTTCAGCTAGTTTAGCTCTGAAGACAATCAAAAGCTGATGGAAACCCTAAGGTAGATCTAAACTTGAGCTCGCAAGTCTCCAAGAAATCTCCTTGTCTCCAAGTATGCAAACCCCTAGCTCTGCTACAAACAACTACCATATTACAATCTGATCTGCAAGTTCATCAAGAACTTTTCCACAACTTCGCTCTCAAGCTTTGCATCTAACTTCCATATCTTCTAAGTTATTCCTCTCCCCAGTTCTATCTCTAAACATCTACCCAAGCACTCCTTAAATACTAATCATCAACCACAAGTCAGCAAGATGAAACCCTTAACTCCTCAAAACAAATAATTAAATGTCATACAAGTCAACTTACAAATGTATACAAACATTTAATTTAGCATGCCAGCCCATAACAATGGCTACCAACAATAAATGCACCAAGTCAGCTCAACAAATCACACAGAACTCTAGTTGATAAACCAGAACTATCGAGCAATAGTAAAATCACTGAGCTTGCCAGGCATCACCGAGCAACAGTGTCGACCAAGCACTGCAGGCATGACTAAGTAACAATTTTACTGAGTGCCAGAGACTGCTAAGTTCTTTCAGTGACCAAGCTTCCTTCAATGACCAAGACCATCGGTCAAGGCTACAACTGAGTAACACCAGCCAAAATACTAACACTTCATGCAGTTTCACCGAGGACACAGAATGCCCTACCTTAACCTTGGATGGCCCTACATCAACTATGAAGCTTTTGTTAATATGATTTAGAACAACATAGAGGGGGGGGTGAATCAGTTGTTCTCAGGTCCTGATGTATAAAATAACTTCAAAACTTTTCTTTAAATCAGATCAAGCAACCGAAACAAACTTGGTCATCACTAATTCAATAATAGGAACATATAACTCAACAGTCCACTACCCAGCTGTATCTAACTTGTAAAACACAGAAATGTTCAAACCCAAAAACATTCACACAAGTATTGACACCGGGATTTATAGTGGAAACCCAATATGGGAAAAACCACTTTGTAACATGCTACTATTATTTTCACTCTTCTGAAGTGAGCTCGGTTAAAAGCCAACCCCATCAAAGGTTACAATACACACTATCAAGTGTGACCCGGTTAAAGGATTTCAATCACCCTGTTAAAAGTGAACCTGGTCAAAGGACTTACATACACTCCATTAGAATGCAACCTTGTTCAAAGGATTTAACATATGACTTGTTAGGTCAACCTCTATTAAAAGGATTTTGACTGTTACAATGGTTAGAAAGTAGTAATAGTATTGATCTGAAAACATACAACTCACTTTGCAAAATATCAGATCCAATTCCATACACAAATGTTGGTTTACTGACTTTGAAACTTTGCCATCTCCACTTTTGATCTGCTCGGAACTTTCCTTCAAGCAATCACCACACTTTTCCTTCAGCCTTTTCTCTTATACAATCAATAAAACTTTACTATTCTTCCAGCATCTCCTTCACCCATGCATACTCATACCTAGTGCTTCAGTTCCCTTAATACTTTCCTCTATTAGGTTAACTTTTCTTTTGCCACTTAATCTCCTTCGTAGATCTTAGGGTTAGGTCAAATACATTGAATCTACCCGCTTCATGTTCTTCGTCTCCTCTTCTAGAATCATCTCAAATCTCATAAAGATTTACCATAAAACATTTTACAAAGCATTAAATGCTTCTATACAATCAATAAATAAAGTCAACATGTTTTACATAATCCAAGAATTCAACAATGTCGGCTCCAAATCTGAATTCTCTTCAAATATAAAATTGCTGATGCTCGGTCAATACTGTGATCATCCACTCGGTCTCCATGTAAAATGCTCGTTCACTACTAAAACTGTTTCCTTGACAAATACTGTCTTCCTCGGCAATTTACTGATACTCGGTCGATACTAGATTTTTGCTCGGCATCCACTAACTCAGTCGACTCTATCATAACTCGGCTTAAACATGATTTCTTCATTTTTGCTCGGTTAAGCCTACCAGTTTAGTCTTCAAACTTACTAAGATAAACAATACATTGTCTCATCATTGTACAACATAGTCAAGTACACTTTTTAGTATCAAGATAACTCAACCTGTCCTTAGGTGCTATTGTTACCAACCTTTCTTTCCCTTCTCACCATACATATAGTACTTTCCTAAGTAGCAACAGTCTTACCAGTTAAGGTTTGACATCAATGACAATAAAATAATTGTTTCAATTGCAATTTCCAACAGCTTTGGCAATCCAAACTTCCTCATCCTTTCTATGTCTAAAGCCAGCTGAAAAGCATAATACAAGTTCTGTGGTTCCTTGTCTCTCAACAAGTAACCCATCTTAGTGTCAAATGCAGCCAAGTAAATAACTAAAGACAATGCATCATGAGGTCTACATTTCTTAGGAATTTTCTTTAGTGTTGTCCCAAATCTAAAGTTAAAAGCATTCACTAACTCATCCTTTCCTATATGAATGTTAATGAGATCTATTAAAAAACTATACTCACATATGAACTCTCCAAAAGTTTCATTGAATGCTGATTCAAAATCCTTCCATGAACAAATAGAATGGTGGGACAAAAATGGAAACCATTCCCTAGCATCTCCAACTAGTGATTGCACAAAAAATCTCATGACTACATCCTCATGGCTGTCCTCAAAATCTTCCATCAAATCCATGAATGTACTTAAATCTTTTTCGGCTGACTCTTCCTTTCCCCCAATAAACTTAGGCAGATATTTTCTAATTTTTGGGGGCATTACATTTGGGTAGCCAGGGATGCCCTCAAAATTTAAAGGTGAGTAATATTTAAAACCTCTTCTATCTCCTGCCCGGGATACTCTTTGATAAATGACTACATTCAGAGATACACAAGGCTGGGAATATTCAGAGTACATTTCTACTTTCTTCTTTCAAGCAACCACAACCTTGCATATGAAAACTCAAGCATACATACTATGCAGATTTTATCCATAGTAGAACTGACATATCCCTTTGAAAATCATTTGCATACACCATTAGATCAAAACAACTAAATCTACTCAAAATCTTGTATGAAAACACACTAACTCTTCCCTTTCACTTAGTGCTTATAGTCACTAAATAGGGAAACAAATTTTGCACATGATTTTCATGAAAAAATTTGATATGAAAATCAAATACCTAGGAAATGTTGTGAATGATGCAAAACACTTGATCTGAAGCCTTCTCCAAATCACCCTTCAAACATTCGGTAGGGTCGCCACCTCCTTACAGAGGAAAATTCTTAATCAACTGAGAACCTTTCTCAACCCCGAACCTTCTTCAAAATAGCAATCACAACACAACCATAACAAAATATTGATTGTTTGTTAGGACTGCATATACATTATTACTTTCATTATAATGCACTGATCAAAAAGAGATACCAGAGCCGCCACTCACACTTGGTGAGAAAATATAACAAAACCTTTTAAAGAACTGACTCTATCCAATGGCCTTCCCTAGAAAAGTCACCATTTTGTTTGTTCCTTTTCTTTCCACTTGCAGATTTACAATACATTTGACAAACTAGTGTCACCGACTCCTGAAAACCACTCCAAATCATGCAAGAAAAAGGGGACAATTAACAAGGATCAAGACTATGATCCTCCTACACTTTGAGGCTTAAATTGCTCTGGCAATTTTACCTATTGATTCTCTTCTTTTTTGATGAATAGTGCCTTCTCTATTAATAAAATATAAAAGTTACATATTCACAAAAAAGGGGTCGGGGGACATAAAAATCACCCCACAAAGTTCACACGACATAAGCCAAAAACAACAAGTATTCATAAAAAAAAAAATAGGCATAAGGAGGATTGATTCTCTTCTTGAAAGGAATCAGAAAGCTTCTTTTGTATCATTCAACACAAACACTATGCATTAATGCCCTTTATATACTGACTGAAGGAGAGATTGATTCTCTTCTTGAAAGGAATCAGAAAGCTTCTTTTGTATCATTCAACACAAACACTATGCATTAATGCCCTTTATATACTGACTAAAGGATATTATTATTTATAAATTTGATTTGATGATGAAGAAACTTCCTCTCAAGAACAGACCAGTGTCTTATTCATGGGCAAAGAGTCACCAATAACATACATTACAATAAAATTTAAATCAGACACACCCAGAACCCAGAACAATTGCTTTGCATATCATTCCTCTCACTCTCACACTTAGACATCAAATTATTACAAGAACATTGAGTTCTCTGAAATCATTCTTAAAATTTAATCCTACCTTTGGCAAGAACTCAAAAACAACTTCAAAACCTACTTTGTAAACCATATGTTAACCTGCTTTGCAAAACTAACATATAAAAACCCAAGACCAATGCAAGAAGACATACACTCCTGTGAGATGGGATTCCAACATATTCTCATTAAGATATTCAAGGTCAATACATTATCAATGGTAGAATGTAAGAAAGAAACCCTGGAAAGACTATCTCTATTCAGCTCTCAAATTCACCATCCTTTCCAAAAATGAAAAAGAAGAGAGATATAGGAGAAGAAAGCCAATTCCAAAACAACTGATAGCTATCAATTCTCCAAGGAATATCTCTGTCTCCTCATCATTGTTCTGATTCTCAAATGATCCTATGTAATCTCCTTCATGCCTGCTGTCATTTTCACCAATTGATTGATCCCGAAATGCCAGCCCATACTGCTCTTTCCCACTAAGTCGAATCTAAAATCAATCATTGCCATCCAATTCCTCTTGTCTTGCCATTTCTAAAAATATATAACATTCTTATATTTGGATAAAAATGAAGGCACCAGGCACTATTTCTATGAACAAGCCAATCATTTAAATTTTTTAAGTTAATCCCTAAGTTTGGACTATGCACTTTTCTTATATTATTTTGCACTTTAAATTTGGCCTTTATGCTCAAACCTCACCATAACTTGACACTTGTCGTCAGCTAATTGCATGCTCACTTTGACCCTGGCCTTGACCTCTGGTTTGGAGAACACGCAAATGCCCTCATTCTCCTGATCTCCAAATTCTTCTTCTAACCTAGGACGTTGCATCTAGAGATTCGGCGACTAGGCTATTCTCCAAGTCTTCGGATCACATCTTTGACCATGGTTACATCTGGAGAATGGGCAACTAAGCTATTCTCCAGATCTTTGAATCTTCTTCCACTAGCTGCCAAGATTGGGAGAACACGTGACCAAGCCATTCTCCCAATCTCCAAATGCTAAGGACTTAGCCTCTAGGATTGGGAGAACCAGCGACCAAGGTAGTCTCCAGTTCTATGAATTTTTCCTCTAACCACTAGCTTATTCTAAGATTTGACGACTAATCTTATCTCCAGATCTCTAAATTTTTCCTTGACCACCAATTTCATCTCGCGAATGCGCGACTGAATGCCATGTGTCCCCTTCTATCCTTGCTCGTCACCACATGTCTGCAAAATTATCCTAGTCATCAGCCAACCGGTATGCTTCCTGAGGCACCTTCACACGCGCGCCTGTAGAGCCTCCGGCTCTTTACTTTATTTCATATGTGAGTTTTGTTTCATTTATGCACTTTGAAATGTCCTCTCCTAGCCAATGTGGGACTAAATTTCAGAATGTTTTTAAATGTTCATTTAAAATTTTGCATAGTGCCCAGTTGGCATGCACCTTTGGGCAACCCCATAAGTGTAGAGGCCAAACACATAAACCTCTTCACTTCAACTTACTTATGATCTGAGCTCAGTGTATTTAAACACTCTATAAACCCAAAACAGGGTGCATGTGGGATAAACCCACATGCACACCCCCTGCATTTTCCTTTCTTTTGGTTGTGCATGAGTGCCCAGCTCTCCTTGCTTAATGTTTGTTTTCTCATACTTGTAGACCAATCCCCTTTAATGGCATGCACCAACATGTACTGGTGAAAATGTGCCTCTCATTTCTCTTGGCATTGCTTGGCTCCCTCACATGACCTACTGGCATGCACCTACATGAGCCCCTACATTTGCCTTCGTAGCACCACTGACTGGCAGCCTCTTTTATATCTAACGTTGGTCATTTGTAAAATAGTACAACCATTACTTGGCTTTATCCTGCTATGTGCGTGGAGTTTCATTTAAACATGCCTCCATTCATTTGCGCTGACAATTTCATGTTGATTTCCTTTATCTCATGCGTTGGATCGTGTCCATTGGTTTGCTTCTACCAGACTGGACACACATTTCATATTCTCCTTTTTGTACACATACCTTGCTTGGCACACAATGTCTCATGTAATGGTGCATGAATCCTTATCAAACTACCACGTAGCATGCCCAAAATGGCTCACACAAAGGGCAAGGCCCATCTCCTTTATTTCTACGTAGACCCTTTGGCCTCTCACGCACCCAGCACTTAATCATTTTGTGTGATGCCTCCTTTTAATTTCTATGTGCTCGTATTTTCCCTTTGTTTACCATGTGCATCAGCAAAAACATGCAATCATCCATGCTTTCATGTGCCTTCCAATTTTCTTGGCCTGTGAACACTTAAAATGGTGTGTGAGCCTTCTCTATTTGATCAATACATGTCGATGTGTACCTTGCAAAACTCATGCTCCACATAAGGCTTGGCACGTTTTTCACCCTTCATTTTGGTATGTTGTGCAATGGCCACACATCCCACATCATTTATGCACCCATTTCTCAGCCAGCACATACCCATCATGTAATCTCCCTTTTGCTACTTGCAGCCAGCACGCACCCCTTGTTTTGGCATTCAAGCACCAACTCTCAATTTGTCTTTGAGACTCACGTACTCAATCTTGTTTGATGTTTCATATGCTACCCTCAATTGTGTGTCTCTTTATTTCATAGTTTGTCTTCCTCATGCATTCCATTCATTAGCTTTGTTTGGCTGCCAGCCTTACACTTTTCATTTCTTTGGCTTTTCTTATAGTTCATTTGGCGTTTGTTTGTGTGCATTTTCACATTTTTTTACTTATGACTAGCAGCCTTTTTTTCTTTCCATGTGCCACTTTGCACACTAAATTTCATTGCAATGTGACCATCCAGAATAGTGAACATCCCACTTAAGATGTGTATGCACAACATGTCTAAAAATGTTTCAAAATATTTTAAAACAATGGCATGCCTAGCACTTTTAACCAAAAAAAAAACAATGGCATGTCGTATTTAATGAAATACAAGTGCGCACACACCATCACTTAATGTAGTTTTGTCCAAAAATAACATCAGTCTGAAGCCTGGTACAAGGATTAACCATTTCAAATTTCATACTTACCCTTTACTTAATCAAATATAGTCAATTCATAAGAACAAACCATAGTGCATCGGAAGACTCAACCACACCACTCATTCTTCACATCTCATCAAGGTTGCCAAATAACATTACTTGGTCTCTAGAATTGGCCTCAAAAACTAATCAAATGGCCCCATAGGAACATGCTATCAAGAATACATGTTCATTTCCATCATGTGAGTATGCTTGTCAGAGGAAATTTCTCAAAAAGATTCGAGCCAAAAGATAGGATTGAACAAACATGGCCACTTGGAAAACTAGTTCTGCCTGCACCATCAAACTGCATAAATCACCTCTAAAACTAGCTTAGAAAACTTCCCAACTGAGACCCTCAAGGTTTGGAACCTTGGACACTGATTCACCCCCACAAAATGAAGATGAATCCATCATTTAATTTACCCAACAGATCACAGGTCGAAATGCAACTAAACACCAAAGTCGGCCTGTTAGAAATATTCAGGATTAAAATAGTGAAATATGTAGAAAACTGATTTGGAACCAGTCTAGGAAAGTGGCTAAATGGATTGGCAGAGGCTCAAAAATATTTAATCAAGAACACTCCTAGGTCTACAACACAGGAAAACCTTCAATTATGTCTGACTTCAAATTGGGTGCAAACTAGGAAGCCTCAAAGTAGGTCACTTAGAAATCTGGACTACACACACTTAGAGATTTTTAACAATTTGCAAATGAAATGGCACTTGAAAATAGGTCAAACGGGCACATGGGGGGCTAAAAATAGGTATGAACACTCTCTCTCATGCCTAAAACATGATGCAACAACCCACATTTCATGACACTCAATTGGGCAATAAATGCACTCCTTTGAAGTGGGTTACTTAGTGAAAATCAGGAAACACACTTTATGCAGATTCTTGGGAACACCTTTAAATGACCACTTCTAAAACATGTCAGAACTGAAAACTAATATCTCAAACCTATTACATATTTCAAGTGATGGGTGATGGACACCCTATCCAAGTGACTCATCATGAAGAAAAACGGGTCCTATATTCTATGCACTCAAACTAGGCATCTTTCAATGATTTTCAAAGGCACAATTCTGACACTTAGAAAATCCTTTTGAACATGGACTCAAAATCATAGCCTAAAATTTTGAGCTCCAACAGGTGGAACTAGCATAACACAATTTGATAGACTATTTCCCCCTTCTCTCTTTCTTTCTTATCTATCTTTCATGGATCATCTAGCACAACATAATTTTCGGGCCCATGTCATCCATGATTATCTTGATCTCTCCTTCATGATTCCATAGTATAACACTTTTTCTATTTCATTGGATCATGAAGTCTTATCTTATCTTTTATGTGTTCTCTTTCTCTTTTTAGGTGACCACTTTTACTCTTACAATAGATTTCTAAGAACGATACTATAAACTGAGACATTTTCTCTAGTGAGGTATATTCAACTAGTTGAATTGGAATCTTAGTAATCTCTAGTCTTTTGTTATTTTTTTATGTATTATTTCATTTGGATGTATGAGTTAAGATCCTTGGTTTGTGGGCTTATTTCCTTAAACTTAGAGATGTCTTATGTCATTGAATTTTTCCCATGATCTTTATCTTTCTCTTTCTTTCTGCTACTTTACCATGGTCATGAGGATAACTCATACTCTCACTAAAGTGGGGGCTAAATGTATCATCCTAAAAAGTAAACACCCTTATTAGGTGTACATTTTTATCCCCATTTTAGTATGTATGGGTGCCCACATTGATTTCACATTCTTCTAGCATTTATTGGACCTTTAAATTCACAGTTTTTGTTCAAAATAGTTGGCTCTTGTTTTTAGGAATGATTTCCCATTTTCCATCCAATCACATAATTCATTTCTTCACCTATGACCTATTCATTTATTTTCTTCTTTTGGGACCCTTTCCAACCTCATATAAACCTTCATTTTCTCCCCCCGTTGTTTTCCACCTTCCCTAACATCCCAGCGGAATTTGAGCTCATTTAACTTGGGACAAGTTGAATTGTCCCTAGGATTTTGAGTCAAAATTTGGCCCAAGGCCCAATGCCAAGGCTTTCCTCCTAAGTTTAGATTTATAGTCGGTCTGGATTTGATTTTTGCCTTGAAAATAGTATAAAAGGAGACCATCTACTCTTCTTTTGATATATCCATTCTTATGCAAGAAATCCTGTTGGCATTAAGCAGAATTGCCACTAGTGACAACACTTATTTGCGTTCACAGTGCAAACCGAGCAAACAGTGCAAACCGAGCAAACAGTGCAAACCGAGCAAACAGTGCAAACCGAGCAAATAGTGCAAACCGAGCAGACAGTGCAAACCGAGCAGACAGTGCAAACCGAGCAAGTTAGTACAAACCGAACAGGACAGTGTAAACCGAGTAACATCATGTCTACCGAGTCACCAGTATTTACCAAGTTCAAAACCTACCGAGTGATCAGTATGAACCGTGCCTTCACTTCTACCGAGTGCATGATGATGCCGAGTAATGTAGTGGACGCCGAGTATCAGAAAGTCACCGAGTCAGTTTGTAGGAACCGTGTAACCATACCTGGGCTGACTTAGTAGCACTTATGTTTATTTGTCAAGCCGACTTTGTAATGGTAATTGTAATTAATTGTTTAAGACTTGTATATAAACAATGTTGTAAAAATGTCAAGAAGTATGAAGAAGAATATATGTGAAAGAGAAAGAAAGGCAGAGATAAGCGAATTACAGAAGGCTTCAGCAGTATAAGGAATAGCAAAGATAAATTCATCACAGAAGGTGATCAATACATCAGTGAATCTCAATTAGCAATCCAGTTGCTAAGCAAGAGATCTACTGTTTCATCCTAACAGGTGAATCAGTACTAAATCCTTTAACCGGGTAGACTTAACAGTCTTTTGTAAAACCTCTTTACCGAGTGCATACTTCATTGTATGTTTTGTAAATCCTTTAACAGGGTGGATTTAGCAATCCTTATTGCTCCTAACAGGGCAGATCATCAGAAGTGATCAAATTGTAAGCCTTAACCGACCAACTTTATTCTGCAGTATTAAAGCTTTGTGGGTTTCATCCCCACCCCAATTTTACTTTCTTTTGGAAGGTTTATGGGTAACCAAATCTATGTGTCATTATTGTGAATGCTTTTAAGTTTCATGCTTTCTATATGTAAAAGGTTAAAGTAAATTACATGTTAATACATCTGTAATTGGAAGCAAATTTGGAGTTACTGATTCACCCCTCCCCTCTCAGTAACTCGGTTAATTCCTGAATATTTCCAACAAATCCATCATTATTATCCATCAATCAAGTTCAAGATATCAATCAAGATTTCAAGAAAAAATGGAGTTCAAGATCTCTTCTTCAATAAATCATCTAAGTCTTCAATCCTTCTTCTTCTTCATCAAGCATTGTGTAAAACTACAAAATCTATCATCCAAGGCTTTCATTTTATGATTTCCTATTAGCAAGTGTGGAGTTCAAGCTATTGCATCAAAAATTATGATCACATTCAAAGAGGCATTGCATCATCAAGGTATAAGGTGATTTATATTTTAGATATAGCTTTTATTTCATCTTTCCTTATGAAATTTCAATTCGATTTCAAGGTTGATTCTTAAATAGGGGTTTGACCAAGGAAAACCTCTTTCCACAACCTTTTCCCCTTCTTTATTGTGAACAAGAATAGGTTATGGATTTGTGGATTAATATCTAGGAAGAACAGACACAGTCGCAAGATCCCAAAAAATTTCATCAGATTTGGAGAAGTCAAGAACAAGTCGACCTATCGACTTGTCGTTGGAAAACTAAATTTTCCCTCAAAATTTGACTTATCCCTGGCATTTTTCACTCAAAATTTTAGGGTATACAGATCTAGGTCCCTACCTTCTAGATCTAAAGTTATAGAAGAATCTAAGATTTTAGCAACAATCAAATTTAAATTCAAAGTCCTACCTTCTTCATGTCATTTTTAGGTGCACTTTTTCTTACTTCTTTTCCCTTGCACATTACTTTATTTTAGGCCTATCATTTTCACATCATTAAACAATATCTATTTGGAATTTAAATGCCCACAAAGAAAAGATCTTGTATTGCCCCACTTTCTTCTTTGGTTGTGCTATTCAAGTTTTTCTTTGTGGGAGGATTTGTATTCCAAAGTATATCATAGGATCTTTGTGAGTGATCTAAATCTTAGCATTTCTCACCATTTTATATTATACACCTTCAAAGTAAGGTCAAGAATATTCTTGGATGTTGGTTTTTTTATCTCCTAAATACTTACCTAGGGTTTCCACTCATAGTCAAGGATGTTTCTAACTCCTTTTGGAATAAAATTGTGGAAAGAAAGTAGCATAAGCTAGCTAGTTAGAAGGGTAAACTTCTAAGAAGTGCAAGTAAGTTTTCACTTGTCAAATATTATTTATAAGGAATTCTTGTGTACTTCCTGACACTTTTCAAAACATCTAATGATTGGGCTGATGAACTAGATAGAATTCAAAGGAATTTCTTGTGGTCTGGAATGGAAGAAAATAAGTGGATTTTGGTTATGTGGGACTCTATTTACCACCCAAAATCTATGGGTGTGGTGTGAGGAAAATTTAAGAACTCAACAAGGTTCACATTACTAAAATTGGTTGGACCTTGGCCAGACATAAAGCCAAATGGTGTGAGATTATGTCTGCCAAGTATTTAAATTTAGTAAAATTTTCCCACTCCCTAAGCACACATGGACTCCTTATAGGGTCCAATATCTGGAATAGTATTCTCAATTGTAGTTCCATGCTTCTTTGAGGCTTGAAATGGAGGATTGGTGATGGTTTGATGATCCATTTCTAGGAAGACACTTAGCTAGATGACACATCACTCTCCCTACTCCCTACCTTTTGTGACCTTTTTGTCTGGGCCAAAAGGTTCTTTAGGAGTAGGGTTGAGAACTTTGTGGATGACTTGAGAACCTAGAAATATGTCCAAATTTGTTGTCAAGGCCTTCACAAACTAATACCTCTGGCACTAGATTTACAAAAGAGACTCAAGGAGGAGAGAATCTTGATGTTCCCAGGGGATGATAGCTTTGTCTAGAAAAACAATACTAGTGGTGAATTCACAGTGAAATCTATCTATCTTATGCTCATTGGTGAGGGGAACTAGGATGAAATTTGGAAAAAGGTTTGAACCCCCTAATTAAACCCTAAGATTAATCTATCCTAGTGGAGTGTGATGCATGAAAAGATCCTTACTCAGGATAATCTTATCAAACATGGGTTTCAATTTAATAACCACTATTTCCTCTACAAACTAAATAAGGATTCAAGTAATCATTTCTTCTTATATTGCCCTTTTGTGTGTGAGCTTTGGTAGAGATCTTTGTATCTTCTCCAAACCCAATGGGTGATGCATAGAGATTTCCCAAAAATTTATTTCAATTGGAAGGAGATATCTTATAACCCTATTATCAGATAATTATGGTGGTAAATCCATCATTAACTGTGTTGGAAAATCTAGAGGAAATGGAATAATAGCATATTTCATGAGAAGAAATATTGGTCGGAGGTGGTTTTTGGTATTTTCACAAATTATTGTTAGATAATTTAAGTCTCATTAGATTTCCTTCTCCCTCCATTCCTCCCTCTTTAAATGATCATTAAGGAGCTAGGATTTGGGTTTTATAGGATCTCATTAGAAACTATGACCTATCAAAAAAACTCAAGCGGAAAAAACACAAAATGGACTCCCGCCATCTAAACTAAATTTTGATGCCACAAAAAAATAATCTCAAGCCTTGGTCACTACAAGAAAAGTGATCAGAGACCATTCAAGGATGATGATAGCAACATTTAATGGTGCATTTCCCAAATATATGAATAATCAAGTGGAGGGAATGGGTCTTTTTGGGGGACTAAAGATTGTCTATCACTTCAAGAACCATGGAATTATCTCTTTTCCATTTTTATCTTTGAATTCTATTGAAAATTTTGTGTTTGATATCAAGGAATGCATTCATTATGGTAAACAAAAAACTTACCTACATGAGAGCCTCATCTTTAGGCTCTACAGATTTCACTCTACACTCTTCCCGCCTAAGCCTATTATTGTCTATGAGGCCCCTCTCTCACAATCCCCCCTCTTTTTTCCATTGTTGACATGCCTATTCAAACCAATAAAAAAGGCATTAAGAACCTAGTGTCTAGTAGGTTGAGTACCCCTAAAATTTAGAACTCTGATACTGCTTCCCTTGACGCTGGCCCTAAGGGTAAAAAAATTCCACTCTCGGCTTCCTAGAGGAAAGGAAAAAAACCCTCCTCCCTACCAAAAAATCCAAATTCTTTGTTCAAGAGACTAGCATGTATGTTGATGAGGAAGTGGAAGAGGAGCATAGAAACCCCTATAGATCTAATAGACTGGAAAATAGGTCTGCAAGAAAAGGAAAAAAGATTCTTGTGGATTATGATTTTGAAGAGGACATAGAATAAGGGAGCCAGACTGCAAATGAGGGAAATAAGAAAACCAATAACAAGGAGAATGATGTCATGGGGAATAATGATAGTAGTAGCTTGAATAATTCCACCTCTGACAACTCAACCCATAGTGAAAATTTCAAGGAGGAACCTCTTGAGATGGGTACAAACTTGCCAACTCTTGAGGAGAAACCCATTTTGTTTAATGTGGCTTCGTCCGGTGATTTTACATGAATACATAATGAGTTGGATAATCTCAATAATAGAGTGAGATAGGTTGAAAGGAAGTTGGATAGCATATCTATATTCATTCTTCAAGTTATGCGCAACTCAAAATCCTCTATTTGCCTCATATAGCGCAATATTCTAGGTGAAGATGAGTATGAGGAAGGTAACTATAAGGACTTGTTAAAACTCCTTATTGACAACTAGTCCAATATGTTGCATCAATTAGGTTATGATATTAGATCCTCTAATTATGTTTAATGGGGCCCAAACCTTTTTCCCTTCTATAAATGTGCTTTTCATTTCTATTTTCAACCCGAGTGGCTCTTTGAACTCTTTTTGTTTATGATACAACTTTGGCTATACTATTATGTTTCTTGGTAGTTTTGGTGTTTAGTCTCCTTTCTTTGGTGGTACTTAGTATGATAGTACTTATTGGAAAGTGATGTTTTGGGAGCACTATGGTTCACTTAAGGGTTGTCATTTATGGAAACACTTATGTTGGAGTGATCGCATGAAGTGATTACAAGTAGTGGAGACTCAGTCATGAAAATGACTAAGTACAAAATTAGAATAACATTATTTTGTAGTACAGTCTTGGTTAGCGAAGATGGTATATGATGTATTATGGATTGTGAAGTTATAGGAAGACAATATGGGATATGTAGGACCTTCAGTTAAGGTCGTACAAGTTTTGGAGTTGATATCAGGAAGATAATGTGATATGAAGGTATGCAAAGATAGAGAATTAGTGAAACAAGGTATGTGAATAGTCGTGATGATTGAGGGAAGATTAGAAGGTATGGTAATGTTCTAAGATAGATGAAAGGTGTATATTGCTAACACTTTTGTAATATAAGATTGTTGACTCTATGTTCATCATTTTCATAATTATTTATTATGTTTTGTATTGTATTTGGGATACGACTGGATGAAAGAATTAGTATAAGTATAGAGTGTTTTGTGGAAGTGATATGGATGTATGAGAGGATGATATGATGGATGAAAATTGAAGAAGTGAGATCATAGATTGATAGAGCTATAACTAGAACTATTAAAGCATAGCAGATGCTTGTCCAGTTCACTTTTGAAGTACAGTTTTGTCATAGTATTATGATCGTAAGACTTGTAAGCTCACCACCTTTAATAGGGTTTTTGTATACCCCTAACAGGGTTTTTTATTCCTCTAACAAGGAAATATACTATGTAATACTCAGCTCCTAATAGGGCTAGATCTCCTAATAGGGATACTATATTTTAGTGCATAGTTGTGGGTACCATCTCCACCAGGGTTTTCCCTTGGCCAGGGTTTCCTCAAAAACAAATCATGGTGTTATGAGTTATGTGTTGTGTATTTATGTTCTTTTCATTTCATAAATAATATGGTTTTTTTGCAATTGGTTGAAGTTTAAAATAAAGTGTTGTAATACTGATTCACCCCCCCCTCTCAGTATTACCTAATCCTAAAAATTGGTATCAGAGTTATTGGCCCTTGGAGAGAAATCCTAACAGCTTAAGGGAGATCGGAATGGATTCAGAAAGTTTGCAAGAGAACTTTGACACAACACTTGATGACCTGGATTAAGAAAAGGCTGAAAATGGAGAACTAAAATTCAAATTGAGAAGAGGAGAAGGTTTCATCAATAAACTAAAGGAACAACTTGAAATGTCAAGAAGTTGGAAACATGACCTTATGGGTAAAATCAAAGAGGATTCAAACAATGATACATTAGATCAAGTAAACAAGTTGGAGTAGGAAAAATAAAAAATCAATCTTCTGATGATTAAAGAGATTCAACATGAAAAAGATGCAAGACACAAAGTTGAAGAGACACTAAAAGAAGAAAATGTGCAGATAGGACAAATGAAGACTAAACTTGATCACTACAAGGATAAATGTTAGGAATTGGAGAAGTACAATTAGATCATAAAAGGAGAACTCACTCAATCTAAATTACACATTGAGAAGATACACATGAGTAGTGATAAAATTTATGAACAAAGAGAGAGACAGAAACCTAAAAGAGATGACTAGAATTAGATTCAATGAAGGTGAATGTTCTATGACTAATGATGAATCAGATAAAGAAAAGACTGAAGACAAACCTACTCTTGGGAGACCTAGATATCGGATCATACCTTTCAGAGGTAGATTCTTCAGATGAAACAAACTTGGATATATGAAAAGAGATTGCAGAGGTAACAGTTCTTTCAACCCTTTTCTAGTTATTGTCATAACTATTATGCATATGGACATAAGAAAGAAGAATGTAGAAAACCTGATCAGTATAGATATAAACAAGATTATATTAGAGAAGAATCAACAACAAATATCACATGTCACAAATGCAATAACTTTGGGGCATACTACAAGGTATTGTAAGCTGCAGGTAAACCAGGAAAGAAGGAGACCACTTACATGTTACAAATGCAACAACCTAGGACATGTAGCAATTTTTTGCAAATACAATGTAAAGGACAACAAAAGAGGACCAAGAGGACCACCTCCTATGGTTATAAAGAATAATATTGGTGACAGTGGTAAAAGTCTTACTGATTATATAGATGAGTTTGAGAATCATTTCAAGAAATCAGAAAATGAAGAGGATGAGAAGATATGGAAGATAAAAGAGTTCAATAAGGCATTGGTTCAGGGAGAGATAGTAGATGCTACTGTATCTTCACATGATGATTACATTTCTACATCAACCTAGAAGGCCACATGGCCTTAGAGGGAGAATTGGATGAAGACACCAGAATATATCTAGCCCCTAATTATGCAAAATAAGCTCATGCAATCTTAGATATGGTGTAAATAGACACTATGGAGTTTATGTTTGTGATCATAGCACTTGGAGATTCATATCTGGTGACCGTGATCTTTTGTTTGACTGGACAGTGTGCGAAGTTGAGCTAACTGTTATTAATGCACTTACTCAACCAGTGATGGATAAAGAGCTTGAAGCATATCATTTCCTCACCATTTGATATTCAACGACCAAGGAGAGAAGTGTGAAGAAGCTTTTTAGCCATCTAGAAACCACATTGCGTGATCGATTCGAGCAAAATTTTTGGAATTCAGCGTATCAAAGGTATTTAGATATTATACTCTTTCAAGAAGATATGGATGCACTTTTGATTTTTGATGTTGTTGATAGATCGAGGTATAAGTTCAAGAACTCATTTAATTCTTGTTAGGATGATCTAAAAGGAGCATTTTCGCAAAACCCTTACGGTGTGTTACACCTTGAAGATATTAGGGCATACATCCACTGCAAATATGAGACTATTGGAGATATAGATATATATAGGGAGATAGATGAAATGATAGAGTCACATGGTAAGGTGAAAGAAGAGTTTAAATGGAAGATCAATCTATTATCAAGTTAACCCTCCTAAATGAGTTCCATGAAACCAAATGGTTCAAGATCATTATTAAGTAGAATCCATGACCAATTCATTTGTATTGGAGAGCAGCCTGTTAAGATTTGTAGTCATTTGATTCATGATATAACCAAATTGGATAATAATGGAGCCCTCCCAGTAGTAGAGAAAAACATCAGGAAACAAGTAGAAAACCTAACACATTCTAAGTGGGATAAGAGAGCAATGACAGTGAATGACATCTATCTGTAAGATGTGAGATTGGTAGCAATGTTATTAGGTTACAAATTATTATACAGCAGTGGACCTAATTTTGTGTCAATAGGAGTAATAATGATGGCATACAGAATGGTGAAGGAAAACACAAAATATAACCTTTGTGAGATCCTAGCACAATAGTTCTTGTAAAATGTAAAGATTATCAAAAAGGACAAGTCGAAGGCATTCGGGTTTGGATCACTTTTGGTTCACATGTACATCCACATTATACACAATTTTCCTAGAATGCACCCTAGAGCATGGAAGTACAGTGTACCTACTGGTATACAAATCTTAGAAAGCTACTGAAGCCAAGATAAGAATTGGGTAGATGGTGAATTGTTTGCAATGACCAAATTTCTTCAAAGGAAAATGAAAGACGGGTATAGGATACCTGAGGAGATAGTTGAGAAATACAAAGACACAATCTATTTCATGGTTGAAACAAACTGTGTATGGTTTGAGGCAGTTGAACCAAGGAAGAAATGGTGCTACCCTATGGGGTATGAGGTCAGTTCTGAGGTACTAACAATGAAAGTTGAACATGTACTAGCAGATGAGATAGATACATTTGAAGAGAGATGGGGAACTTATCGGGAGAAGTCAACAAAAGTAAGAGAGAGATGGGACAAGGGAACAAGGAAGAGAAGAATAGAGAAAATAGTTGATGACATTGTGAAGGCAAGAATTACAAAGGAGCATCTGAGAGAAGTAAGGACAAAGATGACAGAAGGATCCTCTAGCTTGGAAATTGAGGCACCTCCTCCTTTTGTAGTTGAAAAGGCAGTAAGTCCTACTTCGTACATAATTGATTTATTAGTTACACATGAGAAAATTGTAGAAGTGGTTGCACCTGTGAATGCACCTAGGAGATATACAATATCTAATAAACAAAGCAGCCCTAAGAAGCAAAAGGTAGAAGCTGAAACAAAGAAGAAAGAAGAAAAAGTGATTGAGAATAAAGAGGAAAAAGAAGTACAGAAGAGGCCACAAGAGTCGTGGAAGCTGTATATTCAAATGTTGTAAAAGAGAGTGATAAGAGATGGAAATAATAAAGCAATAATTGAGGACACAGTAATTGAGCCCTTGTTAATTTTTAAGAAGAATTTGCTATAAATAGAAGGAAGTATTCCTAAGGACTTGTATAGCAAGTTAGAAATAAGAAAAGAGTTAGCACAGTCTGAAGATGAGAATATAATAAATAAGGCTATTGAAGACATGTTACCTGTAGTCTCTATACAAGAGAGGGAGGGGATCACCAAAGACCTGAAACCTTTATTGAGGACTAAGGCCAGACAGGTGAAGATAATGGCAAGAAATTATGATGAGGTAATAGAAGATACACAAAAGGCACGTTACCAAATTCTTATGTGCAAAATGCCTAAGAAGACCTCACCTCCCAAGGTTGCCAAGACTAGACCCTTAGGAATGGGAGAAAGTTCCAAGACATCAAAAGATAGTGAGCAAGCTAGTGAAGTTGACAAGCAACTGGACTTCTTCATTTATGGTATTCCTATATCATTAGACACTTCACTTGATACAAGTGACCATTTCAAGATGTATGCACCCTAAAATGGTCGCCTAGACTTTGGGCCCCATTTCTCAATTTATCAAATCCCTGAATCAATATTTTCAAAAATCAGCATTTTATCAATTATATCAATTTCCTTGATCAAATCATAATCAATTCAATATTTCCTAAGGTTTGAGCCTTATTTAATCTAAAAGAGAAAAAAAATAAAAATCTTATTTAATTAAGAGAACATGCTCCCTTTTAATTAATTAAAAATCTCTTTTAATTAAATAATAAAATCACTTTATCCTAAGCATTTATTTAATTAAAAGGAATTTCCTCCCCTTTTATTTAAATAAAAAATCCCCACTTTTCTTCTTATCCTATGTTGCACAAATAAAACATTATTTTTATAAAAAGAGAAAAAGTACTTTTTGTCTCATATGGACACAAAAGTCAACTCCTATTTTCTCATTGGAGGATATTTGTGCACAAGGATCAAGCTTCCATTTTTTCTCCATCGTTGATTAAGTCTTTTGCCTCTTAATCTCGATCATCCATTGATTTTTCATTTCTTATAAAAGGAGAGCTCTCTTCCTCATTTTCATATCTTAGGTTTTTATGCTAATGTTATGCTGCAGGTTTTCTAGGTCATTTGGAACTCTTTGAAGACATTCTTGCATTCAAGCTTTGAAGACATTGTTGTTGCATTTCATTTAGCTTGTTTTCTTACATCATAGTTGCATGATCATGGCATTTTTAGTATAGATTTCATTTATGCAATCGATTAATCTCACATAGCTTAATAGGAGGATTTGTAACACTTGTATTTTCCTTTCATAGCATAGCTTGCATCTTTCATTCTCATAGATTATTTTGCATTGCATTGCATCCATATTGATTTTATTAGAGATATTGGCATTGTTGCCCTTGTCTTTGATTTGGAATCTCTCATTGTGTGGTTGACTAGCAAGGTCACAAGTTTGTAGCTCTAGCTGAGGGAAATTTTATCATAGTGTCTTGCAACTCCATGCATAGAGAGCTATGAGCCGCTTTGTGAGGCCTCACCTTTGAGCAACCTTGCATGTAATGGTTCATAGAAGTGTGGTCACATTTTCATCATACATTTCTGGCGCCCACCGTGAGAAATGTTCACATCCATCAAACACACATCTGGGTTGTTTTGTGAAGTCTTCTTATCCCATGTTCTTCTGAAGTCTTCTATTCCCATGGGAAATTCTTCTTCTTCTTCTTGATTCTTTTTCTCTTATTATCTAGTCTATTTTCTTCTATTTTATCTCTTCTATTTCTCCTATACTGGATTCTTCTTCTTCTAGAACCATGAATCTCAAATATCTGGTTTTGGAACCTTTATTAAGAATAGATGATCTTGAGCTCATTGACATATTTGAAAAGTGTTGTTCTTCCAAAATTCTCATGAGTGACGAATTTATGACAAAAATAAAAGAAAAATTGATTAAATCAAATGCCTTTTCTAGAATCATACTCATGATCTCATCCAAATATTCTTCATCTTCTAAATCTTATCACAATTCTTCTAAACACTATTCACATTCTTCATCTTCTAAATCTTATCACAATTCTTCTAAACACTATTCACATTATTCATCTTCCAAATCTTATCATGACTCTTCTAAACATTATTCAAATTCCTCATTATCCAAGTCCTCTTCCTACACTAAGTCTTCAATTTCCTCTTCTTCAGGATCTCATTGTTCTTCTACTTCTTCAAAGAGTCTTACTTCTCTTCACAAGACATACCATAATGAGCAACGTGATAGTCCTTATGATACCTCTTCCATGAAGAGTGATGCACCCACCTATGATGACTATGATGACTATGATGATGGACAATGTAGTGATACCTATGACACCTCTATTCCTAAGAGTCCTCCCAGTCGTGTCCTTGTGCTTACTAGAAATGGGTCCCCATATTGGAAAGATCATGATGGTGATCCGTATGATTCAAATTTTGAAAGAAACTTTGATGAGTTTTGTGAACAATACTTTGATTATAATCCAGCTACTACTGTTGAGGAATATAAAATGCACCGTGCTGATTTGAAATGTAAATATTATAGTAATCCTTCCTCTAGGAACTCTCATGCTGAAAATAAAGATTTCACTCTCACGCAAGATCATGTTAATGCTAAACCTTTGTCTTGTGATGGTTCCCTTCCATCCCCTACTTCATCCAATACCCATACATCTACTAAAGCTTCCAATTCTTCCAAATCTTTCACAAATCCTTCATCCAACAAATATCCTAATGCTTTTCATGCAGTTCCCTATAGTTATCCCCAATGGCTACCTCTTAAAGAAACTCAAGCTAACCTTCACTTGGCTGAAAATACTTTCAATAATGCTAAACCTAGTGAGCCTAAGCCTTTATGTGCTATAATTCCTACTTCAGCTAGTCCTTCACCATCTATTCCAAAATCTTCCATGCAATTCCAACATGCTTCCTTGTCCTTAGAAGTGGCTCCATGTCAAGAGGACTCTAAAAATAAAGAAAAGAATATAAAAAAAGATCAAGATCAAGAACCCTCCATGTCATTTAATCCTTTTCATGACATCTCTGATCTACTTCATGGTTCTTTTGATCCTCTATGCTCTTCCGCATTCATTCCACCATCTCCTAAGCAAGATCAAGCTACTACTTACACCGTTGAACTTATTGACAATCAAAATAACCTTACTACACTTGCGCTTTCCAAAGATGATACTTTCATTAAGGTTATTAAAAATGGTGTTGTTACTTCCAATGTTGAACCTATTGAAAATCAAGAGAAAAATGATATGCTTATGCTATCCAAAGCAACTTGTCAAGATCAAAATCTTCCATCTTCTTGTTCTACCACTCCATGTTCGCTTCCACTTTCTACTCTTCCTAAGTCTTCGCAAGCTTTGAACGGTTCTATCAACAAAGTTGCTCCTATTCAAGATGTGCACGATCCTATTGAAAATCCTAATGCTCACTCTAAAGATGATGATATCCTTGGTTGTCATATAGATGTTGATGAACTTATTGATTATCCTTTTGCATCTTCCACTTCCATCCTTGGACCTCTTCCACCACTACCAAAGGCTTCACGTCTTCCTTCCATATTAGGTCCTTATGTACCTTCACTTTCCCCTCCTAACTCTCCTAATTCCTCATCCATCTTGGGTCCTTACATCCCTCCATCCCCTATCTTTCCTCAAGATCAACATAGATGCATGCCCTTGAATCCTTTTCATCCACCCACCCATCTAAACCAGTCATATTCTCCTCCTTCCACAAGTCCTAAGTCTTTTGGAAGCAACATGAATGGTCAATACAAGAAAAAGAAGAAATATAAGAATCCATAAAAAAAAAAAGATCACCATGTCTCCTCTAATCGACATGGAGGCATAAAGTCAAAAGAGATATCTAAGAAGAAAACTACAAGACAAGTATGGGTTCCAAAATCCATTATTGAAGATATTCTCTCTAAATCATCAAAAAGAAATAAAAAGCCTAAGGCTATATGGATTCCAAAGTCTCTCTTGAAAAAGTCTAATATTGAACAAAAAGTGAAGTTGACATTCAAGCTTCCAAAGGCTTCCACTCCATCTTCTTCCAAAAAAGATCTTCAATTCCATGCGCTTGAACCGCAACCTCTACTAAACATTCACCATATTCCTTCTCGTATTCCTTCATTCACATTTCCTCCATCCTCTCACCACCCTTCAAGGTGTGTGTTGATGATGATCTTACCTTCCTTTCCATCTACCCTTTCACATTCCTTCCATTCATTATCCTTCTACCTTCTTTCCCTTTTCCTCATTTGCCTTTTCCTTCTATCTTCCAACCTCACTCGCTTTACATAAAACTTTATCCTCCATTTTTCTCTTCCATCTTCCTTTCCCTATCAGCATCTTTGAGCATATCATTTTGAATCCTTGGCATATCATGGTTTATCCTTTCAAGGAGCATTATCTAAAAAGCTTGCCTTCTTCCAAAAAAAAATTCAAAAAATAAAAAAAATTCAAAAATTCAAAAAGAAAACAAAAAAATGATGAAAAAATTAAAAATGTGCCTTGGTGAAAACCTAGAAACAGGTGCCTTGGTAGCAAAATTAAAGAGAAATAAATTCATCCTATGGTGAAAACCACTCCCTTGTGGCACCTTGGATGAGTACCATGATGACAACCTAGTAATCAGGCATCATGCGTAGTTCTTCTACATGTTTCATCCATTCCATTCCATCTTTGATCTTGACAATGTTGAACTATACATGAACATTTGGCTATCTTGTGAGCTATCTTACGATGATCTTGCTTTTATTCCATTCATGTTTAGCCTTCATATTTATTTTCCTCCATTCATTCTAGCCTTTCGCTATCCTTTTCTCCTTTGGTCTTGATCTAATAAAAAAGAGTAAACACAATGCTATGAAGTCTCTTGACATGTCTACTCCTTTGGACTGCATCCTTTCCTTCTTTTGCATTACACCTTTGCGACTTATCCTATGCTAACCTTTCATTGCTTATCCAAATGTGATTTGCATGATAATTTTTCTCTAGCTTGGGTACTCTTGAGGAGTTTGACCTTGAGGATTTCTTCCTTCCATTTTCCTTCATTCTCCTTTCCTCCATCTCAGTCACCAGCTTGCTAATCCCTCTTGTTCCCCACCTTGCTAGACACTAAGACTACACGATGTGATCTTGCTTGTGAGTTTAATGCCCATTCTGTATGGGGGCATCCTTTGTATATATCTTATTGATCTTGAAAAATACCAAAAAAATTCATATATGATGCTGAAAAAATCCTAAAAAGCATATAAAGTCCTGAAAAAATACAAAAAATTCAAAAAAAATAGAAAAAGTGCCTTGGTGAAAACTTGGAAACAGGCACTACTTGATGCTTTTTGCACCCTTGTATTTTATCATGTGTCCTCGACACTTAGCCATTCTTCATCATGACTTGACCTTGTTGCCTTGGTCTGGAATTGGTCTTTATTTTTGTTTAGGGGGCATACCTGTTAGCATAGGTCCTTTAGGTGCGTTTGTCTCTTGGGGCATTTCACAAACTGGTGTTTTTCAACACTACCCCAAATAGTGTTTCTCAACACTACTCTTGCATCGAGTGTTTCTTAACACTTATCAAATATCTTAACCAACAGTCTATTATGATGCAACATTGCTCATTTGCAAATGTGATACTCAAAGTTTGACTCTATGACCAACACACACGCACTTAAACAATCAACTTGTTGAGATATGTTGACTTTATTTTTTCTTTGTGTGCTGTCTATGAGGATTTCTTTGATGAGTGGTCTCTCCCTGATAATTTTTCGATGATGCATAGCTAGAAGACTGAGGGTATGAGAACATGTTTTCTTTTTTTATCTTCTTATGGGTATATTTTGTTGATCCTAACTGTCATGAGCATTTATGCTAGTCTTACTTGACACTATGGATTGACAAGGTATTATCCTTGACTGTTTTGCGATTGCATGCTTCTAGTTATCCTGACTTTCATGTGTCTTGATACAAGCATAATCTCACCATATCAAACTTAGGTAATCTCACTGCATTAGTCATCTTGACCTCCATGTCTTTGATGCCTAGGTGGGATTTTCACATTTCTATCTGATAAAGATCATATTCATATCCACATAGTTATGCTAGTGTGCATTGTATGATCTTATGACACTACCAATAACACTCGATGATGATAATTAGATGTCTATAGGCGTTGTGACCTTGCAAGTCAACCACTTTCATAGTAGCTTGCATTCTTAGGTTCATCATAGTTTAGTTTTTTCATCTTGCATATGGAGAGAGCTCTCCTTTTTATCATCTACGGACTAGTTGGTCAACTGTGCTCATTTTCTGATTCTTCTTGATCATATCTTTCATTTTTGGTCTTTCATATCACATCATTTTCTATCTATTTTCGGACTTGAAATTGAAATCTGAGTCGTGTTTCCAAGTTTTCTCATTCTTCTACGCAGTTGACTGACCTTTTGAGGCATAATTCTTCAATCTTTGATGGAATTTCTTCCTTTCCATGTCTTTCAAACTTCTAGTCTTTCATTCACCCCTTTCACTTCCTCTCTCTGAGGTTTGACTTAATCTTTATCCTATATCTTTTTCAGTCAAACCTCATCAACCTGGGGCATATCTTCATTTTTTGATGGTTATCCTATCATGCTCCATCCTTCGATTATGATTTATTGTGACTTGATCAAGTTTATCAATTTGTTGTTCTCCTCTATCTGATTTCGATTTTGATTCTGAGGGGGCAATACCTATCAACTTTAATCTTTGATTCAGCTTTATCATTCAGCTCAGCTTGAGATTCTTATTTTTAGACTAAATTATCACCTAGCAGCGATGGTGGTGATTTTGTCTTTCAATTTTTATCTCCTATTTTTTAGACTTGATTATTGCCTAGCAGCGACGGTGATAGTTTTGTCTAAGACTTGATTTGCACCTAGCAGCGACGATGTTGGTCTTGTCTTTCAGCTTATGCTTATGCTTGTCCTGATGTGTTCCCATCTGTCGAACACACATCTGGGTTGTTTTGTGATCCCAAATTGATCTCACATTTCAACTTCATTCTTTGACTGCATGTGATCTCAAATTGATCTCACATTAGTCAAAGAGGGGCAAATGTATGCACCCTAAAATGGTCGCCTAGACTTTGGGCCCCCATTCAACAATTTATCAAATCCCTAAATCAATATTTTCAAAAATCAGCATTTTATCAATTATATCAATTTCCTTGATCAAATCATAATCAATTCAATATTTCCTAAGGTTTGAGCCTTATTTAATTTAAAAGAGAAAAAAATAAAAATCTTATTTAATTAAGAGAATATGCTCCCTTTTAATTAATTAAAAATCTCTTTTAATTAAATAAAAATCTCTTTTAATTAAATAATAAAATCACTTTATCCTAAGCCTTTATTTAATTAAAAGGAATTTCCTCCCCTTTTATTTAAATAAAAAATCCCCAACTTTTTATGCTAATGTTATGCTGCAGGTTTTCTAGGTACATTTGGAGCTCTCTTTGAAGACACTCTTGCATCCAAGCTTTGAAGACTTGCGTTTCATTGTTGCATCTCATTTAGTTGCATATTTCTTTTGTTTAGTTGCATAATCATGGCATATTAGCTTAGTTTCCTTTTATGCAATAGTCTAGTCTCACATAGCTTAATTAGGAGAATTATAATCCATTGCTATTTCCTTTCAGAGTTGCATTGTACTCTCATTTTGATAGATTAAACTTGCATATTCATATTAGTTTGCATTTCATTTTCATACTTTGATTCAACTTGGGGATATTGGCATTATTGCCCTTGTCTTTAGATTTGAATCTCTCATTGTGTGGTTGACTAGCAAGGTCACTAGTTTGTAGCTCTAGCTGAGAGCAAATTTATCAAAGTCCCTTGCAACTCCATGCATAGAGAGCTATGAGTCACTTTGTGAGGCCTAATTGTTGAGCAACCTTGCATGTAATGATTCATAGAAGTGTGGTCACTTTTTCACCATACATTTCTGGCGACCATTTTAGGGTGTATACACAAGACAATCTGGACAATGCAATGATAGTAGAAGAAGAAGGACATAAAGAGGAAGAACAAACAAAGGAAAAATAAGAAGAGAAAGAAAAAGAGAAGGAGAAACAACAATAATAAAATTGGGAAGAAGAGACAGAAGCAAAAAAAGTAGAAGAGGTAAGAGTTGAGCTCAAACATAAACTTGATACCTCCTCCACTTTATTGTTGGCAAGTATGGCCAAACCAATGAGTGCAGATGTGGAAAGCATGGATGAGGATGAACTCATGAGGTTATCCTTCATGGATTTTTCTAAGGCAAAGGAAAGGTCGATATAAAAGGGGGACAAGAAGGTAAAGGTGATCACTAGGGCAGTGGAGACAGTGAAAAAAATACTCCCTACACCTCTTATTTTTCAAGGAAAGGATGATGTGGATAATTTGAAAATGGCACTGGACAACTGTGACATTCATTTTGAGTCATTGTTGGATATTTCAGAAGATAAGGCTGAAAGGAGATTCCTAGAAAATAAGTTGAAGGAAGTTTGTCAATCCATCTCATGGGACTTGAACATTTTGAAAGCAACTACAATCAAGGCTAAGAGTTGTGTGGCACAAGGAAGAAAGATATATAGCTATTCCATAAATCCTATCAGATATGCTAAGAACATTGAAGACATCATAGCCAAGGATAGGGCTACATTAGACAGCTTAATGGACAATTGTGAAACCTCTTCACAATCTATGGTGGAAATGGAAAAACAGACATCCAAGCTTTTGGAAATATGGAGAAAGGGAGAGTAGTGGAAATATTTTGTTTTCTAAAGAGTTTAATCACTCCTAACCTATCAATTCTTGAAGCTCGTCTCATAGAGATGGAGAAAATAGAAGGATCAATGACAAATGCTATACCCACTAAGCTGAAGGTAGCAGAAACAACATCTTATGCACTGAATGGACTGATCCATGTCAGCAAGCTTCTGATTAATCATGGACTAATGAAGTGAAGATCTTGGAAGACTCTTTCCAAGACATTCTAAATCTGGTGAGTAAGCACTAAGTCTTTTGTGCTTAAGATTTTAAAATTTTGAATTTTTGTAAACACCTTTGCCATTGATGTCAAAGGGAGAGGAAGAGAATAGAAAAATGAGAAAAAGAAAATGAGAGGAAGAGAAGAGAAAAATGATAAAAATAGAATGAGAGGAATAGAAGAGAAAAATAAAGAGAATGAAATGAAAGAGAAAATTACATAAATAAATAAATATATATGTGTGTGTATAGAGAAGTAGAAGGAAGATAGTGTTTTGACACTTAGTCATTTTTCGCTAAGTGTTGCCATCAATGCCAAAGGGAGAGATTATTGTCAAGTGATGTTTTGGAAGCACTATGGATCACTTAAGGGTTGTCATTTATGGCAACACTTATGTTGGAGTGATCGCATGAAGTGATTACAAGTATTGGAGACTCAGTCATGAAAATGACTAAGTACAAGATTAGAATAATAGTATTTTGTAGTACAGTTTTGGTTAGAGAAGATGGTATATGATGTATTATGGATTAAAAAGTTACAAGAAGACATTATGGGATATTTAGGACCTTTAGTTAAGGTCGCATGAGTTTTGGAGTTGATATCAGGAAGATACAATGATATGAAGGTATGTGAAGACAGAGAATTAGTGAAATAGTGTATGTGAACAAACGTGATGATTGAGGGAAGATTAGAAGGTATGGTAATGTGTTAAGATAGATGAAATGTGTATATTTTCAAAACTTTGTTAATATAATATTGTCGACTCTATGTTTATCATTTTCATAATTATTTATTATGTTTTGTGTTGTATTTGGGAGCCGACTGGATGACAGAATTAGTATAAGTATAGAGTGTTTTGTGGAAGTGATATGGATGTATGAGAAGATGATATGATGGATTAAAATAGCAGATGTGAGATCATATATTTACAAAGCTATAACTAGAACTATCAAAATATAGTAGATGCTTGTGCAGATCACTTTTGAAGAACACTTTTGTTACAATATTCTGATTGTAAGAGCTGTAAGCTCACCACCTTTAACAGGGTTTTGTATTCCTCTAACAAGGAAATGTACTATGTAATACTTAGCTCCTAACAAGGATACTATATTTTAGTGCATAGTTGTGGGTACCATCCCCACCAGGGTTTCCTCAAAAACAAATCATGGTGTTATGAGTTATGTGTTATGTATTTATGTTCTTTTCATTTCAACATTAATATGGTTTATTTTCAATTGGTTTAAGTTTAAAATAAAGTGATGTAATACTGATTCACTCCCCCTCTCAGTATTACCTAATCCTATTATGTTTCTTGGTAGTTTTGGTGTTTAGTCTTCTTTCTTTGGTGGTACTTAGTATGATAGTACTAATTTTCATGTGTATAGATTGTTGATATATGGCTTGTGTTTATTTGTTCATAGCTTTTTTATAGGCTAGTTTTGATGTTTATCTATTGTTAATGTTATTGTGTTGTGATTGTATGCCCTCAGGTTGTTGTACTATAATGGGTCAATACCCTAGTTTTTGTTCTCATTAATATCAAAAACACCATAAAATTTTAATACACATACTATTATATCCAACATGCCATGAAAATCCTATATAAATATCAAGCCAATAATATCATACGCAAACCAGGGTGATTGGATACATTTCATCCTAATAAATCTAATCAGGTAGGATAGAAAGATAATTTTCTTTGTGTAGGAAAATAGATTACATTATGGCTAGGTTTGGGCCTTAATTCTACCTTCCCAATTCCACCATCGAGATATAAATATAGGCTCTCTTATACCTATTAATTCAGGTGAAGCTGATGCCTAGTACTTGCAACCCTTCATAAAAAAGACAAGCATGTACACATTGTTGTCATGTATTTTGTCGCCACAAAATGTAGATAATAGTACGAAACTTTTGAACTTAGGTTTTTGTTTCTCTATGTTAATTCTCTATTTAATTAGCCAATATTGATCAATCAATTGATCTCAATATGTTTAGCGAATCCTTTTATTGAAGGCTTTCATCAAGTCTTTTTCATTTTTTCAGTTTGTCTTCGTATACTTAATTTTTGAATCCTTCAGCATCCTTTGGCATGTTTTCGAGTGTGTGTTTAGTTGTTTTTAGTCTTTTTATTTCATCCAATCTTTTTCTTTCAGTTTTCCTTTGATTTGATCTATCTTAGGGCTTAATCGGACTTATCAGTCAAAAGATATGACTATTTAAATGCCCAAAAAGTGGACTCTCTAAGCTCAACTACATATTTAAAAAAATAGATGTTATTTTCTATAGTTGAGTTGCACTTTTTGAAAAAATATAACATAAATTCATTTTATGTTATGTTTTTAAGTTTCTTTATCACTTAAGTGACTATAGTGCACTTTATGTTATATTTTAATGTTGAGTTGCTTTTAGATTTTTCACTTTAGTGACTTTATCACTATATGGTTCCAATTTAATGTTGAGCTTTACTTTATGTTTTTAAAAAAACATATGTTAAATATTACTTTATGAAATAATTCTTACATATATATATATATATATATATATATATATATATAGTGTAAATATTATTTTTTACCCCTTTAGTAATATTAGACTCAATAAACAAATAGACATGTGCTAAATAAATCACTTAAGTTGTGTAATGCAATAACATGACTTCATAAACCTACTTTACATGCAATTCCATCTCAAGAATCCGATTTGCATGTAAAAAGGCTAAAAACTTGATGAAAAACATGTAATGCATACATGCAATCACTCTTGGAGAGTGCGATTTGCATATGATGTCAAAAATAAAATATGCAAATGCATCTAGATAGTGTGATTTGTTTGTAATAGCATCTCTCAAGCCCATTACATGTAAAAGAAAGTTTTAAAAACACATGTAAATGCACTTGGAGAGTACGATTTGCATGTGAAGGGTTTTTCTCTTCAAAAATAACATATGCAATTACATCTTGAGACTATGATTTGCATCTAAGACACCATTTGCATGCAAAAATGTTACATGTAAATGCATCTCAAGACCACAATTTTTCTTGGAGTCTTCTTCCAATTCTTTTGCATTCAAAAATAAAACATGTATTTACATCTTGAGAGTGTGATTTTTCTCTTCCATCAAAAGCAAGGCATTTCTAGCCAATAATAAACTATGCGTATGCACATGAAGAGTCTGGTTTTTTCTCTCAAATGCATATGTCTTCATTCCAAGGGAATGTTTTTGCATTCTCATCCAAAATGTTTCATGCAAGGGCATCATTAGAGTGCATTTTTCTCCAAAAATGCCCAGCAAATCATTCTTGCAAAAAAAAATTTGCATTGGAAGGGATTGAAAGTTTGTTTTTGAGCAAATACATGCAAAAACGTTTCATATATTTGCATCTTAAGATTACATTTTGTAGCTTGGAATTGGTCAAAATTTTCTAAGTTGTTGTATGCAAATGCACTTGGAGAATCTGATTTTGGGAAAGACAAGTTCATTTCAACTTCTTCTTCTTCCATTTTTTGGCTCATTGAGCTCCAAGTAAGTAAATGTATTTGATTTTTCTTGTGTTTCTCACTTGTTTTCCTACATTGTTATTTTTTGTGGTTCATTTTTATCCATTTGTTCAAATGTAGCCCATGTATTTTGCATTTTGTGTTTAAATAAGTTGAAATCTTCTTTTATCAAATGCATAAAAATCATCAAACACTCAAAAACGAATTTGCATGTAGAAGATTTTCTTTAACTTTGTCATGTTTGAGTCAATAGCAAGAGGTATGTTTTTGTTTTTGTTTTTGTTTTCTTGCTTGTTTTTTTCTTGTGTTGTTTCATTTTTGGAAGAAAGTTGAATTCATCTTCCCAAGAATGCAAGTTCATACATGCTTCCTTCAATCATGCCAATTCATCCTTCATTCCCCAACACGTGATTGCATCTCCCAAACTCATTACATGTAAAAACATGTCATTTTCACTACATGTAATTTGTTGATCCCTAAAGTTTTGATGTCTATTAGTGTCTTACACTTAGTCATTTTCTAGGAAATGTTGGTCGGTCATCACTATGACCGAGTCATCATATATAGGCCGAGTCATGTATAATGTACATTTACCAAGCAATAGTCACTAGCGAGTAAAACAGTGGTCACCGAGTACTTTTGTATTAGCTGAGTCAGTTGTTTTTGAGTTATGTAAAGAAGACAATGTCGAGCACCAGAGTATAAAGAACAGTGAATGTTGAGTGCCAGAGATATCCAATACCGAGAAAGCCAGAATTGACATATGTGTTTTTTATGGCACAAAGACTTAGGTAAACCGTTTTGGCCAATATTTATATTTCATTAGTTGTTTGTTGAAGGAATCATGGAGGTGATTACACTCTTATATTGTAATCATTAATCCCTATGTAATACATGGAACCAATCAGAATTTGGAAGAGGTTAAGCGGCAAAATGAGATAATCTAGATCATAGATCTTAAATCTTGGAGAAAGTTAATTATCTATATAAGATGTGGTCTAAACCCTAAAATGATGTATGAGTGGAAGGAAGAAGTGTGACAAAGAGAATATCTTCAGAATGGAGAAGTATTCTGATAGAGTTCAGTGACCGAGTAGAACAAAGCAAAGTAGTGAAGGGCAAAACAAAGACATACTTGATAGATGAGATCAAATCTATACTAGAAGGAGAAGATCTGTAATAAGCATCATAGTGCAAATTGAAGGATCATGTACTGAGACATTTTAACAAGTGTATTAGGGTAAATCTTTTAACAGAGTGGTTTTGATAGACCTTAGTAAATCTCTTAACTGAGTGCTTACTTAGTTGTAAGTCTTAAATCCTTTTACAAGGTAGAATGTATAAATCTTAAAGCTCTTAATGGGGAAGACCCCTCACAGGGTAGATCATATTTTGTGATCAAATTTGTAGCCCTAATAGGTAAAATTTATACTGCAGTAGTGAAGATTCTTGGGTGTCATCCCCACCCCAGTTTTACCTTTCAAGGGTTTTTGGGTAACCAAAATCATTATGTTATGTTTATTTTCATGGGTGATGTTTCGCTTATTAGATCCATTTCATTGTTGAGTTTTATGTTAATGATATGAAAGGTTTCATTTATGTCAAAATGGATAAATCAGTGATATCAGATTCACCCCCCTCTCTCAGTATCATATTTTCCCAATAGATTTCCAATAGTAATTACCTCTAAAGAACCTGATTTTGGTAAAAGGTCACTCTTTTAGATACCAAAATTATCATTTACACATGTCCATATGCATCTAACTTTCATTCTTGACCATACAAAAAAAGCCCCACATGCAATCCATCTTTATAAGTCTGATTTTTCCCCTTTGTTTCACTTCCAGCAAACACATGTATTCTATAAGTATCTAATCAATACTCTGAACACCTTGTTCTTCATAGATCTATCATTGCAAACCAAAGCTTAACCCTCTCATGGATCTAATCTCCTCAAATGATGTATCTACCCTTTGGAATTTCCATGTTGCAGCATAGGCTATGTCAGCACCCTCAAAAGTCAAAGGAAAGATGAAATATAAATATGAAAAAGAGTTAGCTCATACCACAACCTCACTTGTTTCATCAACTCTTGATCAAATCTCAGATATAGAGATTGGGTATGTTGACATGACCAATTTCTTGCAAAGGCTTGATAAAGTCTAGGGAATGGAAAAGATTTTGACAAAGCTATAAGGGGAGCTAGAGAGTTGCCAAACAATAGAAGTGGACGTCGCCAGTAATCTTAGGCAAATATGATGCGAAGTTCTTACCAAAGATGATAACCTCTTCACTGAAGATGAAATGACTACGTAATATACTGACAAAGTTAATGTTGATTTTGATTCTGAAGAATTTGGAGCACAGACAATGAACAAATTCGCTACATATAAATTTGTGGCAAAAAACTTAAGGGATTCTCTTGCAGATGATTACAAAGTTGTGAAATCAGCATATACAAATGCAATCCGAGTTGAATCCATTTTAGAGACAATGAAGATTCAGATATTCCTATGATTCATGATTGTATTTCCAAATATAAGGCCTTCCTTGACATTTTCATGGATTAATTCACTTTTCTTCACCTTTTTTTTAGTTTTCATGCTTTGTAGATTGGAGAAGATGAATTGCATTCAATGCAATTACATGTAATTCGATTGCATGTCCTCATGACATGTAATCCAATAATTATTATCACCTAGTTTTACCAGGTCAAATTGGTTGAGTTTCTCCCACTTTTTCCTCCTTTTTCTCATTTCTTTTTCGATAAAAGGAATGGCTCTCTCATTGTAAAAACCATCTTTGTTTTATGCAAGAAAGCTCTGCCAAACCTATGCAAGCATAACTGTGATTGTGTAGTACTATTTTGGAGAAAAGTAAATAGAAAGAAATAATTGGAGCTGAAGTTGTGACTGAGTGCAATTGTGGTGAATCAATTAGGAAGTTGTGACTATAATTTAGTTTTACTCTCTTTATATTTATGTTATTCTTGTGTTTTATTAAGAGAAAAGTGAATATCAAAAACAATTAGAGCCGAAGTTGTGACTGGGAGCGGTTGTGGTAATATAAAACTAGAAGTTGTGACTGTAGGCTATATTACCATCTTATTTTCATGCACTTTTTTAGAATAGTTAGAAAGTCTCTACTTTTGGAAGTCTGTGTGCCCCAATGGTAGAGGTATTTCTTATAAACTAGATAAACTGGTCTTAGAGCCAAGCCAGTATGCTTTTCAACCAATTTTTGAGTTGGTGTTGGTTTATCGGTATCATTGTTTCCAGCTTTGGATAGAAGTGTGGTTTAGAGATTAAATTTTTTCCCATTACTCACTCATTAGGTAAGTGGATTCCTTCTTGAAAGATAAGAAGAAGGAATATTTGTAACATCCTATTTGATAATCTCTTAAACTTCTTTCTTACCTTGAGTTGATACAAGGAACGGTGAGAAGAGGGAGCCTCCCTTTAAGGTAGGAGAGACATTGTCTCATATGCTATGGCTGGTATACCTCTTTTGTGAATGGATTTTTTCCCAAAATTATCAATTGAAAAATACACACCCAACACACATACATACATATCATAATAGGAAATGAAGGAGATCAAGACATCATGTGGACCTCACAAGTGAGTAACTACAAATTTTTCCCTCATCATAAAAATACATGAAGAAAAATTAACATAAGCATAGTAACATGGGTTAGTACCTCAATGAAACATAATCGACTACATCATCATCGTATGCCATAAATATGAATGTAAACATCATCAAAACATAATCATGAAGAAACATAAGCAAGAGTCCTGAAAATGTTCATGTATCATCATAAATTAATATCAACACATCATAAAGTATCACCAAAACATAATAATAGTCTATCACAGATAGTAAGGTCCTAAAAGTGTCTGGCCACATAAACTAAAATGAAAGCATATGGAAGGGTATCACATAATCATTTGTATTTGGTCTATTTTTTATTCTTTATTTATACAAAGAACGTGTGATCAAATCTACTTGAAGGGGATTGTGACCAATATTCTCTTGAGTTATGAATCCTACACCTTCTCTAGTACATTGTGAGGTAGGAGGGCCTATAGGGACTTTTATTCCTTGTTTGATTTTCTTGATACCTTTTCCACTATAACCTTGCTTAGAAATGATGTTATGATCTACTTCATAGTATGTCTTTAATTTTGAAGGTGAAGGGATTTCATCATGGGCATGATTTAAACTTGTGTATGGATTAATAGATCTAGGAGAGTTTGTCTTTGGAGGGATATTTGTATTCCTATCATCACCATTTATAGCCACTTTGTTAGGTTGAGAATAAGTAGGATCATCTATATATTCATCTTTTCTTAATTTTATGTTAAGAGATAAGTCATGGATAAAATGATTAACATCATCTTGTGTCAAAATATGTTTATGGTTAAGATAAAATCTAGGAGAATAAGAAGGGTCTAGAGTGATAGGTGTACTAAGATTAACATGTTTAACTTGTCCCTCTTACACCAAAGTATCTTAATTTATGAGGAGAGAATCCATTACTGCTCTTTAATGTTTCATATCCATTGGAGAGATCATTGATAGGAGTATTGATTATGTCCTCATTGACAAAATATTTCCTAGAAGAGTTACAAGTGTTATTCATTTAAATATCATCTCTAGGATTGTCCTTATCTATAAAAGATTTCATGAGATATACACATTCTGATGCAAGAGCATCCTAGGATTCTTGGCAATCCTGTATCAACCAAAAATATGTTTTTCTTTGAAGGTAGATTGCTAGTTTTGATCTTGGTTTGGTGGAATTCTTGCTTGGTTTGGGGGACTGGTTGCTCAGTTTCAGTGTTTACCGGGGTGCTCGGTCTCTGAAGAACGCTCGGTGACTAAAGGTGTTGGTTCACTGGTGCTCAGTGATAACTACATTGCTTGGTCATGCTTGGCATGGTCGGTCAACTAGTGCTCGATTATTTCCTCTGTTGCTTGGTGTTCTTGCTTACCGACTGGATTGTTGTGTTGGATCGGCTTGGCCGATTGGTTCCATTGATTTGGGTTGCGCTCCTCATGTTATGGATTGACTGTTGGACGTGTGGGGACCTAGATCTGGCATGTTGCATTCTTTTATGTGGATCTGATGACCGTTGGGGCCATCTTTGAGAGTTTACTTATTTTGTAAGGCTATGTGAGAGCCGACTGATGTTTTAGCATTTAATATTTATTTGTAAGGGTTTATTGTTTCATCAGCCAACTTGTGGTTGGGAATCAATATTTATAGGATGCTTGGGTAGTCATTTAGGGGGGAGATAGTGGGAAAGAAGGTTAGTAGCCTGCAAGCTTAGGAGCAGGAAGATTTCTTGGAAGTTTGAGTACAAGTTTAGATCTTTCCTAGGTGCCTACCAGAGTGCTGCCTATTGCAGACCAGGGCTAGCTGAATGCTGATGTTGTGGAAAAGATTTGGATCCTGCGAGATCTTGTAGACTGTTATTTGTTTTGTATTTGGTCGTAACCAGGAAGGCCTTACAGCCTGGCACATTGCATGTAATCGGTGATTTGATGAATAAAGACTTATGTTTTGTTTCAGATCTATTATTGTTTTGTGTATTTCCATTGCATATTGGTTTGGCTGCAAGGTCAATCAGTCCTTAATTGGATCCACCAGCCTTGACTGCATCACATTCCATTATCTTCCTCAAGAATTATATCATATAACAACATGAAACATGTATACAAGATTTGAGAAATAATTTATAATTAGGAAATATTTTTTAAATCCTTATAATGAAATATATAAGAGTTCTATGAATGAATGCAAGCAACATAAAATGAAAGAAGTATTATCTACTACATGATTTTGGCAAATAGAGCTAAGAAGCAATATAATAACATGAACCAATTAGATTTTATAAACTCTATCATGAAAGATCAAATCTAAAAATCAAATGTAAGTAGTATCAAGTTCACCAAGATGTAATGTGGGGATATAGGGTTCACTAGCTTATGTGTGCAACTTGAGAACTAGAACTATTTCCACTTTAGTTACTTTGAAGGAGAGTGGATCCATAAAGCTCAACCTCAAATTTGATTAAAAAAGGATTGATCACAAGGTGGATCCATCAATCCTTGTGAATGAGTTTGAAAGGATGCATAAGATATGTATGTTGGATGTTAAGTCTAGGGGAAAGGGTGAGAAAAAGAGGGTTTCCAACATGTGCAGTACTACAAAAATCAAATAAAAAAATAATAGTGATAGATTTGAAAAGAAGAGGTGGAAAGGAACCTATCAATGAAATCTAAGCTAGAATCAAGAGGACTATTTTAGTAGGGGTGATCTTGACATGGGAATACTAGATGCAGATAGAACTAGTGTTTTTATGATTAGGATGTTGTCAAATACTTTTGCAAAAAAGTTTTCAAAAGTGTTTGAGTCAATTTTTTCTTGGAGCAAATTCAACCTTACTTTTTTGGATCTACAAAAATCCAAGATTTAAGTCTCTATCTTCTTGATCTAATTCCCAATTTGTCCCTCCCAAACCTATCACTTACACACACAAAGAGGGGAAAATTTTACGTTAATGGGGTTTTACCTAGGTCAAACCCTATTTTTGGCATTAACCATAAAATATAATTTAAATAAACTTAAATTAAAAGTGTATTTGTAATGTAGTACATGCTAGATTTGAAATTAAAATTGTGAATCTTATTCCTTGTTGATGCAATCTCTTTGAATGTGATTACAAGTGTTGATGTAATAACATGAATTTCATCAATAAACCTTATTTGATCCATAGATATCTCTTCTTCATGCACTTTGGGTTCTCTTTCTTCTTCCTCTTCTTCAGAGTCATCTCCATCCCTTATCTCCTTCCTCTTTCCTTTTTCTTTCCCTTTCTCATCCTCCATTTCTCTAATCCTCTCTTCCATCTCTTGGAATCTCTTGGCCACTTTTGTAGTCATCCCATTTGGAGGAATTATGCTAGCCTCTCCTTCACTCTCACCTTCCAACATAAACCAAGTCCTTATTCTCCAACAATCAGACTATCTCTGGTACCAATATGATGTAGAGGCCAACTAGACAAGATGGAACACTACTCATCTTTGTACAACTCAACATACAACCCTCCCTTATCATGGATTACTAAAATCACTCACAAATCCATCAACACCTTCAAGGTCTTCTTTGGCACAATAAGGATAAAACCCAATAGGGAAACATAATGTGTTCACGAGGTGGATTAGATAGATGCAAATCTAATCATATATCTCATTCACCAAAACATTATGAGTTCAATTATAACAAATTGTAAGACTTTTCTACAAGGTAACTTCACACATAACCTTGTCACCTTGGGGTTTAGACACATCAACACTTCAAGGTTGTGTTGGATTAAAATTTTGTGTTTTTCTTCATCTAAGGACCAAAACCTTCACAGTTTCATCATTGGTTTAGACCCTTCAACTTTGTTCATAGCACTTGCTTCTCAAATATGTCTAATTGCTACTAGCCCTATCCAATGGGTAATTTTCCATTTTCTCACAAACCCTTGACCATAAGCCAAATAAAACCACCATTATGTATACCCTTTATGGAGTTACTAAATATATGCAAGAATAAATTCTTGACCCTCCTAATTGATAGGAAATAATTACTAATTGTAGTAACCTAAATGAGTTATTAGGCCTTCATTTACAAAGAGACCCCACTCAAATTCACTCTCCCAAAAAAACCAAGGCTTTGAACATCTCTTCCCAATGTCCACATACAAAATGTAACATTAATTATTGTCTAACTCCTTTAATTTTGAATTTGCAACTCCATTTGCACTCTCTTCCTATTGTTCTAGGTCAATCACATTGAGATGTCTGGCCTAGGGATTGATGAAAAAAATTACCAACATTAGAGACCACTCCACAACTTTCAAAATATTAAAATATATTCTTAGACCTAATTTTCCTCCCAATAATTATGATTTTTGGATAGTGGGAAGTTAGGTCTTACTTTCCATGAATACACAATCCTAGGTTTGTGAGGGTTTCATACCAGTCTAGATAAAATTGAGAGTAACTTGCTTAAACCTTAATTAATTTTCACCAAACTTGTTGAAAATGAAAGGTAACTCATAGGCCTACTTGAAAATGTACATTAGTGGATCTTACGAATCTATACAACTTCGTACCATTCAAGAAAAGTTATAGAAAACTATAAAAATCAAAATAATCTCTTAATCCTGGAAAACAAAATCACATTCCTCCCTCATGCCTCAATCCAAAGAGGAATTTATAAGACATTTTTCAACTATTTGAGCCAATTCCAACCAGCCATTTGAACTAACTAGCCATTGGATTACAAATTGATAACTTTTCAAAATTTGCTTTACACCTTTTTGTAACTTTTGCATTTTTTTCTCTTTAAGCACCAAATGAACCTAATGACCACTATCACTTGACCATTATGATAGACACTTCTTAAAACATGAAAAAAAATTAAATATACCATTTCTAACACACTTGGAAGTATTTAAACCATTTTTACCAATCAAGTCTTTACAAGACAATTTAGAACCTTATGGTCATTTGGCCTTACAAATTGGTTTCCAAAACAATACAAAATATTTCCTAATATTCCTTTGAATCTTATTAAAAACTTGACTCATTTAAAAGACACAAAATTATTGATGAGCCTCCTTGACCCATGGGTTCTCCTGTACCATACTCTAGGGCTGAGAAAACAAATCTCAAGTTCCCTTTGACATCGGGTCTTCAACTTAAATTCCATTGTACTTGACATCATCCTCTATCATCCAAGTTGCATCTTCCTCGGGAAGGTTCTTCCACTTGACTAGATACTCTTTGGTAGTCTTCCTTCTTGTCCTCTTCACTTCTTGGCTGTCCAATATGCACTCCAACTTGACTGGTTGGCTTGGTGGGAGGTCTTTGGCCTAATTCTCAGTCTCTTCATCTTCTTCACCTGCATCAAATCCTACATTGACAGAGCCTTTTTATTAGACACATTAAAGATAGGTGAAATAGATATGCCTTGGGGTAATTCTATCTCATAAGAGTTATTTCCAAATTTGTGCACTATTTTTCAATGCCCTATTTTCTTCATCATTAGTTTGGTATATTTTCTCTTGGAAAGACTTTCTTTCTTCAAGTGTGACATGACTAGATCTCCAAATTTAAATTGTATATCTCTTCTTCTCACATCTTCTCTCTCCTTGTATTTCTGCACATTATTTTTAATTCCTCCTTAAATTGTTGGTGAATGTCTTTTATTGCCTCAATAAAGTCATCTTCATGTGCACTTCTTTTGTCCATTCTCTTCAATTCTCTGAGTTCAAGGACTCCCCTAGGATGTAGACCATATACTATCTCAAATTTACTTTTATTTGTGTTCATGCTTGTGGATTCATTATAGGCATACTCTACCTAAGATATGATGACATCCCATGATTCTTCATGTTCCTTTCTTAAACATCTAAGAAGATTACCCAAAGATATATTGCAACCTCTATTTGGCCATCTATTTGGGGGTGGTATGTAGAGCTAAATGATAGGTTGGTTCTAAGCCTCTTCCAAAGATTCCTCTAGCTATTTCCCATAAATTTAGAGTCTGTGTCTAATACAACATAGATAGGTAAGCCATGAATCCTTGCAACATCTTTAAAGAATAAACCTGCTACATGTGAGGCATCATTAGTGAATTTACATGGGAGGAAATGTGTCATTTTATTAAACCTTTCCACAACTACAAAAATAATATAAAAACCTCCTTTAGTCCTTGGAAAACCTCATACAAAGTCTATACTAACACTCTCCCATGGCCTACTAGGAATTGGAAGAGGTTGGTACAATCCATCATTGGATGAAGATCTCTTCTCTAAACAAAAATGTCCTCTTAAGCTTCCACTAAACTTTTCTCTCACTATATTTTTCATCATAGAACATTTGGGAATACACAAATGGATGCCCTTAAATAGCAGTTCATCCTCCAACATGTATTCTAAGTATTCATGATGGAAAGAATCAACAAATTATTTACAAACATCAAATAATTCCTTGAAGTCCATATCATCCTTATACATACCTTTGAGGGATTCAATTCCCATACTCTGCAGCTACACCTCATGTATTTCTAATGTTCTCCTAATTAATGTGTATGCTACCTTATTAGCCTGGACTTTTTTGTGCTTGATTGTGAATGTGTATGTCTGGAACTATTCCACTCACTTCATATGTTGGTGATTCAACTTGTCCTGATTGTTCAAGAAACTTAAGGCATGGTTGTCAGTAAACACAATAAATTCCCTAGGCAACAAGTAGTGCCTCCACTTCTTTATAGCCTACACCATTGTATATAATTCAAGATCATAAGAGGAATATTTCCTCTTGGATTCGTTGATATTTTAATTGAAGAAATCCACAAGTCTTCCCTCCTGGCTTAAAAATGCTCATGTGGCATGGTTTCTTGCATCACACTCTGTAGTGAACACTTTGTTGAAATCTGGTAACACCAAGATTAGTTTTTGAGCCACTCTTTTAATGAGGTATTCAAAACCTTCAGCTTTAGTCCAAACAATTTTACATTTTCTACCCTCCTTTATTGTTTCTACTATAGGTGCACATACATTGCTAAAGTTATTGATAAATTTTCTATAAAAAATGGCTATCCATGGAAACTTATGACATCACTTACTGTTCTTGGGGTAGGCCAATTGAGGATGGCTTCTATCTTGGATGGATCCATCTTCAAACTACCTCTTGATATTACAAACCCAAGGTAAATAAGTCCTTCCTTCATAAAGTCACATTTCCCCAAGTTGATCATAAGATTTTCTTCATGCAATCTTTTCAACATCATGTCTAGGTGTTTCAAGTGATCCTCACTTGACCTACTAAATACCAATATGTCATCTAGATACACCACAACAAATCTAGCAATAAAAGGTTCCAAGACTTTAGTCATGAGGCACATAAAGGTGCTTGGATCATTTGATAGCCCAAAGGGCATGACCAACCACTCATATAGGTCATAATTTTTTTATATGGTAGTTTTCTATTTGTCCCCCTTCCTAATCCTTATTTGGTGATAACCACTTTTGAGGTCATTTTTTTAGAAATAAGTTGTCCCGCCTAAGCAATCCATTAGGTCCTCTCTTCTAGGAATTGAGGCCTATATCTTATAGTGATCCTATTGATTTCCCTAGAATTAGTACACAATCTCCAAGTACCATCCTTATTTGGTGTCAAAATAGTGGGTATTTCACATGGGCTGAGGCTTTTTCTTACCAATCCCTTATCCAACAAATCCCGCACTTGTCTAGCAATTTCCTCATTCTTTGAAGGGATCATTTTGTAGGATTCCTTATTAGGGATGGCGGATCCTAGTATCTGATCAATGTGGTGGCCTATGTCTCTAGAAGGGGTAATGAATTAGGATTTCTTCTATCACTATGCCCTTATATTTCTCTAATAGGTCCTACACTTCCTTGGAAACATATTTATTCTTACCAATAGATAGATTTGGTTCCTCTTTTGGCTTAAAAATTAATGCAAAGCAAGGACTATTATCTTCCTTCATAATCTTCAAAAAATCATTCTCACCTATTAACATAACACTTGGACCTATGTGCTTATCCATACCCTCATCAAGCAAGGGATTCATGATACAATTTACACCATTTTTGGTTATGACATAGGATTTTTTCTTCCCATCATGTTGGGCCTGCACATCATAATACCATGGATTTCATAATAAAAGGTGGCATGCATCCATGGGGATCACATCACAAAGGACCCTATCTTTACACTCTCCTATCTAAAATTCCACCCATGATTGATCATTGACTAACTCTTGTTGCCCCTTACTCAACCAAGACACTTTGTAAGGGGTAGGATGGGATGACTTCTTTAATTTTATTTTTTCTACCATTTTTATTGAAACAAAATTCTCAATTAAACCATAATCTACAATAACTTTACATATCTTCCCATTTATTTTACAGGTGGTTCTGAACAATGACTTTCTTTGAGATGGCTCTTGCACACTTGGCACCTTCAAAAATGTTCTTCTCGGCATCAAAATTTCTCCATACTCTGGATTTTTAGATTTGGTTGGAGCATTAACACTCTGACTATCTTCTTCTTGAATCAATTGGTTCCTTATCTCTCCTCTATGAGAGCTTGAGTCTTGTTTCTCGGGACACTTGTTTGTAGAGTGTCCTACCTGGTTACAATTGTAACACCTTCTTGTGAAAAAACTTGGGCCTCTACTTGGTCCTCTAAATATCCCTCTTCCATTGGGTCTCCTTCCCCTAAAGCCTCCTCTTGAACTCGATTCTCCACTCTGCTTCTTGTGGATAGACTCACCTTGGGGTTTCTGAAATTGGTTTCTTCCCCGAAAATTTCATCTTCCTCTTAAGTTCCTTCCACCTATGCCCCTACTATGTTGATCACTCCTCTTCAATTTTTCTTTTGTCCTCAAAGCCATCTGAAACCATTCATCCACTTAGATTAGGTTTCATAAAACTCATATCACCTTAAATACTAAAATTGAGCCCATTCTTGTATCTAGAAACTTTTTCTTTCTCATCCTCATAGTGCCCTGCCATTAGGCATAACTTGTGGAATTCCTCTATGTAGGAAGCCACGTCCAAATCTTTTTGTTTCAAATTCTAAAATATTCTATATATTTTCACTTCATAATCAGTTGGCATGAATTATTCCTTTATCTTGGTTACCATTCTATCCCAAGAGTTGATCATATTCCTTCCCATCTTTACTCTTTCACCCTGAGTATAATTCTACCAAGTCAAAGTGGCCCCCTTTAACTTGGTCTTAGTGAATTTCACTCTCCTACCTTCAGGAACTTCACTTAAATTAGTTGTTTAAGGCATATATCCATTCCAACACTTCATCAGCATCCATCTTCCCACTATACATTAGGAGATCTATTTTGACATTAGAAGAGTCTTTGTTCACTATCTTCAATGCATCAATAAACCTTCTCTAATCTACAAGTATCTCTTCTTCATGCACTCAGGGTTCTCTTTCTTCCTCTTCTTGAGATTCATCCCCATCCCTTCTCTCCTTCCTCTTTTCTTTTTCTTTCTCTTTCTCATCCCCAATGGCTCTAAACCTCTCTTCCATCTCTTGGACTCTCTTGGCCACTTCTGCAGTCATTCCCTTTAAAGGAATTATGCTAGTCTTTCCTTCAATCTCACCTTATAACATACACCAAGTCCTCTTCCCCAACAATTAGACTATCTCTACTACCAATATGATGTAGAGGCCAACTAGACAATATGGAACACTACTCATCTTTGTACAACTCAACATACAAACCTTCCTTATCAAGGATTACTAAAATCACTCACAAAGCCCTCAACTCCTTCAACATCTTCTTTGCACAAAAAGAATAAGACCCAATAGGGAAATAGAATATTTTCACAAGGTGGATTAGACAAACTCAAAGGATCATATATCTCATTCACCAAAATATTACGAGTTCAATTACTATAATTTTTAAAACTTGTCTACAAGGCAACTTCACACATAACCTTGTCACCTTGGGGTTTAGATACATCAACACTACAAGGTTTTGTTGGCTCAAAATTGCGTTCTTTCCTTCATCTAAGGGCCAAAACATTCACAATTTCATCATTGGTTCAAAACCTTCAAATCTGTTCATAGCATGTGCTTCTCAAATGGACCAAATTGCTACTAGCCATATCCAAGGGGTATTTATCCATTTTCTCACAAACCCTTGAGAATAGAAAAAATAAAACCACCATTACAGATACCCTTTAGGGAGCTACTAAACATATGTCAAAATCAATCCTTGACTCTTAGAATTGATAGGAACACAATTACTAATTGCAGTGACCTAAAAGGGCTATTAGGCCTCCATTTACAAAGCAACCCCACTCAAATTTACTCTCCCAAAACAACCAAGGCTTTGAACATCTCTAACCAGTCTCCAACATACAAAACCTAACATTAATTAGTGTCTAACTCCTTTAATTTTGAATTTGCAACTCCATTTCCACTCTCTTCCTATTGTTCTAGGCTAGTTGCATTGGGATGGCTAGCCTAGGGATTGATGCCAAAATACGCCAATATCATAGACCACTCTAAAACTTTCAAAATATTAAAATAAATTCTCAAACCTAACTTTCCCCCAAGAATTAGGATTTTTGGATGGTGGGAAGTCGGCCCTTTTTCACGATGAATACACAACCCTAGGTCTATGAGGATTTAAAGCCAGTCTGAATAAAATTGAGAGTAACTTGCTTCAACCTTAATAAATTTTTACCAAACTTGTTTAAAATGAAAGGTAAATCAAATTCCTACTTTAAAATGTACATTAGTTGATCCTACCAATCCGTACAACTCTGTAATATTCAAGAAGAGTTATAAAAATTTGTAAAAATCATAACAATCTCTTATTTTTGGAAACCAAAATTACATTACACCCTCATGCCTCAATCCAAAGTGGCATTTATAGACATTTTTCAACTATTTAAACCAATTCCAAATGTCCATTTGAACTAACTAGCCATTGGATTACAAATTGACAACTTTTTAAAAGTTATTTTACACCTTTTTGTAACTTATGCAATTTTTTCTCTTTGAGCACCAAATGAGCTTAATGACCACTATAACTTGACCATCATACCAAACACAACTTAAAAAATGAAAAACCATCAAATCTACCCTTTCTAACACACTTGGAAGTATTTGACCAATTTTTACCAATCAGGTCTTTACAAGACAATTTAGGACCTTATGGCCTTTTGGCCTTACAAATTGGTTTCGAAAACAATAAAAAATGTTTCCTAATGGTCCTTTGGAACTTATTAAAAACTTTATTATTAAAAGATACAAAATTATTGACGATCCTCCTGGACCCATGGGTGCTTCTACACCACTAGGGAAGCCCTATCTCAAACATTAAGGTCACCCTAGGAGACCCTTTCCTAGGTCAAGATTTCCCCAAGCAACCTTGATCAAGATCAAGGGTTCCCCAAGATATTTTGATCTAGATCAAGGGTTCCCCAAGAGACCTTTTCATACTAGATCAACCTTTAGATCAAAGATCATAGGTCTAGAATGTGATGAGAATGCCATTTTTTGAGCCAATGTGAAAAAGGTCAAACATGATCAAGCCTAGAAGGCCAAAAATGCTAGAATGAGGCCTATGTGAGTATGAAATTGTAAAGGGATACAATTTATAATAATATAGATGCAAAACTCAATTTTGAGAAAGTTAATACTTCTTTTCTTCAAATATTCTAAAATATTGAACCAAGAGACAAGAAGGTGATAGGTTTTCTTGAAATGTTATTTCTTGAGTTGGAACCACTGCTCATACATGATCTTTATATTATAAATAAAATGATATAGAGGAGAGCCTTTCTCCTAAATTTTAAGGTGTTCTTGATGAAATTATTTTCAATTAGATTATTGAAAAGGTCTCACTAGAACATGAATGTATTGATGAAGATAAAGTTTGTGTAGATCAGCTCATGATAATGCATGTCAAAAGACTGCAAAATAATTCATAGACCTTGAAAATTAATAATATGAGAATGAATCACTAAATTCCCTTAGCAATTGCATACAACCTAAACAAGAAAAGAAAGGTGAATAAATAATGATTTAAGAAGACACTCGTGAGATTTTCATTCCCACTTGGTGTCTTGAGGCTTCAAATAATAATTTTATTTGTGGAGAAGATGTCTTTATTCATTTATTATTGATCACTGAAGAGGATATTCATGTTGATGAAATTCAAGGTACAAACTTATATTCCATGTATTCACTAAGTAACAAGATTCCAAAGTTATGTTAAAAGATAGCCAAATGTTGTCTCTAAAAAATAATCTTATGGATGTTCAGGAAAATACTTGTGAGGTGGTCATGCACTCTAAGTTAGAGCTAGTTGTATCCTTTAGAGTTCTTGTCCCTAGTTAGAGCCAACTATTACCCTTATTTTTGACTTACCCAATTTTTGAATATTATGTTAATATTATTCTCAAGCTACCTTGAGACATTCATAAACTAAGGATGAGTTGGCTGGCTTTTCCAACATCTTCAGTGGCTCATTGTCTTTAAAATATATTATGCACCGACTCATTTGCACATTGTCTTTACAAGTTGTCAAAATTTTTATAAGGTGAAAAAGTTTCATCAATATGAGTTAGTCATCATGCCAAAGCCAAAGGTGAATTCTAGGTATAGAGCATATTGTGTTGTACTTTAATCACCCATAGAGAAAATAAAAATGCATTCTCATGAAACATGAAAAAATAATCAAATAAGAAAAAATACAAAGTTTTATCAAAATCCAATCAAGAGTTATGTTCTCACCAATACCCTATGAAATGTGAAAGGCTTTTTAGTCCACACTTGCTTTTGTCATTAAGAGCTTATTAGTGATAGGAAAAATCCCTAATAGCTTATTAGGTGATAAAAATCTTGAAGAGCTTATTAATTGTTTGAAAATTGATTGTAAATAATAGCCATCACCATTTGCAAGATTTTGATGCTTTGATTTTCATCAGCTTATATTCAAAAATCATTAAATTTTGTCCTTATAACCTCATCATAAATAAATTTTCCTAGGTTGTGATCGTTCTATCTTCTTTGATGTCTAGTAAAAATTTTAGAGAAAAATACCTTGCTAGTCAAAAGTTATACCTATTTTTGTGTATCAAGATTCAAGGTTATTATGGGAAATATTAAATAATTTTTGGAATGATTTTAATACTTTTAAATTATATTATTTTATTACCCATTAACCTTCATTTTGATTTTTTTTATTAGGGGATGGGAGGGGGAGGAGGGGGTTTGTTGAATTCCTTGAGTTATATTTTAAAACCTTTTGCCAACCCTTAATGTGCTCAAATGCTAAAAAATCCTCACTTTTGAACTTCCAAAATGCTCGCATGCTCACAACTTTGAAAATTTATAACAATTTTCATTCTCTTTGTTGATTCTTAGATGCTCATGCTCTCACAACTTCATAACTTTTTTCACTCCCCTTATTGATGCTTAAATACTCACATGCTCACAACTTCAAAACATTGTAACTCTCCCTTTGTACATTTTGTTGAGAAATTCTTATGACATTTCTTATTTTGCATATTTCAAGTTTGTGGAGAAAATTTGTTTTGCAATTGATCTTGGTTGTTTCCAACATGGTATCAGAGCATACTTGCAAAAAGTCTCCCTTTTAGACTTGATTTTGAGAGCATGTCATGGGTATGAGGTGAAGAAAGGAATTTGATGGAACAAAATGGATATTACGGTTGCACTTAGAAGGGCCAAAAACCATTATTTTCATATAAGGTATTTCATATTTTGGCGACTAGAATTTTTTTGTGTTTTTGGCACCTCCTAGCTATTTGTGTCAATATATCAATTTGTGTGCAGGTCAAAAATACTATTTTATATTGTAATTCTAATTTTTTTGTGTGTAAAAATATCCAAAAGCATTTGCAAAAAAAATTAGAAAAAAAATATTTTTGGTACTAGTGTAGCCCGTACTACGTGGTCATGTAGTTTTCTTAATCATTTTTTTTTTAATTGCAACCTACAATATATTACTTGGGAATATTTTCTTTTTTCCTACTCAAATGCCACATATGCATCTAGTTAGCAATCCACGTCCAATTAGCATGATGTTATCTTTTTTGTCCCCATGTTTGCCCCCCTTTTGTTGCCAAGTTTTGTTTTTACTCTTAACTTTGGGAGGTGACTTATCAGTCATATGGAGGCCTTTTTCAATAAAAAAATTCATCGTGCTTTATTTTTCATACTCTATCCATTGGTATGGTTTTTTTGGCAGAATGATGTACATTTTTTTTTCTAGTTTTGTATTTCTCAAAGGATACCTTACATAATCCTAGTTTTTGGAACTTTGAGAGGCTCAATTGGGCTCATGCATGCACATTTTTTAAGTTGATTTTTTTAACCTAAATTATGTTTTAAGCTCTACGTAGTGGTGATGTTTATTTTACTTGACAATATTCTAGAATATTAAATTATGATTATGCCACTTTTGAAGACTTGTACGTCCTTTATATTATTTTAATACACTAATATAAAGTGTTATAACATTATATAGTACTTTCAGGGGGGTCTATATTTTTGCATCATGGGTTTTATTATTTTGTTTTTATCAACTTATTGAGTGTTGAAAGATAACTTGATATATGTCTATCCACCCCTTGACATAAAACATATAAGAATTCATTCCACAATGTATAATTTTGTAAATGCACTCATATAAAGTGGCACATAACTATTTTTTAGTTGGTTTTCCATCATTACACTTCTTCATCAAAATTAAGGGGAGGACCTCATTAGTGCTACATATCGCTTGTACTTTTCCATTTGTGTTCTTTGATCATCCATGTTAAACACTAGACACTTATAAGTAGTGCACTACATGACACTTTTTATTTATTTATGTGTTCTTGTATCTCTTGATCTACATCTCTGGAGGTTTTTTGATTCTAGAGTATACACTAGTTCATCTTTCAATAGAGTTTACAATTCATGACATGCTTCAGGAGATCTTCATCATCATGTTCATCCTCGTATATACATCTTTGTAGAAGGTTTTATACCAAGTTCTTTCTCTCTTTTAAGAGGGGAGTTTTTTTCTCACACATAATCTTGTCCCTTTCTATGTTTATGAGAGATCTTCATTTTGTACATGAGTACCTTATTAAGCCATGTTGTTGGGATTCATCTTCTATGTGATTAAATTACTCCCTATTTTTTTCTTAAGAGAGGGTATTAGTGTAAAAGGTATTTTACATAACTAGTTTTCTTTAGCCTACTAGTTGAGTCCTATTCACACTATGTTTAAGCTCGCTTAGAGGGTTGAGATATTATCTCCTCACCTTATATAGACTCACCAAGTGCCCCAACATGTGGCCATAGCTCCTTCTACTCTTGTTACATACTTAGAGGGGTAGTAAGAGTTTGACTCATATCTTCTAACCTCTTTTTAATTGCCTTTATATACAAGGCACCCTCTTTGTACATCTTAGTGACAATTGCTTATGATATTTCTCATTTTGTATCTTTCTTGTTTATGGAGAATATTTGTTATCGTAAGTGATCTTGGTTGTTTCCAACAATCCTCACTCATGAAATGTTTTTAAATTTTAAATTACAAAAATTATGTTATTTTAATTTTTGCATTCAAAAAACAATAGTCAAAAAAATCTTAATAATTCTTATGTAAAGTAAATAGTTTTAGTAATTAAATAATGATAAATTATCAATTATTTTGTCAAATGATTGCATAATTATATTTTGATATTCTTTCAAAATTTTAGCTTACCTAAATTAAGGATGTGACATCATTCCATCCATCTTTATCTTTTGAATATTAATATAAAAACACTTCTCTATTCAAATAACTCACAAATCACCTAAATTAAGGATGTGATACCATTCCATCCATCTTCATCTTTTAAATATAATATAAAAAAATGCATCTTTATTATACTAATAATTCACAAATTATTATTAAAAAATAAATAGGAGCACTTGGTAATAAATAAATAAGTATCATTATTTGAATGCATATCAAAGGTTGTGTCCAATTAAACAAAACATTAGAAAAAGATGTAATTTAAAATACCAAAAAAATTATTGCAATAATACAATTTCCACCACATTAAGATGTGAAAACATAAGAGTCAAAGGTTATATTAAAAGATATTATAATTTTAAAAGTTAAATAATGACAAATTATTAATTATTTTGTCAAATGATTATAATAATTACATTTTGATATTCCTTGAAAATTTTAGTTGACCTAATTTAAGAATGTGATATCATCCATCCATCTTCATCTTTTAAATATAATATAAAAATACTTCCTTATATAAATAATTCACAAATCATCTAAATTAAAAGGATGTGGTATCATTCCATCCAATTATCTTTTAAATATAATGTTAAAAAAATAATTCTTTAATCTAATAATTCACAATCATTAAATAAAAAATAAATAGCATCATTTGGAAAATAAATAAATAGTGTCATTTGAATACATACCATAATCATTTTAAGCTCTACATAGTGATGATGTTTATTTTGCGTGATAATATTCCAAAATATTAGATTCTAATTATGTCTCTTTTGAGGATTTGTACATCTTTTCTATTCTATAAATGCACTGATATATATTGTCATATTACTACATATTTTTGGGGGGTCTATTTTTTTTTCGGCAAAAGTGGACAAGCCACTGAATATATATTTTTATTTAAATAAACCTAATTCAAGAGCTCAATCGGGAAAGAATCGGTAAGAAAACCCGATATCGTCGCTTAATACAGAAGTTTGATACATTGAAGTTTTACATCCAAAATCCTTCTCGAGGGTAAAAAACAACCTATTTGCAGTTTGGAGTGAGCACATCCTCCAATTATATCACTATTCATTCTACCACAAAATCCAAAACTGTTTTATTTTAAGTTTTTGTCAACTTGTTGAGGTTTGAAAGACAACTTGATATATATGTCTTCATTGACCACCTCTTGACATAAAACATGTAAAAATCATTCCATAATAAATAAAAAAAGAACTCACATAAAGTGCCACATAACTAATTTTCAATTAGTTTTCCATCATTACACTTCCTCGTCAGTATTAAAAGGGGACCTCATTAGTACTACATGTCACTCTTGCTTTGTTATTTGTGTTCTTTGATTATCCATGTTGAACACTAGGAATTTCTAAGTAGTGTGCTATGTGACTCTTGTGATTTTTTATTTGTGTTCCTTGATCACAATTATATCTCTTGATCTACATCTTTGGACGTTTGTTGATTCTAGCATACAATAGTTCATCTTTGGGAAAAGTTTACATTTCTTGACATACTTCAAGAGTTATTCATCATATTGTTCATCTTCACATAGACATATTTGTATAAGGTTTTATCCCTCTCTTTCTCTCTTTTAAAGAGGAGTATTTGATGAAGGGTGCTCCCCTTAATACCACAAACACATAACAGAAATAGAGAAACAACAACAATATGCAAGAACAGAAAATTGGCTTCTTATTATCTCCACAAATGTGGAATTACAAACTTTCAGAATTATAATATGCAAAGCCACATGGGCATTCCCTTACAATATTCCGTAGGACAAAGCCTCGAACTATTACCCAGATCTACCACCCAGAACTATTCTGAACTACCTAAGACAATAATACAGCCTTCCTTATATAGGCAATTTTCCACCGCCTGGGAAGGTTCCAGAATTTTAGCCAATAAGGCCGACCAAACTTAGAATTATTTTATTTTACATTTTATTACATCATAGTCGGCTCAAGATAACCTTTGAAACCCGAACAAAAATTTTGAAGAAAATTATCTTCTGCCATTTCAGGTGGTCCAACTTCCGAAGACCATAAGTCATCACCAGTTGACCCGATCGGCTATTATAACCCCATTTCGGAAATGCCACGAAGCGCTCTACAGGCTTGACTAGCACAAGCACCTGTCACCCAAATTTTCGACCTCATCCGGGGCCTCTAAAGCCTTCAAAACTGAGTTCAAAGTTTCTGTACCCTGCTGCCAATACCGAAAATCTTCAATATCTTCCAATATACACTTGATCTGGCAATGAAACTTTACTGGCAGACTTATATGACCAAAATCAACCTCCAAGAAAGAAATCAGATCATTCTGAGCACATACAAAAATTACCAAAAATAGTAACTTTCCATAAATAGCAGCTCTGCACAAAATAGCCCTTATTGAATACAAAAATAGAAATATTTTTGGGTGATGCAAGATTGCTCTTACACCCAGGATGCTCCTGCATCAGACACCCAGGGAAATTTGAGAAGTGACCCTGTCACGACTCAGGTGTGCAGAGGAAAACCAAGACGGTTAACCTCCTCCTTTGTTAGCCATGAGGAATCCTCAATAGGTCGTCCTTTCCATTTGACCAAATATTCTTCATATGTCCTATTCCTTGTGCTTCTACCAACACGACTGTCCACTATATCTTCGATCTCCTTAGTGTCTGAACTAGTTGCTGGAATACTCCACTGTGCTGCTGTGATCTCATCTTCAACACCTCCTTCATGATACTCTGTCAGATCTGAAATGTTAAACACTGGTGAAATATTTAGCTCAGTAGGCAATTCTACCTCATATGCGTTTCCTGAATCATGTTTCTTCAGTATCCTACATGGTCCAAACTTCTTCATTTTCAACTTGTTATATGTACCAATCGGAAACCGCTCCTTCCGCAAATGAACCATGACTTCATCGCCAACCTGAAATTCTTTATGCCTCCTTTTCTCATCCGCCTTAGCCTTATATTGCGCATTCATCTTGTTAATATGCTTCCTCACCTCCTCATGGATGTTCTTCAAGTGTTCTGCAAAATCCTCAGCTTCAGCACTACTTATTTCTCCTTTAGCTATCTTTCTCAATTCAGATGCATTTCTTGGACTACTTCCATATACAATTTGGAATGGTGATTTACCAGTGCTCCTATTGATAGAATTATTGTATGCAAATTCCGCTTGTGGTAAAATCAAATCCCATCCTGTTGGCTTATCTCCAACCAAACATCTCAGCAAATTTCCCAAACTCCTATTCACCACCTCTGTCTGTCCATCAGTCTGTGGATGATGTGATGAACTGAACTTCAAATCTATCTTCAACTTCTTCCACAATGTACGCCAGAAATATCCAACAAACTTAGTGTCCCGATCTGAAACTATGGTCTTTGGCAAACCATGAAGTCTCACTACTTCTCTGAAAAACAATTCTGCTACATGAACAGCATCATTAGTCTTCTTGCAAGGAATGAAATGTGCCATCTTCGAAAATCTGTCAACTACCACAAAAATTGAATCATGTCCCCGCTGAGTCCTCGGTAAACCAAGAACAAAGTCCATGCTGATACCCTCCCAAGGCTTCTCTGGTACAGGTAATGGCTAATACAATCCTGTATTCTGCTTCACTCCTTTCGCCATCTGACATACTCTGCAACTCTGTACAAACTTCTTCACATCTTGCTGCAATTGTGGCCAATAATAATTCTCACCAACCAAAGCAAGGGTTTTATCACGACCAAAATGTCCAGCCAATCCTCCACTATGCTTCTCCTTGATGAGATTCTCCCTCGTAGAACTTCGTGGAATGCACAACTGACTCCCTCTGAATAGCATATCATCCTGGATGATGAAATCCAACCATTTCGTCCTGTCTAGAGTAACAGGTTCTGTACAAGCTTTCCAAGCTTCACCAAAATCAGGATCCTCTGGATACAAATTCTTGAGTTCCTTGAACCCAACCACTTCAATCTGCATTTCTGTCAGCAATAGTTGCCTTCTGCTAAGAGCATCTGCAACCCTATTAGACTTTCCACTCCTGTGTTTCAAAACAAATGTATACTCTGCAAAAACTCAACCCATTTCAAATGCCTTTGATTCAATTTTCCTTGACTATTCAAATATTGCAAAGCTCGATGATCAGTATACAAAATAAACTCTTTAGGAAGCAGATAATGTCTCCACTTTTTTAATGCCTGAACTATAGCATAAAATTTCTGATCATAAACAGAATATTTCCTCTTGGCATCATTTAACTTCTCACTGAAATAAGCAACAGGTTTACCTTCTTGGCTCATAACAGCTCCTATTGCAATACCACTAGCATCACAATCTACTTGAAACACCTTATTAAAATCTGGAAGTGCTAAAACAGGTTGTTCTGTAACTTTTTGTTTCAACAATTGAAAACTCTTTTCTGCTCCTTTAGTCCACTTAAACTCTTTTCTATCCCCTCTCATTGTTTCAGTCAAGGGTCCACAAATACTACTAAAATTTCTGATAAACTTTCTGTAAAAGCTAGCTAGACCATGAAAAGATCTTACCTCAGTAGCACTCCTCGGAGTAGGCCATTCAAGGATAGCCTGTACCTTCTCTGGGTCCATTTTTAGACCTTCTCCTGAAACTACAAACCCCAAATACACTAACTCTTTCTTCACAAAACTGCACTTCTTCAAATTAATCAGCAATTTCTCTTCTCTCAACTTCTCAAATACCATAAGAATATGCATCATATGCTCATCCAATGTCTTACTAAAGATCAAAATATCATCCAAGTAAACAATGACAAACTTACCCAAAAATTCTTTCAGAACCTCGTTCATGAGCCGCATGAAAGTGCTCGGTGCATTAGTTAGCCCAAAAGGCATGACTAACCACTCATATAGTCCTTCCTTTGTCTTGAAGGCAGTCTTCCATTCATCTCCTTCTCTGATCCGAATCTGATGATATCCACTCTTCAGATCTACCTTTGAGAAATACACAGCTCCACTCAAACAGTCCATAATATCATCCATTCGTGGTAATGGAAACTTGTACTTGATTGTGATCTTGTTTATTGCCCTAGAATCTGTACACATCCTCCATTCTCCATTCTTCTTTGGTGCTAATACCGCTGGTACTGCACAAGGACTCAGACTCTCACGGATCAATCATTTCTGTAACAGTTCATGCACTTGTCTGTTCAACTCCTCTCTTTCTGCAGGTGTCATTCTGTGTGCTGCCTTATTCGGCAAACTCGCTCCTGGGATCAAGTCCATCTGATGACTGATCTTCCTGACTGGTGGTAATCCATCAGGCACGTTATCCGATACAATATCCTGAAACTCATTCAACAAATCTGCAACCTCTACAGGTACATCCTCTACTTCTTCTTTACCAACTTTTGGAATTAAAGCAAAACATACATGCTCATGCCTCATACCATCTAGGAAATTTCTTCCATCAACAAAAGTTATCCTTGCATTACCACATACCTTTTCTTCAGTCTCCTTCAATGGTTTTAGCTTATGCCGCACTCCATCCTTTGTCAGGGAATAGGTATTCGCACGACCATCATGTACAGCACATCTATCAAACTGTCATGGTCTACCTAACAACATATGACATGCATCCATAGAGATGATATCACACAATACCTCATCTTGGTATCCGCCAATCTTGAACTTCACTAGGCATTGTTCATTGACCATGACCTTGTGGTCATCCTGTACCCAGGCAATCCGATATGGATGTGGGTGTTTCTGTCTCTTAAGCTTCAACTTTGTCACCATCTCTTCTGACACCAAATTGTCAGTGCTTCCACTATCAATGATCACATCACAACATTTACCTTCACACTTGCACCTGGTGCGAAACAGGCTCCTCCTTTGCTCAGGTTCATTCTCACCACTCAACAGGACTCTTCTGTTAATCAATGTTTCTCCTCTTTTAGCATCTTCAAAATTTGATGATCTGGCATCTTCATCTACATGTGCAACTCTGGCCTGGCCTTCATTTCTCCTGTCTGTTCTGCCTTGGCGCTGAGGACATTCAAATGCCCTATGACCTTCTTCTCCACAGTGAAAACATGTTCCACGGAAGCCACCTCTTCCAGATCCTTGTCCTCTTCCTCTTCCTCTCTGATCTCTATTATTCTGATCCTGGAAGCGATTGGAATTATTTCCGCGCTGATTCTGACTGCTACTGGCCTCATCCTTCTTTTTCGAATCTTCATTTCGGCCACCATATGATCATCCACCAGATCGTCCACCGCGACCTCTTCCGTTTTGTCTGCTCTCAAACTTCTTGTTCAACTTTTCCTCTACTTTTAGGGCAAACTGGTATGCCTCTTCAATACTGTTCATTCGAACCAGATTCAGCTTCTCCTGGATGCTTGGCCTTAACCCATTAAGGTATCGGGCAACTTTCTCCTTATCAGCTTCGGCATGGCCTGTTCTGATGAGGAGTCGATAGAACTCCTCTGTATACTCCTGAACAGATTTTCCCGCTTGCTTCAAACTTTGCATTTTCTTCAGTAGGTCAAGCTCATAATCAACAGGAATGAACTGTCGCTTCAATTTTTCCACCATCCGATCCCATCTTGTGATTTTATCTTTCCCTCTTCTATTTCGCTCCAATTGAATTTCTTGCCACCAGATCTTCGCATGACCTTTCAGTCTGGCCTTCGCAAATTTGACCCTATCAGGATCCTCAACATCTTCATACTCAAAATATTCCTCACATTCATTGATCCAGTCGATCAATTCCTCTGGGTTAAGATTTCCAGAAAATGTAGGAACCTCAATCTTAGGTCTTTTCCCGATCTTGGAAATCGCCCGAAAAAGTCTTTCTTCCTCCTGGTTCACAATTTCAACTTCTCCTTCTTGATATTCTTCTTCGGCTTCATCCTCACTTTCGTCTCTGACATTAAGATTCATTCCTCTACTAATCTCTTCTTGCAATGCTCGCACTTGTCTCTGCAGCTCTCTAACCTCAAGTGTCACAACACCAGGTCTTCCGCCACGTTCTCTTCGTGGAGGCATTTTCGAGATGCGCACTGAAACCCTAACCACGGTCCTGGTGCAAACTGCCTCACAGTCGGCGATCTGTTTACACACTCAAGAACTCCTGCTCTGATACCACTTGATGAAGGGTGCTCCCCTTAATACCACAAACACATAACAGAAATAGAGAAACAACAACAATATGCAAGAACAGAAAATTGGCTTCTTATTATCTCCACAAATGTGGAATTACAAACTTTCAGAATTACAATATGCAAAGCCACATGGGCATTCCCTTACAATATTTCGTAGGACAAAGCCTCGAACTATTACCCAGATCTACCACCCAGAACTATTCTGAACTACCTAAGACAATAATACAGCCTTCCTTATATAGGCAATTTTCCACCGCCTGGGAAGGTTCCAGAATTTTAGCCAATAAGGCCGACCAAACTTAGAATTATTTTATTTTACATTTTATTACATCATAGTCGGCTCAAGATAACCTTTGAAACCCGAATAGAAATTTTGAAGAAAATTATCTTCTGCCATTTCAGGTGGTCCAACTTCCGAAGACCATAAGTCATCACCAGTTGACCCGATCGGCTATTATAACCCCATTTCGGAAACGCCACGAAGCGCTCTACAGGCTTGACTGGCGCAAGTGCCCGTCACCCAAATTTTCGACCTCATCCGGGGCCTCTAAAGCCTTCAAAACTGAGTTCAAAGTTTTTGTACCCTGCTGCCAATACCGAAAATCTTCAATATCTTCCAATATACACTTGATCTGGCAATGAAACTTTACTGGCAGACTTATATGACCAAAATCAACCTCCAAGAAAGAAATCAGATCATTCTGAGCACATACGAAAATTACCAAAAATAGTAACTTTCCATAAATAGCAGCTCTGCACAAAATAGCCCTTATTGAATACAAAAATAGAAATATTTTTGGGTGATGCAAGATTGCTCTTACACCCAGGATGCTCTTGCATCAGTATTGTTCCCATAGGGTTTTCTCCATTTCTCTATTTATGAGAGATCTTCATGTGTACATGAGTACCTTATCAAATCATGATGTCCGGACTCATCTTTTATTGATTAGCTTAGTCCCTAAGTTTCACTTAAGGGAGAGGGTTAGTGTAAAAAGATTTTTTACCTAACTAGTTCAATTTTAGCTTTCTTAATTGATTTGTATTCACACTATGTTTAAGTTCACTTAGAGGGTTGAGATATTCTCTCAACTTATGGGAGGTTAGAGAGACTTTTGTCATGTAGACTCAGTCACCAAGTGTCCCAATACTTATCCATAGAGCCTTACACTTGTTACAAACTTGGAGATAGAGTTTAACTCCTACTTTCTCACCTCCTCTTGGTTCCCTTTATATGTAAGGCACCTCTTTGTACATCTTGGTGACAATTGCTTGTGATATTTCTTATTTTGCATCTTCCTTATTTATAAAGATTATTTATTTTTGCAAAACATCTCTAGTTGTTTCCATGAGTCTTCATTCATAACATTTTTTTTAAAACTCTAAATTACAAACTATAGTATTTCACTTTTGCATTCAAAAGTCATGAGTCAAAAAATCTTAATCATTCTTATGTAAAGTAAATAGTTTTAGTGATTAAATACTGCAAAATTGTCAACTCTTTTGTGAAATGATTACATAATTATACTTTGATATTCTTTTGAAATTTTAGCTCACCTAAATCAAAGATGTGATGTCATCCCATCCATCTTTATCTTTTAAATATTAATATAAAAAGCACTTCTCTATATAAATAATTCACAAATCACCTAAATTAAGGATGTTGTATCATCCTATTCATTTTCATCTTTTAAACATAATATAAAAAACACTTCTTTATACAAATAATTAACAAATCATTTATTCATAATTAAATAGCATCCTTTGGTAAATAAATAAATAGCATCATTTGAAACCAGTCTATACACCACCCAAAATGCCCCCTTCACTATAATTATTAATTAATTAAAAATTATTATACTCATTGTATTTTAATTTTTAATTTTAATTAATTAATTAACTATTTTGACTGCTGCATAGACGTTGACACATTTGAATGCACACTAGAGGTTGTCTCCAATAAGAATAAAAAACATTGAAAAAAATATAATTAAAAAATACCAAAAAATTACCGCAGTAACGAAATTTTCTCAGCAGTAATACATTAAAACCCAGGAGTCAAAGGTTAGATTAAAGCGGCCAGGCAGGTAAGGTATAGAACATTCATAGATGAGACATTGGTCTATGCAGTCTCGACGGCGTGGTAAGAAAACGTTTTAATCAATATGTAACAAATTATTAAAGGGAAATGCAGGCAGAATATGACAATGTTGACTCGAGTCTCCACTGGTTTTCCGCACACGTTACTTTCATGGGCTGTGCCTGCTTGAAAACAGCGCTTATTAAGACCAATGCAAAGAATAACGAAATCCATTTCCATCCTCTGCATCGAAATCATGGACACGCTATCAATTCAAAGAATTGGGCCTCCGCACAGATTTCGCTCCATGGAATTCGAATTCCGCGGGGATTCCCCCAATTCGGGCGGCTTCTATTTCAGCGCACCCACAAGCCCAACCCGATCAGCGGCCATTTTATCCGACTTTGCAAAGTCGATCAGAGCCGTGGTGCCTTTCGGGTGGGAGGAGAAGCCCGGGACTCCAAAAAAGCACGGGGCCGAAGAATTCAGCCAAGACGGCGAAGAATTCAGCGAAGACGGCGGCGATTTCGAGTTCTGCACGGGATTTGTGGTCTCGGAGGAGCGGAGGAAGTCGGAGAATTCGGGATTTGTGGTGTCGACGGCAGAGGAGCTTTTCTGCAACGGCCAAATTCGGCCCCTGCGCCTGCCGCCGCGGCTTCAGAAGAGCTTCGATTTCGAGAAACCCACCGGAAGTTTCAAAAATTGGGGGTCCTCGAAATCTTTATCGCCGCGGTCGCCGTTGAAAGAGGGGCAGAGGATGGTGAAGGAGGCGCTGTGGAGGATCACCGGGCGGCGCAGAGGCGCCGATTTTGACCCATTTGCGGCGGCGCTGCAGGGGACTGCGGAGGAAGAACGGCGGCGGCGGAGAGTCGATCGCTCGCCCGGGCGGAGGATCGGGCGGTCGTGTTCTCCGCTGGGGAGTTTCGGCTGTAGCAGGGGCGACGGACATGAGTTTAAATCGGAGGAAAAGTCTGGCAGGAGACGGAGTTTGAAGGACTTTTTGATCCGCAAGGGCAGAAGAGGGTGGAGTTTCTTCATGGGCCTGGCCCCTGCTAAGCACCTCAAGAAGCAGCAGCCGTATATTAATATTGCAAATCAAATTCAATACAGAATAGGTTGAGGTTTCGAACCCCGCCGCTTTTCTGACTGAGAAGTGCTCCTTTTGCAACCCCAATTGGCTACTGTGTAGATTACTCCGATGGTTTTGTTTTTGCTTTCATTGTTACCCCATCACCGTCCATCTGCGACCATCAAATATTTGGTGCTTGGTGTTTTTAAATGTAAAAATCTATGAGAATAATAATCATTGTAACTTTAAAGGTCGTGCCAAATGTACTTAAGAGAGTTTTCAGAAAGAGGAAAATCTATTTTACCTGTTACTTTTCTGGATTGGCTTTGATTCTGCAGGGTTTTTAATCTCCAATGTTTTTTATCAAACATTATGATCTATCATTATGGAATGAAAATATAGTGTTTAGATTGTGTCTTTAAAATTTTTAAAAACTGGAAAATTTGTTCATTTTTTGGGATCTGATTGTGGAGATTTTTTTATGTCTAATATTTTAGATCAAATGCTATGAAAACATAAAAAGAGAAAAGTGAGAGTTTAATAGACTAAGGTGTCTAAAGGCAGTGGCTAAGCTCCTACAAAATGTACTAAAGACTTAAAAAAATGTCAAACTTTTTTTTCTCAGATTCGCGAAAACACGGTGATTTTTTTGCAAATTTTTTGAAATTTGGTCAACAGTGCATTTTCTAGGAAGCTTAGCTGCGTCCGCGCCTAAATAGATGGAGTGAGGGGACATGAGTCTAATTAGCAAAGAATCAAATGAATGAAGGAATGAAGGGATTTTAATGGTGTCCATGAGACCAGCAGCCTAAGGTACCAAGAGAGAACAAATTAATCTACTTGCTGAAATTTCTCCAAGTTGACCCTTTTGTTGTGGATCAGCATTAAGAAAGTTGTCATTTTGTGTAATCTTGCCTCTTCAAAAAGTTCATTCAGACTGATCACCTGTAAGTTGTCTTCATATTGACTGTGAATATCTTAATAAGCTGCACATTCTTTGATCAAATGTCACTCTGTTTCCACCACCTCTTTGCTGCAAAAATTACAGGGTCTTTCCTCCCACACCTCTTTGGGAACTTTTCATCTACGAGTTTCACATCTCAAATGATGAGAGTTGGTCCTCAGTTGAGCAATTAGAATTTTGATATTTCTCTTAATTGTTGATCCTAAATATTCTTTATCGCCATGTTCCCATGTGAGATTAAATTCTTTGACATAATAAGCTTTTTTCCTACCTTTATGTTTTGTCCACATAACAATCTAAAGTTTCTCTAACACCCACTTTTTTATCTCTATATTAGTGTTTGGGCACAAAGCACACTATGTTAATACCGAAGAGGATGGAAAAACTAAGAGGTAGAAGAAAAAATGGGTAATGAGGAGAGGAGAAGTCAATTGAAGACCAAAAAATTAATAACAATAACACAAAATAAGTGTTACTATTATTTAATAAAAATAACAATATAGAAAATAGTCTTCAGTTGTATTTAATATCAAAAATAATATCGTTAATTTTATAATGAATAATTATTTGCTATAGTTTAATTATATAGAGTTTAATGGTAATAATAATTGTAACTTTAATGATCATTTCAAGTGCCTCTATATAGAGTTTCGAAAGGTAACTATTTCAATTTTGCAAATAAGTTTTATCATTTTGAAGTTTTAGTAAGTTTAGTTGTTGGTTGAGTTAAGGTCAAGCACTCTCAATTTTTTTTTGTAAAAAAAATTGAATATGATATTGAAAGTTATCTTGAGTGATAATTCTTTAAGGAACATAATTTTAGCTCTTTTTTTTGTCAAAATAGTCTTTTATGGATCTTTCGCTAAGAACCAAAAACATGGATTATTGAAGTAATTTCTACTGAGAACTTTTATTGAAGTGAAAAATGATCATTTGATTTTGTTTTTGAGAATTTTGTGAATTATTCTTTCAGATAAATAGGACAAAGACTAGATTTTAGAAGTGGCTCATATTTTTTAGGGTCAAGAGAATTGTATTTGAACCACATGTCCATAGATGTTAACCCTATTGAAGATATTGCAAATGTAGTTCTTGTTTTGTTGAAAATTCCTCATCTCCCTCTTATTTTTTGGGATGATATATGTTTGACTACAATTGGTAGCACTTTGGGTTACTTCATTGATAAGGTTAAGGTAAAATGTGATCTTGCATGTGCTCATATCTATGTGGAAGTAGATTTGAAGAGATTAGATGTATAGTTATATATGAAGGATCTTGACTATGACTAGTTTCCCTTCAAATTTAATAAATGTCATGAGCATAGACAATTTGCTAAGAACTATGAAAAATACCTAAAGCATCCCCAAAACACTCTACATGCTTTCATCTCAACCAATGAAAACAAACATGTCCAACAAAGGAGTTGTCAACAAAATCAAGGTATAAAACAGAGTTAAATAACTATTATTTCAAATATGTTTAAAATATTAAAAGGAAATATTTAATGTCACTCGAAAGATAAAATGGAAAAAGGGGTAGGATAATAAAGATTTTCAGAGGGAGGAAGAACACAAGAAACTCAAGTTTGATTGATTTGAGAGAAAAGAGATATGGAAGCAATAATTAGTTGATCCTCAAAAGAATGAGGAAGGGGTTGACCATATGACTTTACTATATATCATGTGGTGCTTCACAAAATGTTAAGGGTGTTATGTGTGATTTATTCAAAATCTTGGGTTGTCTTGCAATTTGGGGGTTTGATAATCCTTTCCTTTTAGTAAGGTGACTACTAAGTACTAAGATAGAAAAGTTGATTTTAAGAGTTATGATATTTTGGCTAATTAAAGTCATAGCCTTTTTTGGCTTGTCTCTAGTTGTTAGTTTTTATTTGTTGCCCGATCATTATATGGCCTAGTATATTGGCTTTATGTCACACTCATATTACCTTCTTGTTTAGTGAATATTTTGTAACATTTCTTTGAAAGTATTATAGCTCTTGTAGTATCATAAATTATCAACCTTAACAATTTCACACTAGGTTTGAAACCCACTTTAGTGCGTGTGACTAATTTAAATGTGTGATTGTACTTGATTTTGAGAACATTTTCATAAATTTGGTTTATTACCTGATTCCCAATCTTTTCATAGCACATTTTTCTAGGACTAAGTTATACAATTCCCTTGTCCTAACAAAAATGGGCTCAACTTTCAAAGGATGAAAGACAACCTTGCAATTTGTGAGAATTTACCTTTCTTTATCAGCGCACCCTAAAAAATTATTTTGAAAACTTGTATCCTAATTTCTTTCAATATTTTAAATCAATTAAAAAATATGGTCAATTGTGCATTCTAATCCCTCCAAAGAGAGTTCAAAATATTTCAACTCTACAAATGCTTTCTATGTTTTTTTAAGTTTTAGTAAGTGTAGATGTTGGTTGGGTTAAGGTCAAACACTCAATTTTATTGTTAATAAAAAAGATTATTATATCAAAAGTTATCTTGAGCGATATTTATTTAGGAAAAATAATCTTTTTTTTTCAAAACAATATTGGTTGAAACATTTATGAATATTTGGTTGAGAGTCAAAATTTAGATGGTTGAATTAATCTCTATTGAAAACATTTTTTGAAGTACGAAGTGATCATTTGAATTCATTTAAGATGGTTTTATGAATTATTCTTTAAGATAAAGAGGGCAAAGATTTGATTTTAAGAAACTTAGCTCATATTTTGTTGGGGTAAGAAATTGTTTATGAACCACATGTTAATATATTTTAATCATGTTGAAGATATTGCTAATGTAGTTCTTGTTTGGTTGAAACTTCTTCATCTCCCTCTTATTTATTGGGATGAAAAATCTTTGGATACAATTTGTAGCACTTTGGTTTGCATCGTTGATAAGGTTAAGACAAATGCAATCTTGCATGCACCCATATCTATGTGGAAGTAGATTTGAAGAGAGCTCTCCCTAAACCTATTGAATTAAATCTAGATGGATAGTTATAGATGTGTAATATAGGAAAATGGATCACATGGCCTAAGAATGCAACCTAGAAACCATTTCCACTAATCATTACATTAGGTGACAACCAATTAGGCCGAACTTTGTACCCTTGGGAGAGCTAGGCGCTTGTTGTTTGATTGTCCCTCTTTTGATTAAATTGATTTGGATATGATTCAAATTAAAAATATAAGAATTGGGGTTGATGGTGCAAAATTGGCACTAATCATCATAAATAGATAAATTTAGAACTAGAAATCAACTAAGATGTAATGAAGTGGAAAGGGTATACAAAGAGAAAGTTTTGTCTAAAATCTGAGCTCAAAATAGTTGGCCTATGTGGTTAGGTTCCATAGTCCTCATAGGAGTTCTGAGTGTAAAATAGGGGTCTTAAATTGGTCGCATGAGCCTCCAAAATACCTTCTGATCACCTAGATTATGACACTAAGTACCCTAGTCCCTACCTTTTCTACCAAATTTTGTTTGGTTGTCTATTTCTCTATCTAAATTATGCTCTTGTACCTCCAAATTGAGTTTGGAAACTATTTCTAAACCTACAAGTGCACACAAGGAGAGAAAATCGGTGTTGGGTTGTATAAGGACTTGCTTAAGTTGAACTCCAATTCTAAATCAACCCTACAAAAATGATGATGAAAAAGAGTCTACCCCTAATATGTCAGAGGATATTTATAAAAAATGAAATAGTTGAGTGGAAATACTAAATTAAAATGATTATACCTTTGATTGATGATGCAATGAGCTTAGGATAATTCCTCCAACTATTGACGCAATAAAATGATAAATTGACACAAAATCCATCATAAAAACATACTTGAAGATTTTTGTTTTAGCTTTGAATGCTCCCCATACTCAAATATTTTCTCCCCATACTCAAATATTCTCTTGATAGAAGAATATTTGCACTTGACTTGAAAATATGAGATGAGATATGATAAAATGAAGTAAGAGTGTTGCCTTATATAGGGTCTCAAGGTAATTTTGCATTTTGTCCAACTTACACTAGTGAAATTGCAATTTCAATACTAAATGATATTAAGGCGAACAAGTTGCTTCTAGAATTTTGGCCAAAAAATATTGGACTATGTGGTCATACGCCACATAGTCCTACCAAAATTGGCCCCAATTTTTAGGGAAGAAAAATAATAGGGGCCTAATATTAGATCTGGAATTAATATTGGGATTGATGGCATTTAAGTGAGGAATCAAGCGATTTGAAATTTAAAAAAGGGAATAACACCAAGTAAGCTTGAAATGGTATAAGGAAAAGGGCACACTAAAATAAGGGCCCAAAGAGGAGTGTGTTGATATTTTAAAATAGGTTATGACTCATGTTCTTGAATTGAGTATTAATTTAAGACTATAAATGGTCTCAAAGATGCTTAGAGGAGTGGAAAAATAAAATGAGTGATATGACAATATGAAATTAGATTCATTAATTACAGGAGTAAAATTTATGATACTACATTTAACCCCTACTTTAGCAAGAGTATGAACTTATACTCATACTCAAGGTAAAGTAAAGTTGAAGAGATAGAGAATTTCATAGAACAAAAAAATCAGGGATAAGATGTCACTAAACAAACCAAGGATAAGATGTCACTAATTTTGAGGGATGTGAAAGCCCCCAATCTAGATTCCTATCAATCCATGCAAAAATCTTCAAATATATGCAAAGAAAATAATTTTAGTACAAAATCAAACAAAATATTCCATGTCTACTTGTTGAAGAGACCTTGATGTAAAAACGTCTCAACTAGTAATATCATTCTCATCATGTTATTGCAAGAGCACAATTGGACTTATACAAATAAAAAGGACATACACACGAATTGATGAGAGGATAAGGTATGATTTCCATTGGACAAAAAAGCTTTTTATGTTGTGTGATTCATGTAGTGCAACAAAATGATAACACTAGCAAGCCACACTATGCTAGGAAACCAACATTTAAGGAGACACAAACAACAATGATTATACTAGCAAGCCACATTATACTAGATGACCATTATATGAGAAAATGAAAATAAATTAATCAACACTTGAGTGGTGTGGACAACAAAAAATACAATATCAAGCTATTTTATATGAGGTGACCAAGAAAAAAGGTCTAAAGATTGGTAACTATGCATCAAGGTGTGTTATGTAACACAACACTTCCACTTTGTGGGAACATCAATGAATGAATACAAGAGAATAAAAAAGGCCACATATGCCCCATATAAGAAATTAAGACATCAATATATTATTTTGTTTATATCTTAAGGAAGGTAGAGATCCTCAACAAAAATGTATGTCTTCCAAGATAGCAATAAATATCCTTGTAAAGGATGTGATTCATAAAGTGGGGAAGAGATGGTTGTAAAGGGGATATCTTGAAACAAGTTTAAAGGGATCATTTTCAAGGATACATGACTATAAATTGAGTAGGAATATGTATTTTTCTAAAGATATCTACCCTCAAAAAGAGAAGATGTCTTTGATAAAGATGACATTTTCAACAAGAGGGAAGAATGAATAATTGCATACTTTCAATCAAAAAGAGAGATCATTTATAAAATACATATGCTTTCAAGAAAGGAAGAGGTCCTAGTCAAGGATACATACCTACAAGAAAGGATAAAACCCTCATGAAGGACAAACAATTCTATGTACAAAAGGATCTAGTTCTAAAAGATACAACCTAACAAAGGGAAAGTGGATCTGTAATACCTCTCCTATGCTGATACTTGGACTTTCTGATTTGGACATTCTATTGTGATGGTTAGGACTATACATTTACGTTTATGCTTTATGGATGATGTTATGTTTATCAGATGATTAATGTGCTCATTTATGGTTATATCATTTATATGTTTATGAGATTTGAAAATCATCTATTTTTATATGTCTTATGGATCTAACCCAATGATTTAAATACTAACCATTATCATGATCTTCTATGTTGCATGGATATGTGACTGATGTGTTTTTATGACTCAGGATGAATTCGTAGTTACTCACTCAGTTGAGGTCCACACGATGTATCGATCCTAGTCATCTGCTTGCATATATTTGATTTGTATATCCATATGTATATGTATGTATCTCTTCTTGGTGATGCAGGATTGCAGGTACCGGGTATCGTCTCCACCTGGCTTCACAGGTCTAAGCGATCTCTCAAAATCCTTGATCGTTGTTGTTGTTACGGAGATATCACCAGGTTCCACAAGAAGAAACCTCACCTTTGATCCTTTTACCCTTAGGTGGGAGGTGTCGAGTTAGTCCCTTGTGTGGAGGCATTATGCGATCTTGTAGTTGGTTGATTTGTGGATCTGGTAGCTAGTTCTTGTCTTCATGGCATGTTCAAAGTTGTAAGTAGATTTTTGATAGGTATGACTTAGTAATTTATCATTATTAAAAGTTACGTATATGCATACTAGTGTGAACGAGTTGGTATGTGATTTAAATCGTGAGATTTAATATCATTAATAATAAATAATATATTTTATAATAATGTTATTTTAATATTTAATATTAATAATAATGTGTATGATTTATGGTATATGTACCATAAGCATATGGGTGCACACATATGCCTATGAATACATATATTAATATATATTATTATATAATAAATTAATTATTTGTGTGGAAGAAATTATTCTTATGTTATTCTTATTAGTGGTAAATAGGATTGGTAAATTCTATTACCATGGCTAAGTAAGTTAGGAAATTAATATTTAAGAATATATTCTCTATTTTGTCATCCTTAAATTTAGGAGACAAAAAAAAAAAAAATTAAAACCTTATTAAATAAAATATGATTACCCCTTCACGGGAATGGTTTTACAAACCATATTATTAACCATATTATTAACTATATTATTAATGGGTGAGAGGTTGGGATGGTTGCACAATTGGTTTACCCGTGCAACCACCACCTCCATTTTATTTACCAGAAGATTTCTTGTGTAAGGGAGGGGAGGAAAATATATATATATATATAGAGATATATATTATGATTGCCAGAAAAAATTTGGGGAGATTCAGAAAAGTTTGGCATTTGGATTTTGGCAAATAGAGGCTGGAGAGTTCATCCAGGAAGAGTTTGAGGCTTGCTGGAAAGAGACAGAGAGGAAGGATTCATCTTCATCAACCGGATTCCGCAGGACTCCAGGTTGGATTCCATCCTGAGAAATAGGTTTAATTTAATAGTATGAATGTGATTTTTAGATTGGTTGAAAGTTTTTGTATGTGTGTTATTATTGCAAAACATAGGTGTAATGTCGTATTATTATTGTATGGTGTAGGGTGAATATATTAATGTGTTCTGTAATAGTATATTATTGCAGACGGTTGATAGATTAATGTATTCTGCAATAACGTATTATTACAGAATGTTGAAGTATTAAATGTATTATTATAATATGTGAAACATCATTGCATTATTGGTAATAGTGTGTGTAGTATGATATTATTTTGTCAATCATCTGTACATTATACAAATGTTGTATTAGTGTAAAACAAATGCTATATTATTATATTATTCCGTCATTTAATATTCTATCAATACAAACATTTTAACATTTTAATATGAATTCATTTGGTGACGTTTATACAATATAAATATTATTTTGGTTTCTGAAATATATATGTTTCAATAAAACATTTGAGTTATGTTTTATTTTTATTTTAAAAAAATATATATAATAAAATAAAATGTCAATAACATTTAGTAAAATCATTTAAACTTTTAGTAAAATATAGGAGAAATTATAGGAGAATAATAAGGAGGAAATATAGGAGAAATTATAGGAAAATAATAAGGAGGAAATATAGGAGAAAAATAAGGAGAGATTGTAGGAGGAAAATAAAATAATGAAATACTAAATAGCCTATTTAAAAATGACTTTAAATCTATTTTATTTTCTTTTATTATTTTGTGGTAGTTTGTTTTTAGTGAATATTAAATTTGGAATATTGAAATTTCTATTAAATTTAGTTATTATTTAGTAGGAATTTCATAGTATAGTTTAGTTTATAAATTTGTGATTTTTTAGATTTTAGATTTTCATAAAACCAGACTTAGCCAAATTTCAAGATTAGTCAAATGTCAGGCCTAGACTAAAATCTAAGAAGCGTTATTTTGGCGTATGGAAATTTGTGAAAACCTTAAATGTGTTTGGCAGAGGTTATATCCAATGCATTTAGATGCCTTAATAGGGTTAGGATGTGTTTAGGAAGTAGTTTAGGGTTAGGGTTGTCTAAAGGATCAGGACATTCTAAATATCCTTAAACGTTCCTAATTTCCCTAAACGTTCATAAACTATCTTATTAGTTTCTACTCTTTGATGCAGTCTTACAAATGTGTTTATGATATGTTTTACTATGTTTGTGATGTGATTGTGACATGTGGGTTAAGGGTAGGAAACCTAAGAACCCCTAAGTGAGTGGCTCTCAGTGCGGGGCCGGGGCCCTAAAGTGGCTAGACCAGGATAACCGACTGAAGAGTTATTTAACAAGTGAAAACTTAATTAAACTTATGGGAATGGGTTAAAACATTAAAAAGATTAAATGTGCCTCGCCCATGCCATTAGTGCTAGTAAAGGCTATGGATGGGAGTGGGAGAAGGTACCTATGCGTAGGTACGATCGAATGGCGCTTGTCTGTACGAAAGGCATTCGATTCCGCATGTGCCTACTTGGGGGCCGGGGCCCAGTGTGGCTAGTACCAGGACAACCCAAGGGGTGAGGGCTATGCGATGACACTCACTTAGGTTGTTGCTTAGGATTTTCTACCCAAACCTTAGAACCCTTGTGAAGTGAATCTCATTTGTGGAATTGTTATTCAACCCTTTGTAAAAACCCAGTAAGTTACTTCTTTGTGGGCTTGGTGTTTATCTCCTAGCACGGGGGAGTGGGCCTTTTAGGTATCCACATGGTTGGGTGGTAAATCTTTTATCGAGGTATCTTTTGGTGGATGCAGTGTTTGGAGATTCATGCTTGCTTATGTACCAGTTTTGAAGAATGAAGGCTTTGTAATTATATTTCATTTTGTAAAATTATTGTTACCTCCCATGAGGAGATGAATGTAATGTAATCATTGATGTGATTCAAAATGATGTATGGGTAGACTTAGGAAAAAGGGAAAAGGGAAATGTGAACTTTATGTTTAAGATGTATATTGGAAAGGAAAAAGGATTTTGTAACATTCCAAGTTATGTAGTATATGTGCAATGTATTTAGATGAGTTTTATTTGATTTTAAAAAGTTATATTGTTCATAAAGGATACTTAGGAATATAGATGTTTAAATGGAAAGTTGAAATGAAAATATTTTGTATTTCTTAAAGATATGATGTAATTTGTTTTGAGAACTTTATCTTGTTCTTAGTTTACTTAATGGCCTTAAATGAATCATGCATTAAATAAAAGGGAACCTTGGAGGAAACTAAGTTTAGGTTTTGTTCATATTATTGTTTTGAAAATTTAAAAAAATAAATAAATTTTTGCTTAGGTTTTCTTTACGAAGAGAATCTTTGTTCTCTTCCCGGTTCCCTTGCGGGGCATGACAGGATCCTAATGAAGGAGAGAAGGATTTTGAAAACTATTCTTGCCCCTGATTATAGAGACAAGAATAATTAGGCTATTATGTTGTTATTGTAGACACCTAAATTCATCCTTTTAACATTAATTTAATTTAATTTAATTAATGATCCCAAATAACATTATATTTAATTTTTTAATTAATTATATTTTTTAAATTCATCTATTTATTTAATTAAATAAATTCACTAATTAATAGTATTTGAATTAAGTACTACCTTTCATAATGTATTTAATTTAATTTAATACATGTTCCTCCATAGTCCCTTTTTAAATAAATTTTTAATTTATTTAATCCCCTCACATTCTTTATTTCTACTAAACCATGATTAAATTAAATAAAAATTTAATTTAATCATAAATCTAACCTAGATGCTATCCTACACACATCACTTTCTATCTAATAAGCCTACTCACTAATTAACTAAGGTTAATTAGGCTAATTTTTGGATTCCTACATCCATTAGTCCTAATTATTTGCTCACACATGTGTGAGCAAATTTTCAAAAATGACCCTTTTCAAAAATTGCTAAAATTTGCACAAACAAGGCTTCTTACATTTTATGACACTTCTTACACATTCTAAAATGGTGAAAATGGACTTTTTCACGTACACATCTCTTACACACACTTACACATGTACTTGAAGTACACATTGACCTTTCACATCCCAAGTTGCTCACACATGTGTGAGCAACTCTTGGACTTTGCATGGCTTATGTGTCTCCTTGGTGGCACCTATGTGGATTCCACATAGATGCCACCTCACCCCAGCCCTCCAAAATCCTATAAATAGGGCCCTTGTCTCAAGCAAAATTCATTCATTTTTGCATTAGAGTTATTATGCTAGTATATGCTTAGATTTTTAGAGTTTTTGCTAACCATTTGGTATTTGTTAGATTTTCATTGTAGATTTAGCTTCATTAGTTCTTGTTACTTGCATACCATTGAGCTTGAGGATTTCTTTCATAGCTCCTCCTTGAGCTTCTTTGGCCTCTTACATTTGAGTGCCTAAGAGTTGCTTCTATAGCTTCTTCTTGAGCATCTCAAATCCTCATCATACTTGCATCTTAGTGGGATCTATACTTGTGTTGGGAGAGCACACCCACAAATATCTCTAAGAGCTAAAATCAAGCAAGTCTCAGGTGCACTTTCTTATTGCTCATCGGAGGTTGTGGTGAAAAGTAGTGTTTTTTATAAGTTTGTGAACATGCTAAAATAGATTTGAATATGCTCTTTGTCATTAACATTTTCATGTTTGAACTTGTTCTTAACAAGTGGATTTTCATCATATACAGTTATACAAGTATGATTGCACATGAAGTTTTACTATATCATTCATGACAATGAGCTCCCCAACAAGTAAGCTACCAATGTCACATGGTGAGGAGAAACATAATAAGAACTAAATATTATTTAGAAGGGGTAAGATGAAGGTGAAACTTATTCGCACTTGTCACTTGGATGATACCAATTATAATAAGTAATTGAATTTTACACTCCAAATCATGACATTCATTGGTGTAAGACCATAAATTTGACAATACATACAAAAAGTATTGTCTTGATCTTGTTTATGATTCTTCCTTCATCTTTTCAAAAGGAGAGCAATAAAGTTGTCTTGAAGGAGGTCAAACAAAATACTCTCTTGCTACTAAGTAAAGTTAGGAGAAGAATACATAGATAATTTAGATGATGTGGGAGGGTATGTCAACAAAGGAGGAGGTTGGAAACCTACACCCTCTTTAGAAAAGTGTGATTTATATTTCTCATGATCCTTCATATACTTTGTTTCACACTTTGTAAACCATGTTTAGAAAGGATTTTGAAACCAACTCTAGAATGATTCTCCAAATCTAATGTAGGAGTTGAGTGAGTATTGAAATGTCAAGAGAAGGATCTCTATTGTTTTCAATTAAGTTAAGATTTGAGGCCCACTCATCATCAAGGCATGTATTGAAAGAAGAAGATGCTACAACAGACTTAGAAGAATTTTGGATAAGTGACACACTTGTATCATCATAAATTATAACCTTGTGCAATTTACACCACATGATGTGTCCTTTCCTTAGTGTGTTGTATCCTAGATCTTATACAAGCCTATTTTTGGCTAATACTAAAAATATGATGCAATATCCTCATATGGTAATCAAAACCTTTACCGCAGACTAAGTGCACCTAATTTCCATGTTTTGGAAGTCAGGGAAACTTGGGGAACCCTTAACCCTCCAATTCGAGTCTATTTTCAAATATGTCATTGTTTGGTTCCCTCCAATTGTTCCTCAATCTTGGTGTGTCAATACAACTATTAGAGGTTCAATCAATTTATGAAATACCTTGAGAACCCTATATAAGAGTATTCTTTTAATTCATTTTCACATCCATCAATTGCCATTCAACATCAAGTAATCATTAAGCATAAGCATTCAACCCGACATTTCATCCCACTCTGGTGCCATATCCTTCTAGTTGTCATTAGATCCACGTAGTTTGGAGTCACAAGTTACAATAAATTTTATGCAATCATGTATTTATGATTAATCTCCTTTATATCATGTCATGTTATTACATCAACACATATGATAACATTCAAAGAACCTTGCATCAAAAATTTTGAGGTATAAGACTCAAAATTCTAGTTCAAAGTTTCTATTTCAATTTCATGATTAAGTCCAAAATTGGGCTTGACCTAGGGAAACCCCCATCAACCCAACATTTTATCTTTATTGTATGTGTAGGTGGTATGATCAAAAGCCATCGATTTGGAATTAGATAAAATAGATATAGACCTATAGATTGAGCTTTCGTGGATTTGGAAAAGTAGGATCAATGGTGCTCTACTCAACAGTGACCTACATCTTTCTAACAAAACTTCCAATGAAGGTTCCAAGTAGCACTATGACCATATAAACATAACTTTCATCTACATCCAGCATTCCTAGGTTGGGGGCACCCCAAGCATCATTGACTTCCTAATTTTATCCTCAATTTCATATACATGTTTCTTTCCTTTTTCTCTTTCCAAATCTGTAATCCTAGTCTATATATTGGTTCTTTTATTTCATGTGCATGTTAAAATCCCCCAGTTTATCACCTTTTTCCCTAGATCTAGCATCCAACACACCTCTCTTTCATAGTCAATTTCAACTAAAACAAGGACTATTGACTCACCTTGTACTCAATCCTTTGTGCCAAGTGGATCCACTCTCCTTAATGTAATCAAGGGAAATATGTATAGTGTTAGTGTTTCAAAAAATATGAGCAGTAAAAAATATTAAGATAATGTAAAAATAAGAGAATAAAAAAATACAATAACATGAATATTTAACATGGGTCACCCAATATGGGCTACATCCACCAGAGGAACATTTATCCACTTATTATATTATCCATTGAAGAGAAATTATAATCTAATGATTTCACATCACACAATCGCTTATTTATAAATCCTTTTGAGGTAGTTTACATGACAAGTGTATAGTATTTGCATGATTAATTACCACATACCAACAATCTCCCACTTGGATACTAGTCAAGCTCCACACCAAATAATCTCTGACTTGGAAACTGATCCTGTAGCAACATTGTTTCCCCTATACCTCTCACTAGATTGGCGCACCTAGACTTGATTATTTCTCATTTCCACTATGATCAAGCTTGAACACCAATAGAAAATGAGAAGGATGTCAATCTCTCTAGATTTACAACCTTGTTCAACGTATCAGCAAGATTCTTGCTAGTGTGTACCTTCTCCAGCTTTAATTGACCATCCTTTAAAACTGGGCATATGAAATGGTACCAAAGTTGTATGTGTTTGGTCTTATAGTGAAAGGTTGAGTTATTTGCAAGATGAATCACACTCTGGCATTTTACAACCTACTATTCTCTTGTGTCTTGCCTAATTCCTCTATAAACCTTTGTAACCAAATCATCTCCTTATTATCCTTTGTAGCAGCAACATATTCTGCTTCTATTCTTAAAAGTACTAAAACCTTTTGCAATATGGAAACCTGATTGACTTTTGTGTCACCTAAAGTAAAAACAAACCATGTAGTGCTCCTCCTTCTATTAATATATCTTGTTAAATTTGAATCAGCATAGTCTTGTAAAGTGGAATGAGAGCCTTCAAAACAAAAGGACTAAGTTGTTGTACCTCTCAAATACCTAAGAATCCACTTGACTGCATTCCAATACTCTTTTCTAGGATTTTTCATATACCTTATCACAACTCCCACTACATGTGCAATAATATATGACCTTGTACACACCATGGCATACATCAAGTTGTGAATTGCTAGAAAGCATGGTACCTTAGACATATAATCCATCTCCTCTTAAGTCTTGGGGCTCATCTCCTCGGACAATTTAAAATGACTAGGTAAATGTGTACTAGCTGGTTTTGCATCTTAATCTAAAATAATTTCAATACCTGAACTATATGAAATCAATTTGAGACAATGTTAATGTGTGACTTTTCCTATCTCTAGTTATCTTGTACTGAGGTTTTTTTTGTTGCACCTGAATCTTTCATAGCAAATGACTGTGCTAATTTCCATTTAAGGTCATTTATTTGATTCATATTAGACCTAGAAACAAGCATGTCATAAACATATAATAACAAGATAATATAGGTACCATTATCTACTCTCTTAAGATAAACATAATGATCAGAATGGCATTTGTTATAACCTTATTCAACCATAAACCTATCAAATTTCAAATACCATTCTCGGGGTGCTTGTTTCAGCCCATACAATCTATTCTTCAACCTACAAATTTATCTATCCTTACCTTTTACCTCATACCCTTTTGGTTGTTGCATATAAATATCTTTCTCCAAATATTGTTGCAGACAAGATGTTTTGATATCTAATTGTACTAGATGCAAATCTTTTCTAGCTACAAGACTTGTGATACTTCAAATTGAAGTCATATTAATAATATGATAAAATATTTCATCAAAATCAATACCTTTTTTTTCTGTTCAAAACCTTTTACCACAAGCCTATCCATATATATTTGATTTTCTCCATGTTCTTCCTTTAACCTGTAAACCCATTTGTTAGGCATTGCTATTTTGCCTTCAAGAAATTCAACTAACTCCAAGTTTGATTTTGTATTAAGGAATCCATCTCCTCTTTCATTCCTTGCTCAAAATTATTTATGGTTTCAACCTACATTGCTTCTGCATAACTTTTTGGCACCTAAATTAGTTAATAATGCATAATATAATGAAGGAGAATATCATTCAGGAGGTATACTTATCCTAGAAAATCTTCATACTAGATTTTAAGGAACCTATTGTGTTTCTATAACATGTTGTGGTGTTGGTTGTTCAATATTTTCTTAGCATTGTTAGTACTATACATTTATTGGGATTTCATCAAGCACCATGCATTCTATGTGTTCTTTTTCTTGCTTCTTCGCATGTCTTTGATCCTTGCACATGAATTTTTCATTGAACATGACATCGCTACTCTTAATGATTTTGTGATTCTCAAAATCCCATAAACATTCACCTAATTCATTAACTCCATATCCAATGAAAGTACACTTATTGGATTTTGCCTCAAGATTTGATCTATTTTCTATATCAATATGGACAAATGCTTCATAACCAAAAGTTTTCATAAATGAGTAGTTTACCTTTTTGCATATCCATGCCTCATCTAGAATACCACCGTCTAAGAAACTTGAAGGCCCTCTAGTTATTAAGTAAACAACAGTATCTACAACATCTACCCAAAATTGTAAGGAAAATTTTGCATGCAATATCATGCTCCTTGCACACTGCATGATTGTTTTGTTCATCCTCTCAGACACACCATTTTATTGTGGTTTTCTAGGAATTGTCTTTTGTCTATGAATCCCATGGTATGAACAATAACTATCAAAATCTCTACTGCAGCATTCACCTCCATTATTTGATTTGAGATACTTCAACTTGTTTCATTTCTTATTCGCAACCAAAGCTTTCTTTTTCTTAAAGATTTCAAATACATCAAATGTTTTGGGTATGAAATAAACCTAAGTTTTTCTTGTTGCATCATTAATAAAAGTAACATAATAATAAGAGACATCAAGAGATGATACCAAATTTGGTCCCCATACATAAAAGTAACATAATAATAAGAGACATCAAGAGATGATACCAAATTTGGTCCCCATACATCTAAATGGACAAACTCCAACTTTTCACTCTACTTTTCCTTCCCAACTCTAAGAAATTTGACTCTCTTTTATTTTCCATAAACATAGTTTTCACAAAAATCCAAATCAACTTGTTTCAAACCAAGCAATAAATTCTTAGAATGGAGAATCTTCATCCCCTTCTCACTCATGCACCCAATTTGATTGTGCCATAGAGTTGTATTTGTTCCTATGGAAACTAAAAAAATAGAATAATTATTATTACCAATACATAAATACAATGTACCTACCTTTTCCCTTCTTCTATTATCAATGAGCCTTTAGTAACCTTCCACAAATTATCTGTGACTATGACTATGCAATCTTCACTTCCCAATTTTCCAGCTAATATTAAATTTCTTCTCAAATCAGGAGCACGTCTCACTTCTTTCAGCAACCACTAATTTCCACTTAGTAATTTTATATGTATGTTTCTCTTTCCAAAAAGATTATATGTATGTTTCTCTTTCCAAAAAAATTACATGGTTCATCAGTACCTAAATAAACCTATTCAAAATTACCTTGAACATAGTCTAGAAAATAGTTTCTATGGGGTGTTGCATGAAAAGAAGCCCCCGAGTCTAAGTCTAGAAAATAGTTTCTATGGGATGTAGCATGAAAAGAAGCCCCTGAGTCTAACACCAAAGATTCAATAATATTATCCAAAGAAAGAATCAAAGCATCATGTAATATATCACATACTACATTTTCTTCCTTGTTATTTTCTTGGTGTCTATCCCCTTGTTTTCCTTTTGAGACCAGCAATCTTTCTTTATATGTCCTTTCTTTCCACAATGCCAACACTCCAAATTTACCCTAGACTTGGATCTATCCTTTCTATACTTCCCATAATTGCATGGGCTCTTTCATGTTTCCCTTTATCGTCTCATGTTCTCAACTGTCAAAGCATTACTTAATGTATCACTCATGCTTTTCTATCACATTTCCTCACTAAGAATAACACAACAACGTCATCAAACTTTAAAGTGCTTGAACCAAAGATAGAGTTACTTGTGGTCATGACCAATCCATTCTTTCTTTCAACCAATGAGAATAAAATCAAGAGATCCCTAACCTCATCATCAAAATTTACTTTAATAGAACTTAGTTGACTCGTAAATGTATTAAACTCATTTAGATGATCACTAACAGACCCACCTTTTTTCATCTTCATATTAAATAAATGTTTTATAAGAAATACCTTATTTGAGGCTTAGGTTTTCTCATATTGTTTTTCTAATACATTCATTAGACCCTCTATTTTTTTTTCTTTTTCTATATTGAAAGTCATCAATGATTTCAAGCACAACCATATTATTCCTAGTTCCTTCCTATAAAAAACTTCATATTGTTCATTTGTCAGTCATCAACTTCTTTTCTTTTACACCCAATGTTAAGTAGAGATCCTTATGATATAGATAATTTTCCATTTACATCTTTCATAGCTAATAGTTTTTGTCATTGAACTTATCAACCTTAAGCCTACCATTGCTCTAACTTAAATATGTGATTTCTTGTCAAATCACTCAAATGTACACTGCTTTGATACTAGAATTGTTAGGGTTTCAATAGATATGAGCAATAAATAATAATAAGGGGTAAAAGCACAAAGTTGTGTCACATTTCATGCTAACTTATCAACACAATTGAATTTGAGTATTTCTATAAAAAAAATAAAAATTCAAACATATGGTCTAGTTAAATTCATTAGATAAGTGTTTCAACTTTTCCAATTGGAAATATCTATTAAATGCATGTTTTATACCAATTTGGGTCCAATTACCAAAGAAATAAAATTATTTCAAAAAATTGATGTTTCAATAACTCCTACACTTTTAATGATATTTTTTTAAATATATAAAAATACTCTTTTGTAGAGCTCAAAGTCAAGATTATTGTCATATAAGTTTTATAGTATTTTGATTAGATCTAATATATTATAATTTCAAAATACTGCAAGTAGGTATTTTAACATTTGAGAAGATGCTACTTCAAATAAAGAAAAAAAATAGTAAATCATATCAAAAAAAATTATAATTTACATTTAACACTAGATGAGAGAGTCCTCTTCAAGAATATGTAATTTTTTTTCTGAATGGTGTATATTTGATAGGGGAAATTTGACAGGAGATGAAAATTGTCGATTTCTGATAAGTTTGACTTTGAGTAGTTATATCGGAGAAAATATACATCAAAAACCAATCTTTCTTCTTTCCTACACTAGTTATACATGTCATCTATAACATATTTTGAAATCAAAGGAAAAAAAAGACTATTTGTGTATACTTGTTTGGCAGTCCAAGTAGACCCCATATTTTCAACAACTAAAAAATGGACTTCAAAAATTTAAAAAACTCTCAATTCTTATTCAATTTTTTTAAAAAAAATTATAGGCATAAAATTTATCCAATCTTACACATTTCATTAGTTTACATCATCTTCAAATTCTAAACACAAATGCCACATTTATGTCATTAAAGTTGAACAGTTTGTGTGTTGTTGACCTTTTCCTTTATAAAAGTGTGACACAAGTTTTTACTTTTACCCTAAGATAATGTAAAAATAAGAGAAGAAAAAAATACAATAACACATATATTTAACATGGTTCACCCAATATGGGCTACATCCACCAAAGAAATATTTGTCCACTTATTTCATTATCTAGTGAAGAGAAAATTATAATCTAATGATTTCGCATCACATAAACGCTTATTTATCAAGCCTTTTGAGGCAATTTACAAGGTTGATTAACAAAATAAACCCTAAATCTAAACAAAAGAATTCCTCAGGGGCTACCACCCCCAAACCATAGTGAGGATACATGAGGAGTGTACAATATTTTCAAATCATTCGCCACATACCAACATCTAGTTCCTAGTTTGCATGCATAAACTAGTTAACCCATTTTCCACCATTACAATACTAAGCTCGTTCAAGGCTTCAGTTTTGAATTTGGGGAATTTATGCTCTCCACAAAAGTGAGGTGTAAATTTTAAAGGACCCCAATTATATTATAAGAAAGCATCATTAGTAGGAGAGTGTGTTGTAGAAGGAACCATAGTGTTAAGAGAAGATATAGATCCTACATATTTTGGACACCACTAAATAGATTTTTATTGTCTTCTAGATTTTGCATCTTATTGTTGTAAATTGATTTGAGATTTTCATGAAGAGTATAAGGGGCTACTTACATAGCATGGATTCATGGTCCACCTGGAATAAGGTTCCATGTGAAGATGGACTAGTTGGACCATGAAAACTATCTATAAGGTCAAGCAACTATCTTCTATAAGGCTTCTTGGAGCATCACATGGTATGTAGGTGAAGATTGAATCAGATCCAAAAGGGAGATCTTAGCTAGAATAGCTTGAAGTTTATTAGAAGATCACACTCCTTACCTACATTTTGTGAAAGACAAGGGGGTGGAGGAAGGTAAGGTTGAGAAGTAGGAAGAACTTTTGAATCTTGTTTGTTGTTTTGAGTGTTATATGTGTGAGTTATTGCATGATAATTGAGTTGTTGACTCATCCTAACTTTAACAAAAAATAGTATTTTTATTTGAGGTATAGGAGCATCTCAATGAAGATGGACAATGCTCTTACATTTCATAATACTATAAAAATCAATATACATTGATCTACTCTTCTTTGGGCTCTTTACTCACTAAGGCTTCATCTATATAGAGATTGGTTCCTCTAACATAGGAAATCAAACTCCTATATAAGTGTGTAATGCATTCAACAATAAAAATATATTGAATAGAATAATATTTTTTGTGTGCAGCCCTCTAAAAACCAATGACGAGTCCATATTTTTTCATGTTTATATCATCAATTATAACAATTTTCCCCATGTTTGCAATGTCACTCCAAAAAATTTCTAAATGTTAGCTTGATTCTATGAAGCAAATTAGCTATGATTAATGGTTACTAATTAGCATTTATGTGTCCAACTAGTTAATGCTAAATTATGATAATTTATTATGATAAATGGTTATTATTAAATATTAAGTATTTTAGAAGGATTAACATGTAGCTGTTTGTGAGATATTTGAATCATTCATGCAGCTAGGAAGAAGAGGAAACCAGTTGACACTTAAAGGACAAAATACCAATTTCAATAAATGAGCATATCTCCCTCATTTCTTCATAAAACTAAAATTTTCAAAATAATATGAAAATGTGGAAAGGAGGACTAAAGTACCCATACATTGTTTAAGCTAATTCACAATAATAAAGGAGCACTATTTACTAGAAGTTGGTTGAACCAAAAGTGGTGAGATTGGAGGCAATAGTTAAGGAATGAGTTTTGGTTTGGTGTTGAATATATTCCAACTCTTGTTGATCTCATGAACTTGGAGTTATTGAAGTTAGAGAATAATAGAGAAAATTGTGAAAATAATAATTAATGACTCATAAATGATTATGACATGTTTTTCACATTTTCAAATTAAAGTACACATGTTTAGCTACAACTATGTTGTAAGAGTTTGAAGAGGATTAGAACACTTTTAACTCATTTTAGTGTGGTCTTTATTATTAGTTATAGGAACAATAAGGCATATCCTTGTTTTTGTGGGATAACTAACCTTGGTTACAAGTTGTTGAGTTTGAAATTAATCCAACCCCAGGTTTCCTATAAATGTTGATCCTATTGTGTTGAAAACATAGAGTAACTAGTTAGTGTTGAGTCTTCTTAGTAGTGTCTTTGTTTAATTAGAAAGTCTTGTATCAATCTATATAATCTCTTTTATTTTTAATAAGAATATGGTTTTGACAATGAAGCATGTATATTGAAGATTGAATACTAGTAGGTAAGATTGTAGCCACTCAAACAATGGACACTTGAGGTATTAAACTCTAAAGTCATTTATGGTAGTTTAGATTCTTGTTTAGATGTGTAGATCTTAGTAATGAGTCTTTTGAGATCATTTGTGGCATCTAGCAAAGTTAATTCGAGTATATTTTTACCACCTACAACCATTGTTGTATCAATTAACTAGCCAACCCACAATACTTGTTGTGTCTAGTACACAATTTATCTGTAACAACTATTATTTAGTTGGAATTATTTCCAACATTGTTTTCTTTTCAATTTAGTTTTGCTTTCGATTTAGTTTCCTTTATGCAATTGATAACATAACTTGGAATCTCGCATAGTAGACATAGAATGAAAACCCATCACAAGTTTATGCTTCTCTAGTTGATAATTTAATGAGCCTCTCTGGGACATTGGGTTACTCAATGTGGGATCTATTTCTCCATTAAGCATGTGCATTGAGTTATTTGTACCAATCTATAGCACATATTAGAGAGTAGTCAACCAACATGATATTAGAGCATAAGATAGAGAATTTTTAAAAGCAAGAGAAAATAATTTTGTATTATGGTATGGACAAAGGAGGTCAATGTGAAGATAAAGAGGTTTCATTCACACCTATTTGGTGTTAATCAAGCTCAATGTTGCACAACAATATTCTCTCTCTACTTGGTCATTCCTACCATTTCATAGCAAGGAAATGCAATTTAAATCTTTACACAACAACATTTTCTCTCTTTGCATAAGTTTTTGTTGATGTTTATTTGGATATCTTGTGAGAAAACATGATAAGATGACAAAGAGAACTCTCCATCTACCTCATTCAATTAATATGAATCAAGGGGACCTGGACTAAGTATAGTGAAATGGACAAGAGAGTCATGGCACATCGTAGTTACCCTAAGATGGCAAACTTTACTCTAGCATTTAGTGCAAAACATTGAATTATAAATTTAGAGAGACAATGTGAATTTTGGCTAATGTGTTGAGATCGGTAGATCATATGAGCATAAGATTTTTTGTATATGTGAGCACTCACATATGGACTAGTCTATCAAAAAGTGGGTTTGAGGACATGTGGGCAATGATCCAAAAAGAGTGTAGATGATCCAGGTAGGCCTCATGACATTTTTCTCAATATTGTCATTTGTTTCTTGCTTCCAATTCCACTCAAGGCACTCTTTAATTTCATTCAAGATGAAAATTCTAGAGATGAGTGGGTTACTTTCTCTTGATCTCATAATGTAAGGGGGTCATATGTTCTTTCCTCATAATTGATGAGTCCAAAAACCAAATTTCCTAAGTAGAAAATTAATTAGAGGTTGGAGGCACAAGAGGAAGGTGGTTAAATAGTGCCTCTTATCAACCACTAGTGATGAGGTTTCTTTCCATATTAGAGACATTTTCATTTATGTCTATTTTTCATGTGATGAATCCCCTTGTGGTGAAAAGTATTGTAGTGAAAAAAAACTAGTGTAATGTAGCTCATGGATCTTGAAATGGTTAGCACTAATCTAAAAAACCCATATGAGCTAAACTGATGAGTGTTTTCTAGTTCATGCCTAGGTTTATGGCAAACATTTGTGAAAACCATGGAAGGTTAATGAGAGATGTCTTTCATTTGAATCAAGATTATAAGTCATAAGAGTTGGCTTACTACAATTGGAAGTGTTAAAGAAAGGAGGAAATATGAGCATCATCAACATTGTAAATAGTTGTATAAGAGAATAAATGAATCAGGAGATCTTTTTACTATTAAACTTCTTGGAAGGATGGTCGGTTAGTAATGGAATCACCAAAAGTGAAAGATGGATGAGTTCTTGTATGTAGGTAAAATGTGCAACAAGATCCAACTATTAGTATATAGGCCTAAAAGCATGCATTCGTATATGATTCTATTTTTAATCCATATGATGTACTTTCTCCCCATATTCACACTAAGGTAGGGTGTTGGGAATAAGGGTTCATATAGGTGTTTAGGTTAGCTATAAAGTTGTTGAGAAACAACAGAATATTATTGTTAGTGTTGGTTATTAGAATATTATGTATAGGATAATGTATATTAGTTGTACAAAAGCTTATAGGTATGTGAGTTGTTAGAACAACTCATCTTAATAGAGAGTGGTTCCTATAATGTAGGAAATCAAACTCCTATATAAGAATGTAATGTATTGAAAGATAAAAATATATTAAATAGAATCATTTATTTTTTAATGTACAACCTTCTCAAAATCAAAATAAGAAGATAATCAACCATCAACCACCAATAGTATCCTCATTTTTCCTTAAGGTTAGGGTTTTATTGATACTAGGACCTAATATTAGTTTTTGCAAGTTGCAAACCAATCTAAAATCTAATGCAATTGGTGTGGTTTGTTAGAATGTTATGTATAGGTTAATATGTATTAGTTGTACAAAAGATTATAGATATGTAAGTTGTTAGAACAATTCATCTTAATAAAGAATAGTTCCTATAATATAAGAAATCAAACTCTTATATAAGAATATAATGTATTAAATGATAAAAATATATTAAACAAAATAGAATGTATTGAATGATAAAAATATATTAAATAAAATATAATTTATTGAATGATAAAACAATATTTTTATTTTTTTTAAATACAACCCTTTCAAAACCAACATAAGAAAATAATCAACGGTCAACCACCAACAGTATCATCATTTTTCCTTAAGATTAAGGTTTTATTGATTCTAGAACCTAATATTAGTTTTTTCTGGAAGCAAATTAATTTGAAATCAAATCCAATCAGAATTCTATCAAACATATTAATTTTTGCAGGAAGCAAACTAATTTTAGAAAGTGACTGCCGATGAGCACATTTGTATCGCTGCACGAGGCAGGGACAAGTAAGCTATAAGAATTGAAGTTCAAAATTGAACTGAGAAATCTCTGTCCGAAGCTACACCGAATGCAATTTTGTTACAGTAGTACACCATAGCTGTTAAAAGTGATTTAAGTTGGATCAAGTTCGACATCAATCATTGGTGAAAAAGATTGGTGAACATTTGTTCGACATTTACCCATGACTCCGTTTTTGTTTGAATTTTTTTTTGTTTTGGCTCTGAGTTAAAAATACGACACAGATGAATTTGCATGGCTTTTACAACCACCAAACTCTTTCAGTCGCTCACCCCAACTCTGGCATTGAATTCATCATTTGAGAGCTCTTCCAAATTCAACAAGTACAGGAAAATAAGAATATGTTCTGTTTCTCAAGTCTCTGCTACTGTTGAACGACAAATAAGTTGGGATTGCAATCAATCCAACAACAAAGACAACTGCGCCTCTCTCTTGGAGAAATGTACCAAGAGCAAATCACTCTTACAGGGTAGAAAACTTCATGCCCACCTGCTTGTCAAAGCGCTATTCCGCGATTCTCTTTTGGAAACTAAACTTGCGGCAATGTATGCCGTTTGTGGCAGCATGGATGATGCACGCCAATTGTTTGACAAAATGCCTGAAAGAAGTGGCTTCTTATGGAACATGATGATTAGAGGCTATGCCTGCAATGGTCCCTGTGAAGAAGCCATTAATTTATACAATCAAATGCAAGAGGTCGGCATAGAGCCTGATAAATTCACGTATCCCTTTGCAGCCAAAGCCTGTGGTGTTTTGTCTGCTCTAGAAGAGGGCAAGGAGATACATTATCGTATTGTCAGAGCTGGCCTTGAATCGGATGTTATTGTGGCGAATTCTCTCTTGGCAATGTATGCTAAGTGTGGCTGTATGGAACATGCACGTCTTTTGTTTGACAAGATGCATGAGAAGACCGTGGTGTCCTGGAATACAATGATTGCAGGATATGCCCATAATGGGTATGCAAATGAGGCTTTGGCAATTTTTCATCAAATGAAATCAAAGGGAGTTAAACCAGACAAGGCTACAATTGTAAGTTTGTTGCCTTCATGTGCTGCGTGTGGAGCTCTGCAAGAGGGGAAAGATATTCATGGTTATATAATCAGGCATAGGCTTGAGTCAGGTGTTGAGGTTCAAAATTCTCTTATAACTATGTATGGGAAGTGTGGGAGTCTAGATGCTGCAGACAAAGTTTTTGTGAACATGTCTAGTAGAGATGCGGTCTCATGGACTGCAATGATTGGTGGATACTCTCAGAATGACCATGCCAATAAGGCTTTGGAACTTTATCATCAGATGCAACTAGCAGGTATTAGAGCCCATTTGCCTGCCATAGTCAGTGTGCTTCCTGTGTGTGCTCATTTAGCATTATTGCAGCAAGGCAAGTCCATTCATGCTTATCTAATTAAAAGTAGTTTAGAGTCAGATGTTGTTGTTGGGACTGCCCTAGTAGATATGTATGTAAAATGTGGGGACATGGAACTTGCACATCAAATGTTTGAAAGCATGCCAACAAGAAATCTGGTATCGTGGAACGCAATGATTGCTGGATATACCCATAATGGTCATGCTAATGAGGCCTTGATAATTTTTCATCAACTGCAACTAGTAGGCATAGTACCTGACTGGGCAACTATGGTGAGTGTCCTACCGGCATGTGCTCATTTGGCAGCTCTGCAACGAGCTAAATGCATTCATGGGTACATATTTAGAAATGGGTTTGAGTTAAATGTGCGTGTAGGTACTGCACTCATAGACATGTATGCCAAATGTGGGAGACTATCAATTGCACGGTGCCTTTTTGACAAATTACCTGAAAGAGATGTTGTATCATGGAGTGCAATGATTGCTGGCTGTGGCATGCATGGGCATGGTGTAGATGCCCTGGCACTTTTTTCCGAAATGCAGATGACAGGCTTGAGGCCGAACTGCATTACCTTTACCGGTGTTTTATATGCATGCAGTCATTCAGGTCTGGTAGACGAGGGTTACAAATATTTCAATAGCATGAGTCAGGATTACTTCATCAAACCTGGGCTGGATCATTATGCGTGCATGGTTGACCTCCTTGGACGCGCTGGACAACTTGATCAAGCACATGACTTAATAAAAAAGATGCCTCTAGAACCTAATTCTGATGTGTGGGGGGCCTTACTTGGTGCCTGCAGAATTCACGGCAATGTTGAGCTAGGAGAGCGTGTGGCAAATCGCCTATTTGACATGGAGCCTGAGAATACTGGAAACTATGTGCTTTTATCAAATATATATGCTGCTGCTGGAAAGTGGGATGGTGTAGCAGAGGTGAGAACAAAGATCCAAGAAAGGGGGTTAAGAAAGACAGTGGGCTGTAGCTTAATTGAAGTGGGTAATAGGATGCATGCATTTTCTGTTGCAGATAAATCGCATCCTCAATCTGATAAAATTTATGCAATGCTAGAGACTTTGGCTGGGCAGATGAAAGAAGCGGGGTTTATATCTAGTAAAAGCTTTGTCCTACATGATGTAGAGGATGAGATGAAGGAACAAATGCTCTGCAGTCATAGTGAAAAGTTGGCTATTGCATTTGGACTCATCAACACAAGACCTGGAACACCTATTGTAATCACAAAAAACCTTCGTGTGTGTGGCGATTGTCACAGGGCTACCAAGTTTATTTCCAAAATTGTGGCAACAGAAATTATTGTGAGGGATACAAGCCGTTTCCATCATTTCAAAAATGGATTGTGTTCTTGCCGAGATTACTGGTGACACAATTAATAAACAATCAACCACCATAAATTCAACTACAAATTGAAAAAGTTAATCTTAAATTCATAACTGAGAACTTGATGCTGTTGTCCGTTTCTAATTTGCTTGTTTACCTGTGATCTTACAACCATATATCATTACGAGCAAAATACAATGCACATCAGTCTGCCATCTCAAGCAATTAAAGAACATGAAATAGAAGCGCAAGTTAAAGTTGTGAATGCATTGTTGAGCTTTTGTGCTCTTGTGGGATATCTAATAAGCTGCACAAGAGCATGACATAGAAGTGCAAGATAAAGTTGTTAATGCGATGTTGAGAAAGCATCCTTGTAGCAAATCTAATAGGCTGTAAGCATAATGTCATCAAAATCATATTGAGTTTATCATTTACATTTTAGCTTTTGAATGGTTCTATTTTGTAGGATTCAACTGTGTAGTTTTTCAGTCAAATTCATTGATCTATATTTTATGAGTAATGGTTCACAAGAATCTATTTCTCATGAGAATGAATGGAACACTTAACATTCATTGCATCTAGCTGATTCTCACAGAGGTGAAAAACCAGGACTTCTTCAGAGGTCACCCATCCCACTACTACTCCAACTCAAGCACACTTAACCACAGAGTTTCCTCCAAAATTAAGCCCACTTTACTTGCAACCCCATTTGTAAAACCATTCACTTGTGTTGGTTCCATTTTGTTATTTTCCTAGACTTGGCTCATGAGATTATTTTGTTGTTTTCTGTTGATCAGCTACGACTTGAATCCGGGACCTCTTATATGCTTGCTGGGATGCTCTACCTCTGATCTATCTATCATCTTTGTGAAAGGATTTTCTTACAATTGTTGAATTGTTGTTTCAATGTGACTGATCTGTTCCAACACACCTTCTTGAGCCACACTTCGATGCTTAGGGTTTCTAGTATGGCTCTGATACCATGTTATTTTTATGAGTTAAGTCTTGAATTTCTTTTGTTTTGGGAATTTTGATTTGTTTAAAATGGTTTAGTGTGGTTCATCGACTCAAGAAATTTGTCAGAGCATTGTGAGCTGGTGCATGCTGGTAGGAAATCTATTATACTGCAAGGATTATGAAACTTAATAAAGAATTTATCAGTGACAGCTTCAGCGACATCCAAATCCCGGGGTAAAAATTTCAAAAATACATAATGTGAATGGAAAAGTGAACTCCCCTGACTTCCACAGTGAGGTTTCTTACGCCGAATTGGAGGGTTTTAATAGAATGAAGCAAGAATATTTCGCACTACAGGTTCATATTCGGATTTGACTTGAGCTTCCATGTTATTGGAGATGGATACAAAGATCACGCTTTGTAGATATCGCTGGGACATATCTTAATTAATTTATGCAGCTGCAACTGCACCTTGCAATCTATTGTATTAACCTAAGGAACACTCCCTATTAGATCCTACAACAGATTAATTCATACTACAACAGATTAATTGGTATGAATTAGAGAGTTTTCTTATGATCTAGATCTTATGTAAGTAGCCGAGATTTTTTATGTTTTTTTTTTGAATTGGAGTCTGTTTTAAACCGTCAAGAGTGCGACTATTTACAAGAGATTGTGTGAGTAGTTCACTTATCCAAAATTGTGTTAATTGTGAGGCGCCTTCTCAAAACACGTACACGCCGTCTGTGGGAATCGAACCCACGACCACGTGGTTAAAAGCCACGCGCTCTACCAGCTGAGCTAAGACGGCTTTTTTTTGTTGCACATAAACTAATATTAAGAGATGTAGAATGCAGCAACGGTTGCACAAATGGACTTAACCAAAAGAAAAACCACCAAGGAGCATAATGGTCTCGCGATGCTAGCAAACGTACATCAATAACATAATGATTATCAGCAATCTCGTTCCAATACACAGCTGACTGTAACAGTCTCACATAGAAGCTACACTTAATAAGTAACTAGCATATCTAAATTTTTAATTTGAATTTTTATAAAATAAGTTGAGAGATATCAAATTTCAAGATATTTAATATTCATAAAATAAATAATTCATTTAATTTTGTATTGAAAAAATAAAAAGATTATAAATAAATAAAAAATTTAAAATATCAATTCTAAAATTTAAATGATTATAAATGTTTTCTTATATTTATTTTTTCTTACTTTAGTGAAACTAATCATAATTGTTAAAATATTACAATCAAAGAAAAAAAAATTGGTTATGTTCTTTATATTAAATTTATATATTTGAACTAATGGTATTGTCAAAAATATATTTAAAACTACATTAAAATTTAATCATATAGCATACTTTAAATAATGATTAATAATAAATTTCATGTTTTTATATTGTTTAAAGAATATGTGAATGCTAAAAGATTTAATCAATATTTAAAAACACTCTATTTAAATTTAAAAAATTAGGCAATATTTCAAAAATGATTTTGAAAAACATGTGTATGAAAAGGACAACTCTACAACATGGCACCACTGCAATGTGAAAAGTTATGAGCAAGAATAAACACAATAGTTATTGTTGTCAACCTAAGCGACCTTGTGAAACATGGAATCAATCTCTCAATGTAGGACTTGATAAATGAGATTGAATCTCTGGAGAAGGTCGACTTCCTTTACAATCAAGATGCATCTAAAACTAACTGACTTGAGGGGAAAAGGGAAGGAGGATTGCATGAAAAGTAAATGGGATGATGCACTAGACTGAATACTTGATCTTCTTCTACTTATAATTGTACTTGAATTTAATAAGATTGTATAATTACATTGTTCAAATACTCATCAACCTTAATCTAAGATGAAGGTAAGAAATTGATTCAATATTATAAGGAACATAACATTCACTAAATAAGACTGATCAACCAAAGTTTACACAAACACAAGAGACTTCAGATGATAAAATACATGTAAATATGAAGGCGGAATGCACTAAACATTTGAATTTCAGAATGGGTAAATAATGATTTCATTAAATTTAGAGAAGGCCAGATAACAACTACAGAAAGAAAGAACTTTGTAATAGAACCAGAGAAGAAGATATTTACAAAAATGTACAACTTTGTCTTTATGGTTCAGGCATATAACCCATATTTACAACTGAGTTCAAAACCTTAACCAGGGTTGAGTTACAGAAAAGAAGATCAAATCAAACAAATCTGATCACTGCAAGTTGATCTAATCTCTGTAAATACCCTGCAGCAAAAGTGACAAGAAATGGGTCGATAAATGCATTTGCAGAAAGATCATATCAAAAAAAACTTTGATGGCATGAAGAAACCTCCTTGAGCCCCTACAAAATAAAATGAGTGTGGGACAAATGCAAAAATTCGATTAGATTAATGTCCATCCATGCTTTCTGAAAATATATCTATCCTCTATGAAAGCACCGCCTGACTGCATTTACAACTCAATTTAAATATCATTTCATTGCTACATATGTGGCTTCCCATCGCCACCTCATAGGTCAAAGCAGATTGACTGAGAAATCCATTTAAAATTAGGGCGGTGATCATATATTTCATTCATCTATTGCACGCCCCATCGGCCACATCACCAACTTTCACAAAATCGCAAGAAGCGATTTTCATTTAAAGGTACTCTTGTAAAATAGTGATATGGCTTTCAGCCATCGCCATTTTGCAACAATCGATATGAGCTTGGTCTTTAACTATGTGAAATGGAGAAATCCATTAAACATGTCTGAATCGGACCCACGGCCACGTCACCACTCCATTGACTGCATTCAAACCTATGGGCCCCACCATGCTAACTTATCGCCAAATTGCAAGAATACAATTTCCATTAGATTGGACTTTTGTGAAATGACAACTTATCGCCATTTCACAAAGTTTGTTTTAACTTAAAATTAAACCATGTGATTTGGTGAAGGCCCTAACCCACCAAGCTAGTTGAGGGGGAAAGGGGGTTGTCGATGGTGATTTTGACTGGTCACCCTAAGTGGTTATGACCAGCCCAAGCCGATCAACTTCTCTTTATAACATAAGTGCCAATATTTAATAAACCCCAAGGGTTTATAAAGACTTTTTTAATTCTTAGAGATTTTTGGATGCTTTAAAAGCCTTTTTTCTGATTTTTAACATCTCCAATCATCTGCAAATCCAACCTTTGAAGTTGAAGACCCTAAAAATTTGATATCTAATATTCTAATGGTGACCCAAAATGGCCAACATTTATTTCACTCTAATTATTTGAATCCCATAACATGCCATACTCGTTGAGATGTAAGAATAATGTAATATTTTAGAAATATCGTATTCTTTTACATATCTTCATTAAATCATTCTAAACTTTTTGTAAGATTCAATACAAACTGAAAATTAAAAAGTTGAAACAATATTTATAATCTAAAAATGCATATTTAATATCAAAACATGCAAAACCAACTTACATGTTCAAACTATATTTCAGAGGAAAATTTGCTAACAGAATGGAGAAACAATGAATAAATTAATTTATAAAAATTTATCATGAGAAAATGAAATAAAGTGTACCTTTTCTAATACAAGAAATTTTGTGATGAAATATATAATTTGGCATGACCCCTCCCTCCCTCCCTCCCCAACTTACCATTGTTTACTGAATTTTGCATTTCTTTAGTATTTTGATCGATAGAAACTTAGAAAGGCTTCATAATAAATTATATTTTTCTCAAATATTCAATAAAATTATGATATCTCAATTGGCCTTGTCAAACTTATCAGCTTCTTGGTTGTGATCTAATCATTGATTGGGGCATCATATATAGAACACCAAGTTACAAGCCTAGGAGAGCGTAGATCTTTTGTATTTGATTCAAAAAAAAATCCTCAAATAAAAACCAAGGTCTCATAGTTATCTAATGGTGGAATTAAAAATATTAAGAGCATTTGAATCATTCAAACAAATCAATTGAACCTTTTTGGGGGTAGATGGACTTGGCCAAGTGCATTAATACCCTAAAGTCGATCTCAGTAAAAGTACAAACCTGTGTCACACTTTTACAAATGAAAAGGTCAACAATACTCAGAATTTTCAACTTTAACGACATAAAAGTAGAATTTATGTTTAGAATTTGAAGATGGTGTAAACAGATGAAATGTGTAAGAGTGGATGAAGTTTATGCCTATAATTTTTATTTTATTTTTGAAAAATAGTAGACATAGTTTTTTAATTTTTGAAGTCCATTTTTTTTACTGGTGAAAAATGTTGAAAAACTAGGGTCGTGTTCCCACCAAAAAAGTATGTGCAAATAATCATTTTTTCCTTTGATTTCAAAAGATGTTATAGATGACATGTATAACTAGTGCAAGAAAGAAGAAAAATTGGTTTCTAATGTATCTTTTCTCCATTATAACTACTCAAAGTCAAACTTATCCAAAACTGACAGTTTTCATCTCCCACCAAATTTTCCCTATCAAATCTACAATATTCAGAAAACAAATTACACATTCTTGAAGAGGACTCTCTCCTCTAGTGTTAAATATAAAATCTATTTTTTTCTGATATGATTTACTATTTTTTTTCTATTTTTGAAGCAACTTCTTCTCGAATGTTTTGATTACATAAAAATAGGTTTTGAAAGGACCCGAAACCTTTTACATAAGGATAAAAGATAAAACAATTAAGCTCCAAGAAGTCAAGTGCATCAGCACCAAAAAACATAACACAACCAAGTCCTTAAACAAAAAGAACAGCCAAAAGACAAAGGACAGCAAAAAGGAAAGCAAGACAGCAAGATGCTATCTAAACACATTTCATCAATTCTGCAGCCTGATCAGCAAGAATCTGCATGTTTGCAGCAGACAACTTCAGGTCTTCCATGTCATTCTTGTTGTCATCCTCCATCTTCTTGAACCTAGATCTCATACGCCTGCTGGGTCCCTGATCCTCTTTAGTCTCTATGATCTCTTGGTTCCCTTTCCCATTATCCAACTTGTCAACCAGGATATTCACGTGCTCATTTGAAGCCTTGAGGACAGCAAAACTTTGTTCTGCAATATTCCCCACAGTCTTCTCCAGCTTGTCAATTCTCTTTTCCATGGTCTTAACTTTCCTAGTTAAAACATTACTGCTTTGAATATTCTCCTCCAAGGCATTGACTATGTCATTGAAGGAAGCAACATTCTCAGCTCTAGCGACAATGTCAGTGAGCTCATCAATTGTCTGGCCTATGGTTTTCTCCCCCAGGTTCATCCTTTTAAGAACCCCCGTCTCTTTTTGCAGCTGGTGGATGTTGGTCTTCATCACAGTGATATCATTTTTCATTATGCTAAGGGTAGATAAGAAGGTCAAGCACCCCAAATTCTCAAAATCCTTGTTCCTCCCCTCATTAATCTCAAGACCCCTGTTCTCATCCTCCATGTTCTCCTTAGGATTCTCCACCTTCTCCTTCTCCAAGTTGGCCTTGTCCTTCTCGACCCCATCTTTCTCTATGTTAGTCACATCCTGTGCAACCTCTTGCAGTATTTTGAAATTATAATACCTAAATAGCTTCTTCTCGAATGTTAAAATACCTACTTGCAGTATTTTGAAATTATAATATATTAGATCTAATAAAAATACCATAAAACTTATATGATGATAATCTTGACTCTAAAATCTAAAAATTAGTATTTTTATATTTTTAAAAAAATATCATTAAAAAGAGAAGGAGTTATTGAAACATTGATTTTCTGAAATAATTTTATTTCTTTGGTAATCGGTATAAAACATGGATTTAATAGATATTTCCAATTGGAAAAGTTCAAGGACTTATCTAACTTATCTAGAATGAATCTAGATAGACCATATGTTTAGAAGAAATTAGTTTTTAGTTAGAAATACTCAAATTTAGTTGTGCTAATAAGTTAGCCTGAAACGTGACACAACTTTGTGCTTTTACCCTCTCTCCCTCAACCTCAGCCTAAAGGCCTTTAATTGAGTCCTCTCCTAACGATCAAGCATCTCACATAAAATCATATATTTCAAAGAATGAGAAGATATTCTAAGTAAATCTCAAATATATAGAAATACTTCTACAATGCCAGAATTGCACATGTTTTGAATATTTTTTTTTTAAGTGACTGATATGTGTATGTACTTAAAGAAAAGGAAAAAAGAAAAAATTGTTTCTCAATTCTTTAAACTTTCCTTTGAATGAAGATGAAGATGCAAAATCGGTTGTAATTGTGGGGCACCTAAAGTATGCTCTGTTTAGAAACTTTATTTGCTCGAAATCTACTTCTAGAAGCACAAATGATCTAGTTAAAAGCTCATAAATCTGAGATTGTTGAAAAGAGGATTGAAGTTGTCTAATTATGTTCGACATTGGATCTCATGTATATGTTGTTATTCCTCTGCTTTGATCTAGGATCAAATTAAATAGCTTTGGATAGAACATAGATTCTTTTGGGTTTGCATAAGGATTTCTATAAGCAGTGTGATTCTAGAGGTATTTTGATCAATATCATCATAAGGTGGTGGTATTAAAGGGATCCTGAGTCAATAACTTTGATTAGTTTTTGTACTTCTTACTTTGCAGAAAATTATAGCCCAATGGATAAGGCACTGGGTATAAATGAGTTCATTTTACAGTAATAAATGCTTAATAGAGTTTGGTTGTATTCCTATTATTGATATAAATTTGTCAAAAGATCTATGAGGTATTGTGACCTAAAAGTTGTATTCTATCAAGTGGTAATGGAGAATCAATAAGTGACTAGTTATCATTTACTATTTTCTTACCATTTATCTGTTATATTGAATCCAGTCTAAAGTTGTAGAAGTGAGGTTTATTTGTACTAGGTTAGGAGAACCCTCCTTGGTTTTGCAGAGCCAGAAGTGCAGAGGGAAGTCTTGTCCCTATAGTTGGTCCATTCATCCTAGATATTCATACTTGGAACTAACCATTCCTTAAAATATGCTTGTGGATGTATTGGTTGTTGTCATGAGCATAAAGTCCATTTTGAAGAACCAACATAAGGAACCCAAATTCACAAACAAGATTTATTAAGCATAATAACACTATCATAAAATTAGAAACATAGAAAAATGCATCATCCACACAACAAGATAATTTCATGATTGGTTGGACCTAAAAGATGTAAAAAATGGATAATTTATTAACATAGGGCAAGGGAATATTTCCACTTACAAAAAAGGCAAAATTCTATATTAGAAACCATAAAAGATTTTGAAAATGTGTTACAATATTTCCTTTTAGTTCAATCATAACTCAGATTAAGCATGGAGTATAAAACCCTAACCCAACTAGGGTTTATTTATAGGATAAACTAATCATACAAATCAAATCAAAGATTTGATGTTTTGGCATGCAAATTGATCTCTGGAAATGATAGGGAAGGGATGCAATGAATTCCCCTATAGTCAAGGATGAGGAAACTCATTCCTTAAGATGACTTTGCAACAAGATGTGTCTAATTATTCATTTAGTCAAAGAAAAAATCATCCAGAGATCATTAATGGGCACATAGAGCAATCATGGATCACATGTACAGAGCCTATAAGAGTTATGGCACCATCCTAAAGTCACTAGGTTTGTAGAGGGGTTGTTGGAGGTAGCTGGGAATTAAAATTTGACTCTTTAGATATTGAAGTTTGAATTTAGGCCCGTGGTTTCACATCTTGGCCATCAATGCAGAATTTTCCTTGACAGTTAGATGAAGCACATCTTATTAAAAACAATATAGCGTATTGATTGAAGCCAATTCAGGACCACTATAGTTCTACCTGGAGTTTCTAATTTTGACAAGAGTTCCAAAATTTCTATTGGACTCAACCTCTCACTTTTGAATTTCCTCAACCTCTTTTTGGATCCAACAGAACTTTTGGAGCACTCTCTTTCATTGCCTTAAAGTTTTTTTTCTCTAAGATTGAGTTTAATTTCAGGCATCAAGTTCTAACAAAGGTTCTAGAACTTCTAGTGAGGTCCAAAATGGTTTTCAAGAATTCCTACTAGTCTCTAACCAAACATTTTGATCTCATCCTTCTTTAATTAAATTTTCCTTTGAAGTTATTTTTTTTTTACTTTGGATACTAACATTAGTTTTGGAACTAGTATTCAGGCCCAAAACTTGACTTTTGAATTGGGAATTAATTTTCCTTAGCTTTTCCTTTCAATTTTATAAGTCCCACTTTTGATGTTAGGCATGGATGCTAATTTTGGAACTATTTGTTTCTTCTAAACCTTTGAGTTTGAACTAAGACTTCCTTTTATTTAGCTTTTTCCTTGAAATTATATCTAAGTTCTATTTTTTGACATTAGATCTCAACTTGTAATTTTTGAACTAAGAATTAGCCACTTGGAGAATTTAATTTTGGAAAAATGACTAAGGCAAAAAGGATTAAGGGCTTCAGGTTTGAGCCTATTAAAATTATCTCAGATCAGATGTATGAGATAGGTTAAGGGTGGCATAAAATGCCAACATTTCTACTAACTTTGTGGGAATAACAGCTTTCTGAGTATGAAGATCAATGGCCTTAAAGTTGTTAGTATTATAAGGCACTGATAGGAGAGAGTGAATCAATGCATCCACAATTTTGAAACTTTTAATATTTATCTTCCACAATAACCAACATGCAAATGGTAATATAACAATGAAGCATAACATATAAAGCATTCACACACAATGAACACAAGACAATATTTTTTTCGTGGAAACCCTTGTTAGAGGGATAAAACCATGTGTGGTAATGATGCCCACAAATTTCACTAGTTCACTAATGAAATATTCCCTATTAGGAGCAATTACAATAAATCCTTCTAAGGTTATATCTTGATTCAGAGTACTTATAGCCCAGTTAAGAACTACAATTGTCCCTGTTAAAGACTACCATGTCAAGGTATGTAAAAATTCTTCTAAGAGTTCACCTTGTTAGAGGATTTATACTTCATATCCTATTAAAGATCCTCCTCACCCTGTTAGAAGTGACCTTGTTAAAGGATTTATCTTGCCAATCTATTGGAATCAACAAGTAAAGAGTGATTTGATGTTTGCACTCAATGCATGATAGATCTAATATGCTCATGATCAATTGTGTTGTTCTAAATACTTTACTACCTATACACTATCTTCAAAAATCTCTATCAGTCACCACATACCATCGCAACAACACACTTACCGATTTTCTTAATCATTTATATACTTGTTCTAGGTTAGTGCTAGAACCCTAAAATGTTTTACAAGTCAACCCTCAAATCCAACTTAACAAATGAGTGTGCCAAAATCAAAATTCAACATCCTTGATGTTGTCTCAAAACATCAAAACTCAAAAACATGTCGTCGAACCACTTACATTTGACTGCAACACCGATCTAACCAACTGTACTAACCGGTACTCTATTATAACTATCAGTATCACTTTAATCCTCAATAACCTAATCAAATATTCAAACTAACTGATAAGATCATAGAAGTAGTCAAATATACCTTTGTAGATAATGTTTGTACGATCAGGCACCTTAACTCTATCTCCATTCCAGATTTGCTCATTTGAATCCTGCATACTATCTTCTTATCGATTGACTAAACACTTAGTTGCTTCTCCATTTGATCCTTCAATACCATCGGTAAATCTAATCTCTTGACATCAACATAATATGTTTCTAGCAATGACAACACCACAATAAACTCACATGATCAAAACACATATCACCTTCATCAAAATGCCAACAATCTCCCCCTTTGGCATTGATGGAAATATAGGGGAAAATTTACTAAATATCAAAAACTATACATAACTCCCCTATGCTATACATAACATTTTTTCTAATACTACTACTACTCCCCCTTTGACAACAATGACAAAGGTGTTACAAGATGTGCAAAAAGCAAAAGTTTATTAATCAAGAGTAGCATCGTACAATTTAAAATCTACTAAATATCTCATGGAAATTAGTCTTCAACACTTGCCAATCATTGACCCATGACTTGTGTAAATTCTCCAAAATAAGTATATGTCCATGAAGAAAACATTCTAAGCCCTCTAATCCTTCAACTATGTTTAGTAGGCGAGGTGGTAAGGCTTTCTCAACTTCCTTCAAACTCTGTTGTAGAATGTCTAATTTAGGAATCAAAATGCTTTTTAATTCCATCAAATTTACAAGTCTCTTATTATATTCATCCTTGTATTTTTTCAACTTCTAATTTATCTTTCCTACCTCAACTCCAAAATATGTAGCAGCCATATTAATGGGATCAAAATTTTGTGACAAAACATTCATCTCCTTCTCAAAATATATATGCTCTGATCTTGTTCAAAATCATTAGGATAACTAACCACATGATGAAAACCTTTGTCTGTAATGTGTTTGTGTTCATCTTTCAGCACTAACCTATCATCATACAACTTATTATAATGTTCATAGATTTCTCTTGATCTTAGATATTGCAACTTGCAATGAATATATGCTCTAACATCCTCAATGTGTAGACCACCAAAGGGCACACTGGTTAGGGCACCTATTGGGTCATTTTTAGTTGATTTGAATGGATGTCTTTTGAACTTTGGACTAGGTCTCTTGATTATATCAATCAAATTGGGAGTAGCAATCCTATCTTTTAATCACAAATCTAGATAACAAATAAATACCTCAAACAATTCACAACTAGGGTTCTTGTCAAAAAAACATGACAACAACCACAATGACAACCACCACTGATCAGTTTTCTCTTTCAGATCACCACAAATAATTCCTTCTTATTGCTTGGATCTCTTCAAATAGCTCAAACAAGGATTCTTTCACTCCATAATAACTTTCAAAATGTGCAAGGTGAAAAATGAAATCCAAAAATGCCTTTTTATCTACCTTAGCACATGTATTAAATGTTCTTTCCAATATAACAAACATTTTCATTGATTGACCCAAAATCTCATTACCAATGACCAAAACACCATGTAATCTAACAAAACTTCACATTATGTTCCAAAATACTTTATTGCGTCTTCAAATTCCAATAGATCTTACCACACACCTATAGAGGGTTCGAAGATGGATTCAACAATACTTGCTCTCCCTAAGCCACATGAAGGCTTAGTTTGATGAAGAATTCTCCACACTCGATGGAGATGAAGATTCCTCTAATGAATTACTATCTTCCTTCTTGTTCCAAATCTTTCTAATTTCTTTCCTAGTCTCTTCTACATTCACAATCTTCTTTCCTTTCTAGTTACTTAAATAGTTTACCGATTGGTTCCTTAACCTGCAACCCCTTCCTAGATGTCCAATCTTGTGACAATGAAAACATGCCATACCAATTGATCTCCATTGTCCAACATTACCTCTTGCAATCCTCATTTTTCAATTCATAGCCATGTGTCCATAGTTACCACAAATTGATCATGTGACATCAAATTGCCTCTCCCTTCAATAAAGTGTATTCTGGTTAAGAGGTAACATCTGATTATTCACTCTTGACCTGCACTCATCATCTTTGTGACCATGTTTTTTGCAATTGTAACAGTGACCATCAAAGATACTAGATCTACTACTAAATCTAGATCTACAATCATGAGTAGTTTGACCATACTTATTGCACTTATAGCAATATCCATCAAAAGTGTTAGACCTATTTGTAGATATAGTTCTACACAAATTTGTAGTATGACCTAACTTGTGACAATTGAAACATACAAGCTTGTAGGCTTTATTACCAGAATTTTTTTGTGTTACCTGAAGTGGATACTTCCCTTCTTTATTTATTTCTTTTGTTTCAAATGACTCACCGATTTCAAAATTAGTAAAACCATTATATCATAGGCTTGTGGTCTCTTTGGTTCTTCTTTGATTTCTAAGTTGCTCATCAAGTTTTGTAGTACTTTAATTGAATTTCTTTAGCAGATCATTTGCATTCTTTCATTCTCCCTTTAATTGCTCATTCTTATTTCTCATATTCTCATTCTCCCTTATGAATTTTCCATTCTCCTCATTTCTATCATGCAGATGTTCATTTAATGTATCAAACTCTTGTCTTGTCTTGAAAAGTTCATCCTCTACAGCTTTCAGTGCTTGATCCTTGGCCTTTAGGGCATCTTCTTAATTTTTCCTTATAGTCTCTTTAGATATCCTTTATTCCATCTCTCACTCATTCTGATCGATTGGGCTTAAATCTCTCTCTTAATAATTTTCTTGTCTTTGTGTAACTATTCATTCTCCTTAGCCATGGCTTCTAGGTCTACTTCATATTTCTCAAATCCACTTTGTTCAGATAGTTTCTCAATGTAGTCTCAACTCTCATTTAGTTGTTCAACAAGCTCTTGTCTCTTGGCCAAAGATTTCTTCAACTGATCTTTCATTTCTTTGACAACCCTTTCAACTTCATCAAGTTGTCTCTTGTATCTCAAACCCTCTATATTTTCCTTATAGATCTTTCCCAAGTTGTTAGGCTTCTTCAAGGGCACAAGGCTCTAATACAAATTTTTAGTATTATAAGACACTAATAGAGGGGGGTGAACTAGTGTATCCACAAATTTGAAAGTTTTAACAATTATCTTCCATAATAACCAACATGCAAATTCTAATATAACAATGAAGCATAACATATAAAGAATTCACACATAATGAACACAAGACACAATATATTTTCTGTAGAAACTCTTGTTAGAGGGAGAAAACCATGTGTGGGAATGATGCCCAAAAATTTCACTAGTGCACTAATGAAATATGTCATGTTAGGAGTAATTAAAATAAACCCTTTTGAGGTTATACCTAGTTAAGAGTACTTATATATTGGCTAAGAACTACAGTAGTCCTATTGAAGACTAACCTATCAAGGGATTTAAAAATCCTTCTGAGAGTTCACCTTGTTAGAGGATTTATACTTCAAATCATTTTAAAGATCATGCTCTTCCTATTAGAAGTGACCTTGTTAAAGGATTTAGCTTACCAATCTGTTAGAATCAACAAGTAAAGAATGATATGATATTTTCACTCAATGCAATATAGATCTAATGTATTCTAGATCAATTGCATTTCTCTAAACACTTCACTACCTCTGCACTATCTTCAAAAATATCTATCATTCACCACATAGCATTGTAACAATACACTTAACAATTTTCTTAATAATTTATATACTTATTCTAAGTCGGTGCTAGAACCCTAAAACATTTTACAAGTCAACCCTCAAATCCAACTTAACATATGAGCGAGCATGCCAAAATCAAAATTCAACATCCTTGATGTCGCCTTAAAACATCAAAACTCAAAAACATGTCGGCCAACTACATATATTTGACTGCAATAGCAATCTAACCAATTGTACTAACCAATATTCTTTTATAGCTGCCAGTATCACTTCAATACTCAATAACTCAGTCAAATGTTCAAAATATTTGATGCAGTCATAATAGTAGTCAAATATACCTCTGTAGATAATGTTTGTACTATCGCACACATTAGTTCTCAATCTCCAACTTTAGATCTGATCATCTGAATCCTGTGTACTGTCTTCTTGCCAATTGACGGAACACTTAGTTGCTTCTCCATTTGATCCTTCAATACCATCAGTAAATATGATCTCTTGACATCAACATAATATGTTTCTAGTAATGAAAACACCATAATAAACTCATGTGATCAAAAGACATATCACCTTCATCAAAATTCCAACAAATGTATTCATTGGGCATGGATTCAAGAGGGATGACCTACAATATCTAGAATGACCTCACCTTGCAACTTTTGTAACTAGAAAAAAAACACCAAAATTTTCTATCTCCAAGGGAGAAATATCTTGTGTGTGCACTTCTTGGAAAGCAAAAAAAACTAAACTACTATTTACAAATATTTTCATGCAAGAAATTAAACAAAACCATTTAGATTCTCTTCCTGAATAGATTATGCTTTCTTCCATGCATGTGGATAACCAGCCGGCAAGCTAAAATTGATAGGCATACCAAAAAATATTGGAGTTCCCTCAAAATATTGAGAATGAATAATCTCTTCTACACATGGATACTTTCTTTTTGAGAAAGAAAAACTTGATCCTTTTGATGCTCATATTCATGCTTAGAAGAAAGCATGACTAGGAGCAACTTGCAGACTTTTGTTAGATCTAGATGCTTAATGGAGTATCCTCTTGAGAGCGTTGAGTCCAAGAAACTAACCTTGATCTTATTGTAGTACTCTATAACATTAAATTCATGTTGACTAGTAGGAGCTATCTCTAATGGTATGGTTGGCAATACATGGACCTATTTTGGTTACTGTTGCAACTCATGATTTTCTGATGTAGGAGAAGATGGCTTAAAATTTATGGATAAGAAAAAACATTCTATCTCATCCAAAAAAAATTCTTCTTCGTTAGTATCCTCCATGCTTTCCTTTATGGAATATATTTTCCCCACAACACAGAAGCCCCTATGATGGGTTGAAGAAGCAACAAGCTCTTCTTTTTGAAATTCTTGTTTTGTTGTGACATAATGCATAGTTGGGGAACAACCTCATGACATCATTTTTTTTCATCCTTAAGGACAAGGTTTTCCTTATGATCTATTTCTTCTTCCTCCATATCAAAAAAGAGGAATTTATTTCAAATAAGATGATTGGATCCTCTTCTTCATGTTTATTCTTTATCTATAGAGAGCTTTGTTAGAATACAACCTTCTCAATATCCTCTTGCAACTTATCTTTATGCATAAGATTTGATTCCTCCCTTGGGGCATGTGAAGGTTCACATGAGTATATGCTACTTCCTTGGGTAGCTAAGGTGACTCACAACCAATAGGCTAAACCTTTTCCTCCCATGTAATCCTTAGGCTTTGTTTCCTACTCCTCTAGCTCATGAGAACCATCAACACTCCATAAAATAGTTCCACCCTTAGAGATTTCAATAGTTCTAGAGCCAATGAGATGTTGGAAAGGTAAGGATTTTTGTACATGGGGAAGGATTAATTTGAGAAATAAGACGAGGGCCTTTGGAACTTGGGATTTTGGCTTTGGGAGGCTCACTCCTATAGCTAGAAAATTTTAATTTAGAGGGATCTTCTTTAGATGATGGATTTGGAAATGTGATAGGTGAATGGGCCTCTATCTTTTGTGTAGGATATTGTAATAGAGGAGGCCCTCTTTGTCTGAAGCTTGGAAATTTTCACTTAGGAGAATTCTCAAATATTAGTTGGTAAAATAGAGGTTGATTATACTTCAAACCTTTGAATCTAGGAAAGAAAAAGTTTCATTTGTTGCTCTTTTACAACCACTTACCTTGAAAGATCCTTAGCACATTATCTTTGTTGTGCCTCCACTTTCTAGTCATAGAGATAGGCCTAGTAAACCATATCCTATTATTGCATGTTAAGCCCCTGGTACCTACTAACTTCATTTTCTTGCCTACTAATTTTATCTACCTACCTATTGATTTCATTAAACCACCTATTGAAGTTGTAATACAAGAATAGGGGATAGGGGATGGTCCTATCTCTTTATTCACATTCAGAAGGAAGACAACCTATTAGGCTCAAGGAAGCCCAATTTTGTAATGTGTGCAAGGATCTTTGACTTATGTAGAAGATGATGTGGAAAATAGAACAATGGATGCAAGATATGGGACAAAATAGGGAAGGAGATTGACTTTCAGCAAACACAGACTGAAAAAAATTAGACAAATAGACTCTAATATACAAAAATGAGATATTGAGACAGAGACTAACCTATAAATTCAATTTGGATAAAATGCAGAGGGACCAAGTCAAAAGTGGCAATTCTAACATGTTATTTTTTCTTGTTTTTAGTCTTAGATTGTAGCCAGGATTTTGTACTTTCTAGATCTAGTCACACAATTGTCACCACTTGTTCTTGTACATAGAAAGGAGGAAAATTATTGTGTAGATAAAGTTTTTTCTTGATCAAACCCCAATTGAGGAATAAACCTTGAAATTGAAATGAAATATGCTTGAAAGGAAAGTGTGTTGATGTAAATTAGAATCTAGATCTAAAACATAAAGTGTCTTATACCTTATCTTGTACAATGCTTCTTTGAATGTGATCATAAGTGTTGATGCAATATCTTGACCCCATAAAAACCTAAAAGGAAATCATGAAAGACATGCCTTGCATAATGAATTTTATTATTTTCCACGGTTCTTAATGGAGGAAAAGAAGAATGACTTGAATGCTTGAAGACTTAAATTCTTGAATGCTTATGGATGGAGAATTATGTAATGATCTTCTTCCTTGATGGTACTCTCATCTACGTGTCCTTAAATGAGATAGAGAGGCTTTCTCCCATGGAGAAGATTAACTAGGAAATACTTTAAAATGCTTTAGATCTTCCCTAGAATACTTTAGATGTAAAATTATAGGAGAGATCTTGAACACTTATAGTATACTCCTCAAATGTGGAGAGGTAGGTTGTTTATATACCTCTCTTAAGCATTTTTGGGGCACAAAACCCATAGAGGGCCTATGGGAATTTGGATTTCCTGCTTAATTATTGAGATTTTACCCCCAATTTAAATTTCAATGCAAATATTAGGGGCCAACTCATAAGTGGTGACTTATTCTACATTCAAGTCAATAATGGTGATTTGGTCCCACCAAAAGACATCAACATTTTGTCTAGAGGTCTTAATTGGAGTGGGGATGACAAAATGATAAGAAAAAATGGGGTTGGAGTACTAAAATTCAATGCAAGATCCCATACATGCTAAAATGAGGCTATACTAAATGGTAAATCACATAGTGATGCAATTTAGGATGGTACATTTAGCCCCCACTTTAGTAGGAGTATGATTCTGCCTCATGCTCATGGTAAAGTAGAAGATAGAGAGAGAGAGAGAGAGAGAGAGAGAGAGAGAGAGAGAGAGAGAGATGGTCATGGAAAAATGAAAAGAGATAAAACAACACTAAGTTTAAGGACACTACCCCCAAAAAAGGATATCAACTCATGAAACCATGTACAAGAGTGCACAACAACAAATAAAGACAATAAGATAAAACAAAGACAAAATATATAAACAAAAAAGGGGTTAGTAGACTCCAGATAAACTATTTGAAGAGACCTCAATAGAGAAAAATATCTCAAATTTTAGTATCATGTTCATAATGATATTGTAAAAGCATAAGTACTCACATGGAAAGAGTGAGAGAACATTCCAAATATAAGATAGAACTCCATGGTTTAACATACTACTAAACCTATGAGATCATAGAGGAAAATAAACCATGAATCCAATGGGCTAGCAAGTTACGTTATGCTACGAGACCCATGAGAGAAAAAGAAGGAAGAGGAAAAATAGCCTAGAAAATTGTGCTATGCTATTCAACTTATTTTTTGTTGTGCAATAGGAAATGGGGAGAAATAGGTAATCTAATAAATGAATTACTTCCCCATTTCATTAATTGCACATTAGGAAGGAAGAATGCCCCCGATAGGCACACAAGGTGACTTAAGCTCTAATTAGGGACAAGATTTTTCCTTCACTAAATAATGTAATTGAATGAAATGAGAATGATTAAGTAATGTAATTGATCTATTAGAAAATTTGTCAAAAACCTTATAAAAATAGACTATAATAGACAAACAGTGAGCTGAAACTTATAGAAATGGAAACCAGAAGATGAAACTGATATGTGACAAAAATCCAAGCTCAAAATGGCAGGGACATGGCGACAATGACAATGTGTTCCCAGGAAATGAAGACAATGGTGACATTTTCCTGATGTTTTTGCCTAAAAATTTCACATATCTTGCGCCTGTACCTATTCTACCCAGATCTGGTCTGATGACTCTGTAACATGTTCCTACATAGAGGAAAATAATGAAAAGGTTGTCTAAAGAGGTTTACCTTGTTCAAACCCCTACAAAGGAATCAACCTTACAATATGAAATGAAATTGTATGAAGGAAAGTAAATAGGAAGGCAAATAATAGATTTACCTTGCATAAACTCTCATGGATGAATGTAGAAATTGCGCATACCCATGAAGATGCTTGGATATTCTTTAAATCTAAAGTTTTGACCTTGGAATGTAAGTAGAATCAAGGATTCCCTTACAAATGAATAGATCTATGATTTCCACTCCTAGATCTTGAATGTAGATATGCTTGATAATCACTTGTAAAGAGGAGAGAGAAGGTGGATGAAAGAATTGGTCTTCTTTCTTGATTTGAGGATTCCTCTACTTGGCCATCATGCAAGAGAAACTTGCATCAAATTGATAATATTCCCTTGGATTTGAATGATCTTGAAGAATTGGAGACTTGGAGATCTTGATCTTGGATGCTTGCCTTCAAATCTTGAATTCAATTGCTCTTGCATGCTTGAAATCTTGATAACTTGGTTGCCAAAATGCTTACAATTGGTAATAGATCCATAGGGTCTTCACTAGCCTAGGCAATATCATATCACGTGAATTCATATTGGGGGATATTATATCCCAAAATTTTGATGTAATATATTGGTAATATAATAGGGATACCAGGGATTTTCAAAATTGACAGAGGAATACAATATTCAAAGGTAATTTTTATTCAAAAATATCTAGAAGTATGTAAGAAGTAGCGAGAAAAATCATTGACAATCTAAAATTTGAAAACAACTTTCCCGAGAAATGGCTAAGCAATAAGAAAACTATTTTACTTTTCCCAATTTTAAAGCAGATGGAAACTAGAAACAAAGGGGAAGGACCTGCAACTTCAAGTCATTTACAGTTTTAGAAGACATGTACAGATTTTGATCATAGGTGCACAATATTATATATATAACTTGTAACTTTATAGTTTCCATTTACTCATTTTCATATGTAACTTATTTCCTTATGTAATAAAATATGGCTCTTGTGCTATACATTATCTTCTGCACATGGATCATGGACTATTTTTATTATTTTCAATGCATTCAAAGGGGTTTTAGAAGGAAAATTTTCTTCTATTGATGAGCATTTGGGTAATTTTTTATTTATTTATATAGATAACTACTACATGAGGTAGCTCTCTTACGAAATGACCAAGCTCTCTTACAAGTTGACCAAGCCGCCTTACTGGTTTGATGAACAAGATTCATCAATAACTTCCATAAGGAGACTCACAGTCTGGATCATATTCCCCATCCTGTATGTATGAGGTTTCTTTTGGTTGTCCAACATCTAGATTTGCAAAAATAGTATCAATTGATGTTTGAGGTGAGTACATCCATTTGGCTATGCTAAGGTAACCATTAGCTAGTACATTGATCCTCTCAAGCTAAGAGATAGAAAAATGATCACTATTATTTGCCACAAATTTGGCAAATGGATTAATGTCCAGATTGGCCAATCCTTCATAAAACAAAATCAGAGCCTGGGAAACTTTCTTCTTCTTGGCCACAATTTCAGCATCAATAAATATAACAATAAAACTTTTTTTATGGTCTATTTCCATTTGCATCATATCCACTGAAACAACATGTTTATACTCATCACGCAATAATGCATCTACCATCCTTGAATCCTAGTAACATGCTCCAAAGGCTTCAATCATCATGGTAAGGAATATTTTCATTAAGACTCCATTATGTAGTGACTAGATGAAATTGCACCCAATGACCTACTTGATCGCAAGCAATAGGGGTTCATCTTGAAGCTTGAACAACATTCTCAACTAGTCCTACTATACTCCTCCCTTAATAAATTCACAATAAACTATTTCTATTTGATATAAAACTTTGCATTCCATGCTCCTTTTATAGACAAAAACCCTCTCTTGTCTCCTCTCTAATCAAGGAAATCCAAATCTCATTCTTCTCGAAAACATAGGGGACAAATCTTAACATAATCTATTAACTTTATACTCTTAATAGGAATATATGTATTATAAATTCTATCTTAGGTTGAAAATAGATTTGAATCTCTTTGATTTAGATAACTATACTCTATATTTCTAGAGCATGGTCTAGATATGTGGAGGGAAATCCATTGTAGCATATGGGAGCTTTCCTATTTTTTTAGAGAAGAGTATTGTTTCCCTTCCCCAAATAGTCCTTTCTATAATTTTGTAACCAAATCCCTCACATTATCTATATGGGAGTACTTTTTCTTCCTCGATTATCTTCACCACTTCAAGCCATACTTTAGGATTATCGCTAACCACTTCTTTGTCATCTTTATCTATTCTTGCTATGACCTGAATGTGTAATTTTTTTCTTCTTTGTATTGGACCTAAATGTGTAAATTTGACTTTCTTTTTATTGGACCTTCTCCAATTCACCAATAGTGAAACATACATCTTGTGAATTAGTGATGTCTTCTCTATTTCTTAACAAGCAAAAATTGCACCCTGCAAAATAGTGATGTATTCACTATTTTGCAACAAACAAAATTTGCACTTTGTGAAATAGCGAAATGAATATGATGGGTACATGTTGTTTAATTTTTTTTAATTTTAATTTTATCCATTACTTAGCCAACTAATAGGTACATGTGAATTGAAATGCAGATGGATCCAATGGTGAATATGGAATATGTAATTGTCATAGTTGAAGATAATTTTGTTGTTAGCACAGTCATTTGTCAAAAAGACTGTACAATTGTTGATATCCATTTAATTTTATCATTGGCCTTGGGAATCCTTTAAATATAAACAAAGAAAAAAAAAGAAAAGCTACAACACAACTTATAGGCATTAAGAGGAAACATGAAATAGTGGATGTTAGAACGTTGGAGTCAAATATGGTAGAAAGTAGACCAAACCATCAAAACAATAGATAAATTGTGGAGGAAGGTATGCATAAGCAACCAAGAGTTGGAGATAGATATGAGTCAATGGAACTAAGAATAGTTGTTGATCCTAATGTATTGGAAACTTAGAATCAAAGATGGAATAGTTTAATGGAAGAATTTGCGGAGGAGAAACTTACTATCAAAGTATATTTAGAAAAGGGAGAACCTAAAATAAAGATCCATTGTGAAAGTTGTGACATTGATTATGGAACATGGGAAGTATCCATGGTGACATGAATAACTCATAACTTTATAAATAATTATATGAAAATAATTTCCCATCAACGTCACATTTTAAGGGAGGAAAATGGTCAAGATCATTCAAGTAGCATAGAAAAGTAGACAACAATGATTAGAGATTGATTTGAGATTGATCAAGTAATTAAACTTCTAGATGGTTTCAACAAGACATAATACACTAATTTTTTCAAGGTGGTGGAAGCAATGCTTGCAAGCTATGAGGATAATAAAAAAGTAAGAGTGGAATGTAAAAGATGAAATAAATTGTTTTGTTTTGTGCCAGCAAGTGGTGATATTGTCAGTTCTCTAAATGAACACGTGAAATCAATGGACCACACCACTACTACAGATGAGGCTTCACATGATATAATTTCTTTAAGGTGTGCTACAACCGGGAGACTAAAGAATCCTACCAATGAAAAGGCCCAAAAAAAATTGACAAGGTTCTTAGACCCATCATCACCATCTGTACTACATAGGGGTTCTATAAGTGCAAATCCTTCTAGTTCAGGTATGTCAACTAGACAAGTTTAAATTTATTTTGAATATGATTTGTTTAAATGTGTACATCATTTGTTTTATCATCTTATTTAAGGTCATTCATCACCATTGATGTTGCAATGTTGGGGGTATTGGTATTTCCATATAAATATAAATGGGGAGAGATTAGACACAAAGATCTTAATGGATGATCAATGAGATGGAAAATTATGGGTCATAGAGAAGCATACCAAGATGATGTGATGTTATAAGGGTAATGAATATCATATTGAGGGCACATATAGGCATATTCATTGCAATATGGCTTCTGAGATGGGGATCCTATTTGAATCATTGACATGCAACTTTTATAAGATGATTCCACAATGCGATGACTTTAGCATGTGTTTATATCGTGAATCAAGGTGTGCCACTAAAATACATGGGCGGAATATAGGGAGAGGGAGAAGACTAGACTATTTGACTCAAAATGAACTCATAATACCTACTAGGATTTCAAATGATAGCATCAAATGTATGCTCTTTGGTAGAAAAAGACAAATGTTTCCATACTCTCTATTAGAATGAGATCCCTAAAGGAGAACATGTTTGAATCAGCTGAAAGGAAGGATATCTTTAGGTTTTGAAAGGATGTGTGTAAGGCACATAGAAATGGAAAATTTTAAGGTAAAGATGCAATTTGGGATTTTTTCAAGGATGTATTTAATAACTTGATGCATCCAAAGGGAGCAAGAAGTTATAGTGCATCCACTAAATCCCTTTATGAGATGATCAAGTTATGGGGAGGTCCTAGATTACATATCATTATTAGCTTGAATCTACATGGTCCTTCAATTTCTACAACTTTGAGGCAAGTTAGAAAATCATTGGAATACATCTCGGGGGACAAAGACTACATTTTTTAGGTAGTAGAAAAAGTGTATGCTTCTTATAAAACTAAACATGGTATATATGGACCAATTCCTCTATACCTCATTGAAGATGAAACTCTCATGAAAAAGTATGTTAGGTGGGTATAAAAAAGTGATACATTGATTGGTTTTTATGGTAATAAATAAGAACATCAATGTCAATCACATTTCTTGGTGACAACTAGTGAGGGAGTTGTAGGTTATGTTATCATAACATATTATTTAAAGAAAAATGTTATTGGCCACTATGCACATTTTATTATTGCAAACCCATTACACAGAAAGATTCATCATTAGGTTTTGGTTTCTCATCCAACATGCAATAGGTTCGATGCAAATTTTGTTCATCGACAATGGGAAAAAATAGAATTTTGTGGAAGAGACACATGGACAATAATTTGGCACCAATTGTAGGTCATTCCTCGAATGGGGATAGTTGAAGAAGACAACTTGTGTTGATGGACTATTATTCAACAAAAGGTATTTTATATCAAATTACTTGGGAAGGATGGAGACTAAGTGGTTTGTACAATGGTTTCCATGTAACGAGATTGCATGACAAGGACTACATCCACAATGAAAAAAATATAGTGAATCCTTTAGTTAGTAGTTAGTGAGATTTGATTATAGGAGAAGACTTGATAAGTTTTAATCATGTTAGGATAGTTTATAACACTTTTAAATTGGATTATCACAAGCTTAAAAGTGAAGATATAGAGAGGATAGATCGATAGAATTGGGGTTCAATAGAGCACATTGCTTCAAAGCACATTTAGAGGTGTTTGAAAGAGATGATAAGTAAATCTAGTGGAAGGGCAGAGAGGACACTAGGCACAAAGGCATATCTCATGATTTTTGTTGACCACATTGACATCTTTATGTCTCATAGTTTGACTCTTTGGGAAAGAGTGTGAAATTGCTTATGAGTTCATCATTTCTTAACATTATGGTTATGTTGGATATGAAAAGAATCTAATAATAATGTCAACATAAATTTCATTAGAAGAGAGGCATATCAAGATGTCAAAATTTCTTGACACTTTGTGGTTTTTCTATTGAGATTGTTTTGAGATCAATACTCTCACTTACCATGTAGTTTTCACCTGACTAGATTAGATGTATGTGAGAACTTATTTAGAAAAGTTGGTGGGATGGTTGGAGAAAAAAGTGTTAATACTATAAGGTCCAAGATTACAGAGAGGGGGGTTGAATCAGTAATCTACCAAATCCAAACTTTCTATCAACTATTCAATAACATTCATCAACATATAACTTGTGCATCAATAAACAATGAAATAAATGAAACCATCCAAACATACAACACAAGAACATCGAGATTTTTATCATGGAAACCCTTGGTCGAAGGGAAAAACCATAGTGGGAATTAACACCTACTAATAATTTACATGCTTCTTAAATATGTTTGATTAAAGGCCTAGCCCTGTTAGGAGCTTACAATTATGCCCGATTAGGAGAAGACCTTGTTAGGAGTCACTCAATTAAGGGATTTACCTCTATCCTTGTTAGGATCTTTACCATGTTAGGAGTAACCTTGTTAAATTATTTCAAACCCTAATTAAAGAGCCACCTGATTAAAGGATTTACTAATTAAGACATGTTAGGACCTACCATGTTAAGGGATTTTCTTGCATAACCTATTAATATTCAACAAGTACAATGATCTAGGTGAAGCATTTCTCCTTTTATTTTTTAGATCCAGTTAAGCACAACACTTTTTCTTCTTACATATAATATTCTCTCTTAACTTGACTTCACCTTCGCATCAACAATTTACACTTGCATATTTCATTGATTCACATATATATACAATACATCTTCATTAGGGCATTAACAACCTTACAAAATGTATTACATCTAAATTTCATTCATTATAATCAGTCCCGCTTGATCCTTGAACCCTAAAACTTATTATCAATCTAGAACACTTGATTACAAATTAAGGTCGACCATAAGATTCATCACACATCAATTTAAAACAAGAATATTCAAACTTTATTTGACTTTCCCAACATAACTCCAAAACTTGATAGATCCAATCACCTTGAACATTGAAACAGAAAATCAACATTACACACCTATCATGCCATGTCACCTCCCATCATCTTCGCACACCAATCTAACACCAACTGTTCAAAAAATTTTCTATCTTACATAGAATGATCTTTTTTCAACTGAAACGATGCCTTGCAATACTCCAATCATGTAGTGATCATAGTATCAATAACATATCCTAGTCAAGATAATCATATCATGACCACAACACTTGGATCCATGTTGATTTGATAGAATAATCAAATCATTCATTATATGTCACTTTCTATTCTTCGATCTTCCTTGATGTTCTAAAATTGATCATAAATCTTTCCATACTTATTTTCATCCATTTTGGTCATACATACAATAATAGAAAATGTCATTGATTCTTCCTCTCCGACCTCACACTCCAATTCCTTCACAAACTCATCGCACATTGGATTCAACAACTCAAACAGTTATCAACTTGATGTCAACCAACACAGTACTTAGTTTACATTAATGATAACACCATAATTGATCTTCCTATCATCAAACCTATACCAATCATCACTCAATCAAGCTCTGCGTCAATTATGCCAATAATCTCCCCCTTTGGCATTGAAAGAAACACCACATTGATATTATAACAATTTCTCCCCTTTAGAAGATGCACCAAACTTCTTGTCTTGATCTTCCTAGTCTTCTCCCCATGTGTCTTCATCTGGTTCTTCTTCCCCTATGATCATATCTTGTTCTTCTCCCCCCTTGACAATAATGCCAAAGGTGCCACATAGGTCACCTACTACTGCAACATCAATCTTTGCTTTTGACTGCTCCCCCTTAAGGAGTAGTCCCATTTTCATCAATCCAATAGTGAAATATATTCAATGATTCCTCTAGATTTATGCTTACAACATCATCTTAGTGTCTCTCGAGTAGGGAAATAACCCATAACTTACCTCTTAGATACTTAAAAGTATCTTTAGGTAGTATTTTTGTGAATGTATGTGCTATCTGCTCCTTGGTTGGCACATATTCCAACTTGACTACCTTTTACTACACTTTCTCTCTTAAGAAATGATACTTGATTGTAATATGTTTAGTCTTGGAATGCATCACTGGGTTCTATGAAATGTTGATTGCACTTGTATTATTATAAAATATAGTCATTGGTCAAGTTTCCTTCTCTTTGATACTTTCTAGGATATGCTTCATCCATGCAATTTGAGTAAAATTGATAGCTGCTACTACATACTCAGCTTTTGTAGTACATTAGGAGATTTAATTTTGCTTCTTACTTTTCCATGACACAAATCTTCCTCTTAGAAAAAATACTCCTCCACTTGTACTCTTTTTGTCATCAATGTTTCCTGCCCAATCTACATCAGTAAAAACACTCAAAGAGAAATCACCTTTGTGATCATACCAACGACCATAGTCTTATGTCCCTTTCAAGTATGTGAATATCCTCTTCACTTCTACCATGTGAGATTCCTTAGGATTAGCTTTAAATATGGCCACTATGCTAACTTCTTTTGTAATGTCTGGTCTACTATTCAAACAACATAATGCAACTTACCAATCATGTATTTGTATAGAGTTGCATCCACTGCACTTAACTCATCATCCTTAGATAACTTGCATCCTTTCACCATGGGGGTTCCAACTGGCTTGGAGTCTTTCATTCCAAATGTTTTGAGAACTTCCTTTGCATACTTGGATTGATTGATATAGATATCATCCTTTAGTTGTGGAATTTGTAATCTAATAAAGAACTTAATTTTTCCTACCATTTACATCTCAAAATCTTTCTTCATCTCTTCTAAAAATTCCAAACTCATCTCATTATTTCATCCAAAAATTATGCTATCTACAAACACTTCAGGTAATAGTATCTTATCACCTCCAACCTTTAAGTATACATTATTATCTTCACTTGTTCTTATGAAACTAATCTTGATGAGATAAGTGTGTAATCTTCCATACCATGTTGTAGGTGCTTGTTTCATTCCATACAATTCCTCTTGCATCTTGCACTCTATATCCTTATCCTTTTTAATGCAAATCCATCTGGTTTTCGTATGTAAACCTCTTCTTCAAGAATCCCATTTAGAAAAGTAGATTTGAAATCCATTTGAAAAACTTTAAACTTCTTATAGGAAGCATAAGCAAGTAAGATTCTTACCCCTTCAAGTCATTCCATGGGAGAAAATGTCTCTCCATAGTCCAATCCTTCATCTTGTGCATAGCCCTTACACACAGGTCTTTCCTTATTACGAACCACTTCTCCATCTTAATTCAATTTGTTCTTGAAAAACCACTTTGTACCAGTCACATTCTTATCTTACGGTCTAGGAACAAGTGTCCATGTGTCATTCTTCTCAATCTAATCATTTTATTCTTCCATTTATTTTTTCCAGACTTTGTTCTTCAAGGATTCCTTCACAGTTTTAGGCTCAAAATTTGAAATCAGACATGTACTCTCTTTGATCTTCCTTCTTGTTTACACTCCCACATCTTTATCATCAATGATATAATCAGAAGAGTTATTCAATTTAAAATACCTTGGAATAATCAATTCAAGTCTAGGTGCTTCTTCTTTTTGTCCTATCGATTGAACCAGTTATTCCTCATTATTCTGTTGAATAGTTTCTTGCTCTTGCAGTTGCACATACACAAATTCCTGATCAATTTTTTATTCTTTCTTGCTTGTTTCATCATATTTCTCTGGATATTCATCTACCTTCACATTTCCACTTTCAACCATCTTGTTAGTCCTTTATTGAAATACTTATAGGCCTTGCGTTTAGTAGAATATCCCAAGAAAATACCTTCATCACTCTTGGGATCAAACTTGCTAGTGAAAATATATCTCATGATATAGCATTTACTACCAAAGACTTTGAAGTATTTAACACTAGGTGTGTGATCATACCATAATTCATAAGGTGTCTTACCAATTCCTTTCTTCACTTGAACCCAGTTCAATGTGTACACTACAGTACTAATGGCTTCTCTCCAATATGACTTAGCAGTCAAAATTGGAGTAGAAATAATTTCTATTAACCTCATGATAAAAATAATAGAGATTAGAGAGGAAGAGGAAGAGGTTGAGGACCGGTAAGAGGAGGTTTTCATGGGATGTATTTCCATTGCAAAGGACATAAAGCTTATGAGTGTCCTCAACACCAAGGGAGAACAAATAGAAGATTAGAGGATAATGCATAATTTGTGCATGTCGATGAAGATGCCAAGTCATCACATTCTAAAGATGCTAAAAGAGGAGAGGTCCTTATCCCAAGAGGAGCCTTGTTAAATGATGAGAAGGAACCTAAGCAAAGGAAGAATTTATTTCGCACAAGGTGTAAGAGTAATGGTAAATTATGCAATGTTATTATTGATAGTGGTAGTATTGATAATCATATTTTAGAGGAAATGGTTAATAAATTGAAATTAGAGAGATGAAAGCATTTGAATCCCTACCAGATTGTTTGGTTGTAGAAGGATCAAAAGGCTTTGGTCCATGAACAATATCTAGTAAAGTTAAAATCGAAAACTATCATGATGAGGCATTGTGTGATATCATGCATATGGATGTTTGTCATTTATTGTTGGGGAGACCATGACAAATATTTGATCATTGTGTAGTACACAATGGGTATGAAAATACCTATTCTCTAATAAAGGACGGAGTTTGACAAAAGCTAAAGCCATTGAATGAAACAAAGGAAAGGGTATGCAGTAATGCAAGAATATGTTTAGTTTATGGGAGGAAGTTTCTAGAAGGCATGAATCATGAGCATATGTATTTTTCTTCAATTCCAAAAGTTGATAAAGAGGAAGTGGAAGATGTATTCGTAGAAGTTGAAAATTTGTTGGATGAGTTTCAAGATATTGTATTTGATAATGTACTTGATGGATTGCCACAAATAAGTAATATTAGTCATCAAATGGACTTGATTCCTAAAGTTGGCTTGTCAAATAAGGAAACACATAGAATGACACCAACAAAGAGTGAATAATTGAATAAAAAAGTGTAAGAGTGATGCAAGAAGGGTAAGATAAATGGGGCCAAAGGCTCACCCAATTACTAGACCACCTTGCAAAATCACAACACAAAAGTAATAACACAGAAAAGGAGATAAAGGAAGTATATCATATTCATTTATTCATTCAAACTTGATACATGTCTTGTTGTGAGGCATTCTTGGTTATGACCAATACAAGTAAAATCAATTATAGAAACAAAAAAATCCTGATGCATGGGAGATCTATGATATCCATCTTCCTATCTTTCTTGTTCTTCCTAACTTCTAACTTCTCCCTCTAAAACCTAGAATAGATCATTACATTTATACACGAGGCTACCAAATAGTTTGACCCAATATAATATTCAAGATCTAGCATTGGAGAAATAAATGACCCAAATTTAGTTCCACATGTTTCCTAATGAGTGATCCTAACATTAATATCATGACCAAAATTAAAGAAACAAGTCGGCCCAGATAAAAGATTCAAAAGAAAACCCATCAGTGAACTAGGCCACTGAGAAACACAGAATAGGCCAAACCCACTGGTGGAGAACACCACCAAGAAGAGACAACACAACACTAAGTGGTAACAACACTCATCGGTGAACAAACAAGAACACTCCACCGAGAACTCTAAAGCATTTACCAAGCACATCTAACAAGCTATCGAGATACAAGATTGCCATGAATGCAAGACAATCCTGCATCAGACACCCAAGGTTGAAAAGAAATGATTCCCTAAATAATGATTAAGGTACAACCTAATCCAAATCCAAATCCAACTTAGATTGAGAAATCCATTTAGAGTCTTCAATTGGTCTATTCTTCCACTTTAACAAGTATTCCATGTAATCCTTTCCTCTTGTGCTTCTACCAACTCTTTGTTCCAAAATCTGTTCAACTCTTGATGCCTGCTTCTTAGGATAATCACTCGATACTGTCACTTCTTCATCACATTCATGATAATCATACAAATTTGCAATGTTGAATATTGGTGATATGTCCATGTCATCAGGTAACTCTACTTCATAAGCATTTCCACTGTCAAACTTCTTTAGTACCTTGCAGGGACCAAATTTCTTCATCTTCAACTTACTATAGGTTTCAATAGGAAATCATCCTTTATTCAAATGAACCATTACCTCATCACCAACCTCAAAAATCTTATGTCTTCTCAACCTATCTGCACTATCCTTTTATTTCTGATTACTCTGCTCCAACTTATGTTTCACTTCCTCATGCAACGACTTCATGAATTTAGAAAATTCTTTCCCTTCAACACTCCTCTTCTATTCTCCAGCAATATCTTTCAAGTTTTATATAGCTCTTGGTTGCATTCCAGTAATAATCTGAACATATGTCTTTCTAATTCTCCTATTCATTGAATTATTATATGAAAACTCTACTTGTGCTAACATTAAATCCTAATTACTTGGTTTGTCTCCAACTAAAAATCTCAACAGGTTACCCAAACTTCTATTTACAACCTATGTTTTTCCATCTGTCTATGGATGAAATGTAGAACTATACTTCAACTCGGTGTCTAGCTTCTTCCATAGAGTTCAAAAAATAGCCAACAAACTTACTGTCTTGGTCAACAATGATACTCCTCAATAATCCATGTAATCTGACAATCTCCTTGAAGAAAAGATCTTCTATATGCACTTCATTGGATGTTTCCTACATGATATGAAATGTTTCATCTTGGAAAATATGTCCACAACAACAAATATAGAATCATTACCTCTTGTTGTCCTCAGTAAGCCAAGAACAAAATCCATGTTGACATTGCTCCAAGGTTTCTCAGGAATATAAATTGGTTTATTCAATCTAGTATTTTGACTTACTCCTTTTGCAACTTGACAAACTCCACAACTCTTCACAAATTTCTAAACATCCTAATACAACTGCGGCCAAAAATACATTTCCTTAAGCAAACTCAATGTCTTATTAATGTCAAAGTGTCCAACCAAATCACTACTATTCTTCTCCTTTATCAAATTAGTTCTCATTGACCCTCTCGATATACATAATTGAATTCCTTTGAACAACATACCTTCTTGAATGAAATATTCTTCCCACTTACTCATTTGATCTGGAATAGGTGTTCTACACATTCTCCATAACTCAGAAAAATCAGGGTCAGTTTCATACAAATTTTTCATATCATCAAAACCAAAAACCTCAATTCTCATTTCAGTCAACAAATATCTCCTTCTACTCAATGCATCAACAACTCGGTTAGATACTCCACTCTCATGTTTTATCACAAATGTAAAATTCTGCAAATACTCAACCCATTTCATATGTCTCTAATTCATCTTATTCTGACTACCCAAATACTGTAAAGCCTTATGATCAGTATACAACACAAATTCCTTTGGCATCAAATAATGTATGCTTTTTTGCAGGGATTGAACAATAGCATATAATTCTTGATCATACACATAATATTTCCTTTTAGCATCATTCAACTTCTCATTGAAGAAAGCAACAAGTTTACCTTCTTGACTCAAAACAACTCCTATTGCACTGCCACTTGCATCACATTCAACTTGGAATACCTTATTGAAATCGGGTAAAGCTAACACATGAAATTCAACAACATTTTGTTTCAAAGTCTCAAAACTTTTATCAGCTCCATGTGTCCACTTGAATTTTCTTTTATCTCCTCTCATTGTCTCGATCATAGCATTGCAAATTAAACTGAAATTTCTAATGAACTTTTGGTAAAAACTTGCTAAATCATGGAATGATCTTACCTCACCAACATTCTCAAGTATAGGCCACCCAAGTATGGATTTAACCTTATTAGGTTCCATCTTCAAACCATCATTTAAAATCACAAATCCCAAATATACAATCTCCTCTTTCATGAAGGAACACTTTTTTAGATTAATCAACAATTTTTCCTCTTTCAATCTCTGCAATACCTGTCTAATATGCAAAAAATGATCTTCTCTATTTTTATTAAATATCAAAATTTCATCCAGATATACAATCACAAATTTATTCAAGAATTTCTTCAAAACCTCATTCATTAACCTCATAAAAGTACTCAGTGTATTAGTTAAACCAAAAGGCATAATCAACCATTCATACAAACCTTCTTTTGTCTTGAAAGCAATCTTCCATTCATCACCTTCTCTGATTATGATATGATGATATCCAATCTTCAAATTAATCTTGGTAAAATATTTTTCTCCACTCAAAAAATCTATTATTTCATCCATTCTCGGTATAGGAAATTGATACTTAATTGTTATCTTGTTAATAGCTCTCGAGTCAATACACATTAGCCATTATCCATTCTTCTTAGGTGCCAACATAATTGGTATTGCACATGGACTCAAACTTTCTCTGATCAAACCTTTCTGCAATAACTCTTGAACTTGTCGATTGAGTTCCCCATTCTCGGTTGGTGTTAGTCGGTGTGGTGCCTGATTCAGAAAACTAGCTCCAAGAATTAGATCCATACAATGACTAATACTTCTCACCTGTGGAAAACCATCATGTACATTATCTGAAATGATCTCCTTATACTCGGTGAGAAACTTTGCAACCTCTTCAAGAATTTTATCCTCTATTTTCTAACTCAATTTGTTATGAATCAAAACATAACATAAATCATTTATCTTCAAATCATTAACAAATTGTCTACCTTCCATCAAACAAACTTTCACAGATGTACATATCTCACTAATAGATTCTTCAATTAAAGGTAACAAGATTCATCTCTTTCCATTGGTCCAAATAGTACACTTGTACAATCTTCCATCATATACAACATGTCTATCATATTGCCAAGGTCTACCCAACAAAATATGACAACAATCTATAGGCATAATATCACACAACACCTTATTATAATACTTTTGAATTTTTAGATTTACAAAACATTGTTCACTTACCAAAAGTATATGTTCATCCTTGATCCATGAAATCTGATAGAGATTTGGGTACTTCAATCTTTCCAACTATTACTTTATAACCATTTCCTCTGAGGCCATATTGTTTGAGCTTCCATTGTCTATGATCACTTTCCAGACTTTGTCTACAACTCTGCATCTGCTGCTACCGACCTTCTTGCTTGCATGTGTACACTCAAATGATCTATGCCCCTCTTCTCCACAATTGTAACAAGTTCCTCATAATCCTCTTCTACCATATCCACCTCAGGAGTAATTGCCTCTTCCTTGGGATGAATTTTCTCCTTTCTACTTGGTCTTTCCTTTGTCTTGATTTGTCTTGTCCTAATCGAATCTACTATTTTCACCATATGATCTACCTTTTCCTCTTGGGAATCTACCACATCTTCCTCTTTGTCTTTGTTCATGCCTTTTATTCAATTTCTCCTTAGCTTTTAGGGAAAACTGATAAGCCTCCTCAATACTCTCTATTTTGACCAAACTGATCTCTTCTTAAATAGAATTCCTTAACCTATTCAGGTACCTTGCAACCCTTTCCACATCATCTTTAATATGTCTAGATCTGATATCAAACCTATAAAATTCCTTGGTGTAATCCTTCACAAAGCTATCTTTTTGCTTCAAATTTGCATTCTTCTAACTAGGTTAATCTGAGAATCACAAGGTAGAAACTTTCCCTTCAAATTATTTACCATCTTATCCCATACCTTGATTTTGGTTTTACCTTTCTTCTTTCGATCTAATTGTAGATGCTCCCACCATAAGGATGCATGCCCTTTCAATTTTGTGCTTGCAATTTTCACCTTCTTCTCATCCGATATGTTCTCATACTCAAAATATTTCTCCATCTCAATGATTTAGTCCATCAATTCATTCGAATCCAGCTTTCCACTATACTCAGGAGGGTTAAACTGTGGTGTGGCCTTCAAACTTGTCAATTCTTTCAGGAATCTTTCTTCTCTTTGATCCATTATAGGTGAAGGTGTGACTACTTCCTTCTCTTCTTTGAATTCATCATCACTAACATCATCAAGATGTCTTCCACGGTGTTGGGTTCTCTCAACAACTTCCAATCGACTGCCAAGTTGTCTTAGCATGTTGAGATAAACTTGGATCTGCATCTCTTCTTCCTTGAACTACCTTGAAACCCTCTACAATTATAGGTTAGATTGTAATCTGCTACCCCACAACAAATAACCAACTAGGGTTTACATGAAGGAACCTCGATCAAAGACCTAGATTCACAAACCTAGATCAAACCTCGCTCTCATACCACCTGATGCAAGAAGGGTAAGATAAGTGGGACCAAAGGCTCACCCAATTACCAGACCACCCTACATAATCACATCACAGAAGCAATAACATAGAAAAGGATAGAAAGGAAGTAGATCATATTCATTTATTCATTCAAACTTGATACATGCTAGGCTGTGAGGCCTTCCTAGTTACGACCAATACAAGTCAAATTAATTATCAAAATAAAACAATCCTCATGCATGCAAGAACTATGATATCTAGCTTCATATCTTTTTTGTTCTTCCTAACTTATGAATTCTCCCTCTAAAACCTAGAATAAATCATTACATTTATACACGAGGCTACCAAACAGGTCGACCCAATATCATCTTCAAGATCCAACATTAGAGAAAGTAATGACCCAAATTTAGGTCCATGCGTTTCCCAATGAGAGATCCCAACATTAAGATCATGACCAAAATTCAATACACAAGTTAGCCTAGATAAAAGATCCAAAAGAAAACATTTCGGTGAACTAGGCCACCAAGTAACATAGAACACACCAAACCCAATTGGTGAAGAACACCACTTAGTAGAGACAACACAAAACCAAGTAGTAATCAAGCCCGTCGGTGAACAAAAATGAAGACTCCATCGAGAACTCCAAAGCAATTATCAAGTACATTTAACATGCTACCGAGATACAAGATTGCCATGAACCCAAGATTCTCTTACATTAGACACCTGGGGTTGAAAAGAAATGATTCTCCAAATCATGAGTGAGGTACAACCTAATTTGAATCTAACTCAGATTGAGAAATCCATGTAGAGTCTTCAATTATTTTTTTCTTCCACTTTAACAAGTATTCCATGTAATCATTTCGTCTTGTACTTCTGCCAACTCTTTGTTCCAAAATTTGTTCAACTTCTTCTGTCTACTTCTTAGGATAATCACTTGGTACTATCACTTCTTCGTCAGGTTCATTATACTTATATAAATATACAATGTTGAATATTGGTGATATGTCCATGTCATCAAGTAACTCTACTTCATAAGCATTTCCACTGGCAAACTTCTTTAGTACCTTGCAGGGACCAAATTTCTTCATCTTCAACTTACGATAGGTTCCAATAGGAAATCTTCCTTTCTTTAAATGAACCAATACCTCATCACCAACCTCAAAAATATTATGTCTTCTCAACCTATCTGCACTATCCTTGTATTTCTAATTACTCCGCTCCAACTTATGTTTCACTTCCTCATGCAATGACTTCAAAAATTTAGCAAAGTCTTCTCCTTCAACACTCCTCTTCTCTTCTCCAACAATATATTGCAAGTTTGATATACCTCTTAATTGCATTCTAGTAATAATCTTAAAAGGTGTCTTGCTAGTACTTCTATTCACTAAATTATTTTATGCAAACTCTGCTTGTGCTAACATCAAATCTTAATTACTTAGTTTGTCTCTAACTAAGTATCTCAACAGGTTACCAAACTTTTATTTACAACCTTTGTCTATCTTTTAGCCTATGGATAAAATGTAGAACTATACTTTAGCTTGGTGTCTGACTTCTTCCATAGAGTCTTCCAAAAATAGCCAACAGGCTTACTATCTCGGTCAGAGATATCAAACTTGATACATGCTAGGCTGTGAGGCCTTCCTAGTTACGACCAATACAAGTCAAATTAATTATCAAAATAAAACAATCCTCATGCATGCAAGAACTATGATATCTAGCTTCATATCTTTTTTGTTCTTCCTAACTTATGAATTCTCCCTCTAAAACCTAGAATAAATCATTACATTTATACACGAGGCTACCAAACAGGTCGACCCAATATCATCTTCAAGATCCAACATTAGAGAAAGTAATGACCCAAATTTAGGTCCATGCGTTTCCCAATGAGAGATCCCAACATTAAGATCATGACCAAAATTCAATACACAAGTTAGCCTAGATAAAAGATCCAAAAGAAAACATTTCGGTGAACTAGGCCACCAAGTAACATAGAACACACCAAACCCAATTGGTGAAGAACACCACTTAGTAGAGACAACACAAAACCAAGTAGTAATCAAGCCCGTCGGTGAACAAAAATGAAGACTCCATCGAGAACTCCAAAGCAATTATCAAGTACATTTAACATGCTACCGAGATACAAGATTGCCATGAACCCAAGATTCTCTTACATTAGACACCTGGGGTTGAAAAGAAATGATTCTCCAAATCATGAGTGAGGTACAACCTAATTTGAATCTAACTCAGATTGAGAAATCCATGTAGAGTCTTCAATTATTTTTTTCTTCCACTTTAACAAGTATTCCATGTAATCATTTCGTCTTGTACTTCTGCCAACTCTTTGTTCCAAAATTTGTTCAACTTCTTCTGTCTACTTCTTAGGATAATCACTTGGTACTATCACTTCTTCGTCAGGTTCATTATACTTATATAAATATACAATGTTGAATATTGGTGATATGTCCATGTCATCAAGTAACTCTACTTCATAAGCATTTCCACTGGCAAACTTCTTTAGTACCTTGCAGGGACCAAATTTCTTCATCTTCAACTTACGATAGGTTCCAATAGGAAATCTTCCTTTCTTTAAATGAACCAATACCTCATCACCAACCTCAAAAATATTATGTCTTCTCAACCTATCTGCACTATCCTTGTATTTCTAATTACTCCGCTCCAACTTATGTTTCACTTCCTCATGCAATGACTTCAAAAATTTAGCAAAGTCTTCTCCTTCAACACTCCTCTTCTCTTCTCCAACAATATATTGCAAGTTTGATATACCTCTTAATTGCATTCTAGTAATAATCTTAAAAGGTGTCTTGCTAGTACTTCTATTCACTAAATTATTTTATGCAAACTCTGCTTGTGCTAACATCAAATCTTAATTACTTAGTTTGTCTCTAACTAAGTATCTCAACAGGTTACCAAACTTTTATTTACAACCTTTGTCTATCTTTTAGCCTATGGATAAAATGTAGAACTATACTTTAGCTTGGTGTCTGACTTCTTCCATAGAGTCTTCCAAAAATAGCCAACAGGCTTACTATCTCGGTCAGAGATGATACTCCTCGGTAATCCATGCAATCTGACAATCTCCTTGAAGAAAATATCTTCTATTTGCATTGCATCTGATGTTTCCCTACATGGTATGAAATGTGCCATCTTGGAAAATATGTCCACAACAATAAATATGGAATCATTACCTCTTATTGTCCTTGGTAAGCCAAGAACCAAATCCATGCTGATATCACTCCAAGGTTTATGAGGAACAAAAATTTGTTTATACAATCCATTATTTTGACTTACTCCTTTTGCAACTTCACAAATTTCTAAACATCCTTATACAACTGCAGCCAAAAATACATTTCCTTAAGTAAAATCAATGTCTTATCAATGCCAAAGTGTCTAGTCAAACCACTACTATACTTCTCCTTTATCAAATTAGTTCTCATTGATCCTCTCAGTATACATAATTGAATTCCTTTGAACAACATACCTTCTTGAATGAAATAGTCTTCCCACTTACTCGGTTGATCTGGAATAGGTGTTCAACACATTCTCCATAACTCAAAAAAATCAGGGTCAATTTCATACAAATTTTTCATATCATCAAAACCAAAAACCTCAATTTTCATTTCAGTCAACAAATATCTCCTTCTACTCAATGCATCAATAACTTGGTAAGATACTCCACTCTCATGTTTTATCACAAATGTAAAATTCTACAAATACTCAACCCATTTCATGTGTCTCTAATTCATCTTATTCTGACTACCCAAATACTGTAAAGCCTTATGATCAGTATACAACAAAAATTCCTTTGGCATCAAATAATGTCTGCATTTTTGTAGGGATTGAACAATAGCATATAATTCTTGATCATACACATAATATTTCCTTTTAGCATCATTCAACTTCTCGCTAAAGAAAGCAACAAGTTTACCTTCTTGACTCAAAACAACTCCTATTGCACCACCACTTGCATCACATTCAACTTGGAATACCTTATTGAAATCAGGTAAAGCTAACACATGCAATTCAACAACCTTCTATTTTAAAGTCTCACAACTCTTATGAGCTCCATGTGTCCACTTGAATTCTCTTTTATCTCCTCTCATCATCTTGGTCATAGCATTGCAAATTGAACTGTAATTTCTGATGAAATTTCAGTAAAAACTTGCTAAACCATGGAATGAAATTACCTCACCCACATTCTTAGGTGTAGGGCACTCAAGTATGGCTTTAACCTTCTTAGGGTCCATCCTCAAACCATCAGCTGAAATCACAAATCCTAAATATACAATCTCCTTTTTCATGAAGGTACACTTTTTCAGATTAATCAACAACTTTTCCTCTTTCAATATCTACAATACCTGTCTAATGTGCAACAAATGATCTTCTCTAGTTTTACTAAATATCATAATTTCATTCAGATATACAACCATAAATTTACCCAAGAATTTCTTCAAAACCTCATTCATTAACCTTATAAAAGTACTTGGTGCATTAGTTAAACCAAAATGCATAACCAACCATTCATACAAACCTTCTTTTGTCTTGAAAGCAGTCTTCCATTTATCACATTCTTTGATTCTGATATGATGATATCCACTCTTCAAATAAATCTTGGTAAAATATTTTGTTGCACTCAAATAATCCATTATATCATTCATTCTCGATATAGGAAACCGATACTTAATTGTTATCTTGTTAATAGCGCTCGAGTCAGTACACATTTGCCATTATCCATTCTTCTTAGGTGCCAACACATTTGGTACTGCACATGGAATCAAACTTTCTCTAATCAAACCTTTCTACAACAACTCTTGAACTTGTCGGTTTAGTTCCTCAGTCTCGGTTGCTGTCAGTCATTGTGGTGCCTTTTTCGGTAAACTAGCTCTAGGAATCAAATCCATACAATGACTAATACTTCTCATCGGTGGAAAATCATTAAGTACATTATCTAAAATGATCTCCTTGTACTCGGTGAGCAACTTCTCAACCTCTTCAGGAACTTTATCCTCTATTTTCTCACTCAGTTTGTTAGGAATCACAACATAACATACAACATTTCTCTTTAAATCCTTAACAATTTGTCTACCTTCCATCAAAAAACCTTTCACAGATGTACATATCTCACCAAAAAATTCTTCAATCAAAGGTAACAAGATTTTTCTCTTTCCATTAACCTAAATATTATATTTGTGCACTCTTCCATCATATACAACATGTCTATCATATTTCCAAGGTCTACCCAACAAAATATGACAACACTCCATAGGCATAATATCACACAACACCTTATCATAATACTTTCTAATTTTAATATTTACAAAACATTGCTCACTTACCATAAGTGTATGTTCATCCTTGATCCATGAAATTTGATAGGGCTTTGCTTCAATCTTTCCTACTGTAACTTTGTAACCATTTCCCCTAAGGCCAGATTCTCTAAACTTCCACTGTAAATGATCACTTTACAAACTTTATTTTCAACTCTGCATCAGGTCTTGAAAAAACTCTTTCTTACTGGATCTTCCTTAGTCTTTTCACTCCATAATGCTCTTTTGAGCATTAGGTTTCCTTCCTTCTCAAGTTCATTCGGTGAATCTTCATGCACCAAAGCATTTATGTTACTACTAACCTTCTTTCTTGCATGTGTACACTCAAATGATCTATGTCCCTCTTCTCCACAATTGCAATAAGTTCCTTGGAATCCTCCTCTGCCATATTCCACCTCAACAGTAATTACCTCTTCCTCAGGATGAAATTTCTCCTTTCACTCGATCTTGCCTTTGTCTTGATTTATCTTGTCCTGATCGGATCTACTATTTTCACCATATGATCTACCTTTCCCTCTTGGGAATCTACCACCTCTTCCTCTTTGTCTTTGCTCATTCCTTTTATTCAATTTCTCATAGCTTTTAGGGAAAACTAATAAGCCTCCTCAATACTCTCCATTTTGACCAAATAGATCTCTTACTGAATAGAATTCCTTAACCCATTCACGCACCTTGCAATCCTTTCCACATCATCTTCAATATGTCCAAATCTGATATCTAACCTGTAAAATTCCTTGGTGTAATCCTTCACAAAGCTATCTTTCCGCTTCAAACTTTTCATTCTCCTAACTAGGTTAAACTAATAATCACAAGGTAGAAATTTTCTCTTCAACTTATTTACCATCTTATCCCATACCTTGATTTTGGTTTTACCTTTCTTCTTTCGATCTAATTATAGATGCTTCCACCACAAGGATGCAGACCTTTCAATTTTATGCTTGCAATTTTTACCTCCTTCTCATCCGATATGTTCTCATACTCAAAATATTTCTCAATCTTGGTGATCCAATCCATCAATTCATTTGGATCCATCTTTCCACTATACTTTGAAGGGTTAAATTGCAGTGTGGCCTTCAAACTTGTCAATGCTTTCAAGAATATTTATTATCCTTAATCCATTATAGGTGTAGGTACAACTACCTCCTGATCTTCTTTAGATTCATCATCAAGATGTCTTCCATGTCATTGGGTTGTCTCAACAACTTCCAATCTACTAACAATTTGTCTTAACATATCAGCTAAACTTGGATATACATCTCTCCTTCCTCGAACCATCTTGAAACCCTTTGCAATTACCGGTCTGATCGCAATGTGTTATCCCACATTAAATAACCAAGTAGGGTTTATAAGAAGGAACCTCGATTAACGACCTAGATTTATAAACCTATATCAAACCTCAGTCTAATACCACCTGATGCAAGAAGGGTAAGATAAGTGGGGCTAAAGGCTCACCCAATTACCAGACCACCTTGTAGAATCACAACACAGAGAAATAACACATAAAAGGAGAGAAAGGAATCAATTCATATTCATTTATTCTCTCAAACTCGATACATTCCAGGATGTGAGGCCTTCCCGATTATGACCAATACAAGTAAAATCAAGTACAAAAATAAAACAATCCTCATGCATGCGAGATGTATGATCTCTAGCTTCCTATCTTTTTTGTTCTTCCTAACTTATGACTTCTCCCTCTAAAACCTAGAATAGGTCATTACATTTATACACGAGGCTACTAAACAGGTTGACCCAATATAATGTTCAAGATCCAACATTGGATAATGCAACAACCCAGATTTAGGTCCACACATTTCCTAATGAGTGATCCCAACATTAAGATCGTGACCAAAATTAAATGCATAGGTTGGCCCAGACAAAAGATCCAAAAGAAAACCATTGGTGAACTAGTCCACTGAGAAACACAGAACACACTGAACCCACTCGGTGAAGAACGCCATCAAGGAGAGATAAGACAACACCAAGTGATAACCAAGCTCGTCAGTGAATAAACATGAACATTTCACCGAGAAATCCAAAGTAGTTACCGAGCACATCTAACAAGATACTGAGATACAAGATTGCTATGAACCCAAGATGCTCCTGCGTCAAAGAGTTGTTGTAGAAGGGGTTGATTTGAGAGAGTTTGAGCCCATGTGTTTTACCAGTAGTACTAGCACCAAAGAAAAATAAAGAATGGAGGATGTGTATAGATTATCAAGCTATCAATGATTAATATCAAGTATAAATTTCCCTTACCAAGGATGGATGACATTATGTATTGCTTGAGTGGAGCTAAGTACTTCATAAACATAGATCTAAAGAGTGGGTATCACCAAATTAGGATTAGAGAAGGAGATGAATGGAAGACAACCTTAAAGAAAAAGGAGGGCTTGTATGAGTGGTTAGTCATGCCTTTTGGGCTAACCAATGCATCAAGCACATTCATGCAGCTCATGAATGAGGTATTGAAAGAATTTATGAGTAAGCTTATTATTGTTTACTTGGATGATATTTTGATCTTTCGTAAGACATTGGAGGAGCATATAATGCACATTCTTAGGGTCTTTGAGAAGTTAAGGGAAGAAAAGTTGTTGATTAACTTGAAGAAGTGCAGTTTTGTGAAGGAGTTAGTGTACCTAAGATTTCTTGTCTCAAAAGATGGTCTTAAAATGGACCTAGAGAAAGTGAAGACTATTCTTGAATGGCCTACTCCAAGAAGTACTATTGAGGTAAGATATTTTCATGGTTTGGCTAGCTTTTACATAAATTTTATCAAAAAATTTAGTAGTATCTATGGACCCTTGAATAAAATTGTGAGAGGGGATATAAAAGAATTTATGTGGAGTGTAGGAGCAACAAATTGTTTTGATATTTTGAAGAGAAAAGTTATAGAGCAACCTGTTTTAGTGCTTCTATATTTTAATAAGGTATTTCAAGTAGACTATGATTCTAGTGGCAATGCTGTTAGAGCTATTTTGAGTTAGGAAGGTAAACCCATTGCTTATTTTAGTGAGAAGTTGAATGATGCCGGAAGAAAATATTATGTCTATGATCAGGGGTTTTGTGCTATATTTTAGGCATTGTGGAAGTGGAGACATTATGTTTTTCCTAAAGATTTTTTTTTGTTTACTGATCATCAAACTTTATAGTATTTGAATAGCCTAGGAAAGTTGAATCAAAGGCATTTAAAATGGGTTGAGTTTTTGTAGAGTTACACTTTTCTTATGAAATACAAAAGTGGATATTCTATTAGGGTTGTAGATGCTCCGAGCATAAGGCAAAATTTGTTGACATAGATGTAGATTGAAGTTTTTGGGTTCAAAGAACTCAAGAATTTTTATCCTGAGGATCCTGATTTTGGTGAGGCCTAGAGATCTTGCACAAAACCTGTTACTCTAGATAGGACCAGAGGGTTGGATTTTATAATCCAAGATGGAATGTTATTCAAAGGGAGGAAATTATGCATTCTAAAGAGTTCCATGAGGGAGAACCTAATCAAAGAGAAACATAATGGAGGATTGGATGGACACTTTGGTCAACATAAAACTATTGCTCTAGTTAGTGAACACTATTATTGGCCACAATTGCAGCAAGATGTTAAGAAGTTTGTGCAGAGTTGTAGAATATGCCAGATTGCAAAAGGAGCCAGACATAATATAGGGTTTAATCAGCCATTACTTGTACCAGAGAGGCCATGAGAGGATATTAGTATGGACTTTATTCTTAGTTTATCGAGGAATCAGAAAGGGCATGATTCCATTTTTGTGGTGGTAGAAAAGTTCTCAAAGATGACACATTTCATTCCTTACAAAAAGACTAATGATGTTGTTAATGTGGTAGCCTTGTTTTTTAGAGAAGTGGTGAGATTACATGGTCTACCAAAGAGCATATTTTCAGATAGAGACACTAAGTTTTTTGGGTATATTTGGAGGAAATTGTAGAAGAAGATAAAGATGAATTTAAAGTTTAGCTTAGGACACCACCCACAAACTGATGGATAGATAAAAGTGGTGAATAGGAGTTTGGGAAACCTTTTGAGATACTTAGTTAGAGGTAAAACAAAGGGGTGGGATTTGATTTTACCACTAGAAAAATTTGCATACAATAATTTTATTAATAGGAGTACTAGTAAATCACCATTCTCGATTGTATATGGAAGTAGTCCTATACATGCTTCAAAATTAAGGAAGTTGGACAATGGACAAAAGAGTAGTGCTGAAGTTGAAGGTTTTGGAAAACACTTGAAGAATTTGCATGAAGAGATGAGGAAGCATATTAATAAAATGAATATACAGTACAAGGATAAGGCATATTAAAAAAGGAGGCACAAGGAATTCTAGATTGGAGATGAAGTTAAGGTTCATTTGAGAAATGAGAGATTTCCAATGGGAACATATAACAAGTTGAAGGTGAAGAAATTTGGACCATGAAAAATCCTAAAGAAGCATGATTTAAGAAATTATTATGAAGTGGAGTTGCCTAGCGAACACAATATTTAAACTATGTTTAATATTTCAGATTCGATAGAGTATCATGATGGTAGTACATAAGATGAAATGGAAGAAGCATAATGGAGTATTCCAACACCTACTTCAACTACATAAGAGATAGAGGATATCCTAGATAGTCATGTGGATATCAAAGGAAGAGGTTGACCGCTTTGGTTTTCCTCTGCACACTTGAGATGTGATAGGATCACTTCTTAAATTACCCTAGGTGTCTGATGTAGGAGCATCCAGGGTGTAAGAGCAATCTTGCATCACCCAAAAATATTGTCTAGTTTTCAATAAGGGCTATCTTTGGACATGGTAACTATTTTTAGTAATTTGTTCATTTAAGCACATATTATTCCATTTTCTTCCCTAGAGGTTCATTTTGAATATAGAAGTCTGGCAGTAGAATTTCATGACAAGATAAAGTCTAGTTTTGAAGATATTGAATTTTCTATTTTGGTGGGGTGGTATAAAAGCTATGTACTTAGTTTTGAAGGCTTTAGAAGCTCCAAAAAGGGGTCAAACTTTGATTGGCTTGTGATTTGCAAGCTTAGGGCATAGAGCACTTCGTAGCATTTTTGAAATAGGTTCATATTAGCCAATCAACTCAACGGTTCACAAGTTATGGTTTTCATAAGTTATGCCTTCGGGTCTCTAGTTTCAACATCAAAAGGAAGAGAGAGAAAAATCACTTAAGGTGGGAAATTGAACCACTGGGAACCAAAATAAGAAAATTTCACTTTCTATAATATTCTAAGATGGTAATTGTGCTAATTAATTGGGCTAAAGGGGGATTTTAGGGTTCAGTTCTTGAAGGGTAGATTGTGTGTCTATCTTATAGATCATTGTAATGAAAATTACCATGTGGTTGTAGCATGTTATTTTTTTTATTATTGTAATGTCATTTCATTGAAGATAATATAAAGCAAGTGTTTCTCTTCTTTCCATTGTTATGTTCTTGCAATTTTTCATTTACTTCTATGTTGTGTTGTGTGTGTTTGGTTGAATAAGGGGAGTACATCTCTCTCTCTCTCTCTCTCTCTCTCTCTCTCTCCCCCTCTTCCTTCCCACTCTCTCCAAATATCCCCCTAATTACCAAATCTCTCACTCTCTTCCCTACCTTTGTTAGGAATAGTCCCAAGAGATAATTGAGAGGGGGGGGGAGGTGAATCAGTTATCTACAAGATTCAATTATTTATCCAATTAAGTACAAAAGAACATTAAGGATAAACACAATATAAGAACACTTAACACTACACCACAATTTTGGTTATGGGGAAACCCAAATAGGTAAAAACCCCGATGGGAATTAGCACCCACTATAAACCGCACTAGAGTATTATGATCCCTGTTAGAAGATCTTACAACCTTGTTAGGAGTTGATCCTTACAAAGAATTAAGTATAGTGACCTGGTCAAGGGTCAGACCCTGTTAGGAGTCTTTTACAATTAACCTTGTTAGGGGTGAGGACACACTGTCTGAGAGCACACTGCTCAAAGGGGTGAAGGCTGCAACCTTCTATTTAACATATACGCACTATATCTGGATGTTGGTGAACTGCACGTAGACCTGTTGTCTTGATCAGTTCCAATGAATAGAATATACTCTCTACTTTGTCACATAGACCTTCTACTGATGGCTCAACACTTCGCACCTTCTGCTCTGCTCTTATCTTTCAACTATCTGCCATACTTAGCAATCACAAATGACTGCCTATAAATATCTTTCCTCTAAATGATATAATCAATTTGGCTTGTTAAAAACATCTTGAAATCATATTAGAGAAACAATACAAATCTCCAATAACATCTCAGTCGGCTCTACTAAGCACACAACATAGGACCACCCAACTCAATATGAGTAGATGCATCACTTCACACTGTCAGCTCCAACAAATTAACTAACACTTTCTTCTCATGTTGAATTATGTCATGCACTCTTAACCAAACATTCTTAACTCTTCCCCAGACACTAATCCAGGCACACATATCAAACTGATTGGTGCAACTACTGCAACCATAAGAACAATGTCGGCTATACCAAATAAACTCAGGAAACTGTGACTGTCAACTGGAGACTTCATAACTCAACTTGTATTGAATATCTAACTCTGTGTCCATGAACATAGCTTCACTAACATGTCTTCAACATAAATCCAAATGCACAAGGCTCCATTACAACCATACTGTAAATCACATACATAACTCTTCCTGGGACATGTCAGGAACACTCACTGATACAAACTACTGTATTACTGTCTTCTCTTAGAATCAACCTCTGCATCTATGATATCATGCTAATAACATATCTAGGAAACATATACTCATAGCTCTCTCCATCAAGCTTCCACATATGCTGCTTACCATATGTTATCATCAATGACAAACATACAGTCAGCATTGGCTTGCTGGAAAATCTCCAACAATCTCCCCCTTTGGCATTGATGGCAACATATGGAATGAAAAACACCACCAATCCAAATGTAAAATCATTTTATAATATTCTCCATTTCCTCAACAAAAATCCCCCAAGGATGAATCCTCCATCTCTTACTGTTTTGTTTCTTCTTGCTAAATACTCACTCCCCCTTGCTGTAATTCTTTTATAACATTCTCCATTTCCTCATCAAAACTTCCTTAAGGATGAATCCTTCATCAACTACTGAATGCTCTAAATATCAACTACTGTAGCCTCTTACTATTTTTTTTTCATGACTATATACTTACTCCCCCTTTGACATCAATGGAAAAGGGCACCAAACAATTAAGCACCAGTACTACTCATGAAGTAGAGTAGTCAACCTTTCATCAGTCATTGAGGAATGATGCACTGCTGCAATCTCTAATCAGATTTAGGGAAGGGAATTACTCCCAGCTTCTCCCTGAGATACTCAAATGTATCCTTAGGTAAAGGCTTTGTGAATATGTCTACTATCTAATCTTTTGTGCTCACATAGTCCAACTTTACTTCTTTCTCTGCTACTTTCTCTCTTAGGAAGTGATATTTTATCTCAATGTTTTTTGTCTTTGCATGCATCATAGGGTTCTTTGACATATTAATAGTGCTTGTGTTATCACAATGAATAACAATAGGATAATCAATCTGAATACCAAAATCCTTTATCATCTTCTTGATCCACACAGTTGTAGAGCAATTTAATGTTGCTGCAACATATTTTGCTTCTATTATGGACTGAGAAATACAATTTTGCTTCTTACTTATCCAAGTAACAATCCTATCTCCAAGAAATACTACTCCTCCTGAGGTACTCTTCCTATCATCCACACATCCTGCCCAATCTACATCTGTATACACATGAAGTTTTACATTTTCTGAATTAGGATACCATAAACCATAGTCTATAGTTCCTCTCAAGTATTTGAATATCCTCTTTACTGCCATGAAATGACTTTGTTTAGGATCTGCTGCAAATCTTCCAACAATACCAACTGCATTGGAAATATTAGGTCCAGATTGAGTAAGGTAGATTAGCTTACCAATCATAGACATGTACAAGGTTATGTCTACTACTGTCGAATCATCTTCTTTTGAAAGCTTGCATCCTGTTATCATAGGGGTACTTACTGGCTTGCAATCATCTATCTTAAACTTCTTCAATATCTCTTTCACATACTTAGACTGATTAATGAATATACCTTTGTCTGTCTATTGCACATTTAGTCCCAAAAAGTACTTGATAGGTCCAATCATGCTCATCTCAAATTCGCTCTACATCTCTTTAGAAAATTTAGCACTAAGCTTGTCATTACCACCAAAGATAATGTCATCAACAAATATGGCAACTAACAACAATACATCAGATGTTTCTCTTATGAATAAATTACAATCTACTGCTCGTTTCTTAAATCCAATCTTAGTCAAGTAACCATCAAGTCTTTCAGACCAAGCTCTAGGGGCTTGCTTAAGTCCATAGAAAGCTTTCTTCAATCTGCATACCATATCAGGTATGTCTGATAAGGTAAATCCTTCAGGCTTCTCTATGTAAACTTCTTCTTTCAGCTCTCCATTTAGGAATGCTAACTTAACATCCATTTGGTATACCTTAAAGTCTTTGAAGGTAGCATAGGCTAGAAACAACTTTATGGCTTCCAATATGCTTACAGGGGAAAATGTATCAGAATAATCAATTCTTTCTCTTTGCGCATATCCTTTACATAATAGTCTTGCTTTGTTTCTTACCATTGTTCCATCTTCATTCATATTATTTTTTAATATCCAATTGATTCCAATCACATTCTTATCACTAGGCCTAGGGACCAATTCCCATGTGTCATTCTTGATTATATGATCTAGCTCTTCTTTCATTGCTTCATGCCAATCTGAATCATTACATGCATCTTCAACACTTAAGGGTTCAATCTGTGATAGTAAACATACCTCTTCATTTGTTGTGGAACTCTTAGATTTTGATCTTGTCATGACTTTAGTGTTATGATCTCCAATGATGTCTTCCTTTGAATGATATCTAGATGTAAATTTAGGAACATTAGGTGTGACTTTCTCATCTGACTTTTGTGATTCTTCTTCACTTCTTTCAAGGTCATTGAATAATACATCAATGCTGTTAAACATTGCATCAACAATTGTTTCCCTAGTGGTAGGTCTGGGTTATTCTTCAATCATAGGTGCATAATCATGATATCTTTATTGAATCATAAACTTCTCATCAATCTTAACACGAGCACTTTCAATGATCTTCTTCAATCTTAAATTGAAACATTTATAAGCTTTTCTTTTAGTAGAGTAACCAAGAAAAATACCTTCATCACTTCTTGCATCAAACTTGCCAATTGCTTCATCTCTCTTGATGTAGCACTTTCTTCCAAAGATTTTGAAGTATTTTACTATAGGTACATTTCCAAACCATAGCTCATAAGGTGTCTTGTTTGCGCCTGGCCTCAATTTAATTCTATTGATTGTATAGACTACAGTATTGACCGCATCTCTCCAATAGGTGTGTGCGACCTTTCCTTCAATCATGATGGTGCACACTGTGTCAAGTATGATCCTATTCCTCCTTTCTAAAATTTGATTCTATTGAGGGGTTCTAGGTGCACTTAACTATCTCTTTATCCCATGTTCTTCACAGTACTCATAGAATCTGTCAGAGGTGAATTCTCCTCTTCTATCCGATCTCAGACATTTAATCTTCAATCTAGACTCATTTTCAACCTTATCTTTGAATATTTTGAACTTCTCAAATGCTTTAGATTTATCCTTTAAGAGCACAACCCACATCATTCTAGAATAATCATCAACAAACAAAATAAAGTACCTTTCACCATAGTATGATCTTGTTTGAGCTAGTCCACATAGGTCTGTATGCACTAGATCCAATTTGTTCTCTACCGAATTATGCTTGCTTCTGAATGAATTTCTCATATGCTTTCCCATCACACATACCCTGCATACTATATCAACTAGTTTTGCAATGCTAGGAAGGTCACTTACGACCTTTACATTGCTTATCTTTACTATGTTGTCAAAATTGATGTGACATAGTCTTTTGTGCCATAACCAACTGTCATCTACTTTAGCAACAAAACAACTTGCTTCAGGATTAAGTTGAAAAACATTACCTTTAGTCTTTGAACTTGATGCAATCATTTCTCCTTCTTTATTATTAATGATGCACTTGTTGTCTTTGAATTCCAACTGATATCCTTTTTCAAGCAACTGTCCAACACTTAGTAAGTTATGCTGCAAACCATCAACATAAAGAACATCATCACTGTTATTCTTTCCATCCAAGGTGATAGCTCCTCTACTTATGATAGGTTTAGGAGTGTTGTCTCCAAATCTAACCATGCCGCCTTTGTATCTATCTAGATGTACAAATCTATCCTTGTCTCCTATCATGTGATGTGAGTAACCACTATCAATGATCCAATCTGTCCTGATGTCAGCTTGTGAAATCAGTGCTAACTCTTGTGCTTCCTTTTCATCTTCAAGGTCCATTTCATCAAACATTTTCTCCATGTCTTCAAGAGCAATGAATCCAATTTCATCCTCTGTTGACTCTTCATCTGATACTCCATCACCAACATAGTAACATTCTTTTGTATACTTAGGCTTGTAGTTAATTTTGAACTTCTTGACTCTAGTAGGACACTTAGATGCAAAGTGACCAATCTTATTACATGAAAAGCATTTGAATGGTAACTGACCTTCATATTTCCCTTTCCCTTTCCTTTCTTTCTTAGTAATCAAAGCAATGAAATCATCTAGTTCTTTCTCTTCATCATCATCATCAAAATTACTAGAAGTGTTCAAGGATTTCTTACCATGGACTGAAGCTTTGAAGGCTGTCTCACTTTTAGGCTTTGTCTTCAAACTTGATATCTCAAAAGTTGAAATCTTGCTGATTAAGGTCTCTCTTTTGAAGTCTTTTGAAAATTGCATAGTCTCATCTAGGATGTTTATCTTGCTCTCATATTTTGGTGTCAAAGTAGTCATCAACTTATCCATTATGTCTTCTTCTGAGATCTCTCCACCATCGTTTCTGATTCCTGCAAATGCTTCATTAATCCTTTGATTGTAGGCTCTAATGTCTTTCTATGCACATTCTTAGCTTGGATGTCTCCTTCAAACATGTCTTCTAGATACTTCCATATCTTGTAGGCTTTATCAAATTTCTTGATCTCTGAAAACTCACTGTTAGACAAGGTGCTGATAAGGGCTTCTTTGGCAATAGCATTTTGAGTGAACATCTCCTTCTACTTAAGAGTTGCATCTTCCTTTGCAAGATCTGCTAGAGAGAGAATTTGAACTTCTTTGGTAGCTACTTCAAAAATCTCAAAGGCAATGCACTGCAAATGTGTCATCATTTTCTTCCAACATAGATAATTCTCTCCATCAAAATTAGGACTTTCTTTTCTAAAGAATTCCATTTGATCAACCTTAAGCTATTAAAATTTCTCTCTGAGGCACTTGGCTCTGATACCAATTGTTAGGAATAGTCCCAAGAGATAACTAAGAGGGGGGTGGGGGGTGAATCATTTATCTACAAGATTCAATTCTTTATCCAATTAAGTATAGAAGAACATTAAGCATAAACACAATATAAGAACACTTAACACAACACCACAATTTTGGTTACGGGGAAACCCAAATAGGTAAAAACCCCGATGTGAATTAGCACCCACTATAAACTGTACTAGAGTATTATGATCCCTGTTAGAAGATCTTACAACCCTGTTAGGAGTTGATCTTTACAATGCATTAAGTACAGTGATTTGGTCAAGGGTCAGACCATGTTAGGAGTCTATTACAATTAACCCTGTTAGGGGTGAGGACACACTATCCGAGAGCACATTGCTCAAAGGGGTGAAGGCTGCAACCTTCTGTTTAACAGATGCACACTATATTTGGATCTTGGTGAACTACACGTAGACCTGTTGTCTTGATCAGTTCCAATGAATAGCATATACTCTCAACTTTGTCACATAGACCTTATGCTGATGGCTCAACACTTCGCACCTTCTGCTCTGCTCTTATCTTTCAACTATCTACCATACTTAGCAATGACAAATGAATGCCTATAAATATCTTTCCTCTAAATGATATAATCAAGTCGGCCTATTAGAACCATCTTGAAATCATATTAGAGAAATAATACAACTCTCCAATAACATCTCAGTCTGCTCTACTAAGCACGCAACACAAATTAGGACCGCCCAACTCAATATGAGTAGACGCGTCACTTCACATTGTCGGCTCCACTAAATTAACTGACACTTTCTTCTCATGCTGAATTACGTCATGCACTCTTAACCAAAAATTCTTAACTCTTCTCCAAACACTAATCCAAGCACACATATCAAACTGATAGGCACAACTACTACAACCATAAGAACAATGTCGGCTCTACCAGATAAACTCAGGAAACTATGACTGTCAACTGGAAACTTCATAACTCAACCTGTATTGAATATCTAACTTTGGGTCCATGAACATAGCTTCACTAACATGTCTTTAACATAAATCCAAATGCGCAAGGCTCCATTACAACCATACTGTAAATCACATACAGAACTCTTCCTAGGACATGTCAGGGACACTCACTAATACAGACTAATGTATTACTGTCTTCTCTTAGAATCAACCTCTACGTCTATGATATCATGCTAATAACATATCTAGGAAACATATACTCACAGCTCTCTCCATTAGGCTTCCACGCATGTTGCACCATATGTTGTCATCAATGAAAAATATATAGTCAGCACTGGCTTGCTGGCAAATCTCCAACAACCTTATCTCACCACCCCATCCCATCTCTCTCTCTCTCTCTCTCTCTCTCTCTCAATTACCCTCTTTCTCTCTCAACCCCTTATGTTTCTCTACCTCATCTGCCTCCCCTCTCCCTTCTATTGTTTGTTTTTAGGACTTGTATTAGGGACAAATAACTCGCGCGAGTTTTATAAGATTAAAATCCGTACGGGTTTCTAACACTATGAAAAATACTTTTATATATTAAAAATGCAATCACATTTTGGTTATATTATAAACCAGATTGGGTTTTATTTATAATAAAAATTCAATCAGATTATTGGAACCTAGGCTTGGTAATTATCGAACCATAACCCGATCAGGTTATTTGAATTAAAAGAAACTTGATTGGGTTATTGATGTTTTGGTTTTTTTTTGAGTGGGTGGTGAATTTTTGGCACACCATCTTGGTGCACTTACCCTTATATGGATAAAATTGATTGTCAAGGGAGGTGGTGTCATAGATCTGGTCACTTACACTTACCTTGCTTAGACATGTGGACATTTATAGGCATTTGTATCTTATGAACAAAAACATATTTAGAAAAGGGAAACACACACAATGATATCACCATAGGTTCCATTACTTTACATGGACCCTATGACAATATTCTTTGAGTGTGAATACTTTCTTTACATGCATGCTTGTGAGTACCACATACTTGAAGATGTATGAACATTCTAGGATTCACATTTACCTCAAATTTGGGGCAAAACATAATAATAAAATTTGCATACCCATGCCATTTCCCATTTAATTTGGTGCTTGTTTCAAGGGAAGTGCTTCAATACATGGATACATTGACAAAAAATGTAATCTTGCGCAAAGTTAAGTTTCTTGTATTGTGCTATCCACTTACATTATAACACTTCATTCTATGCACCTATTACTTATTCCTTCCCTCATATTCACACATCATTATGTAGTTACCCTACTTAGTCATTTGTTACTCCAACACCCACACTTATTCCCATGCCCAAACTATCCACTATGATCCACCCCTTTTTTGATCTTGGGATTAGTTTGTGGTCACTAACTCATCCCATCCAAATTAAATTTTCAAATTCCAATTTGAGCAACTTCCCAACTTTAGCCTTCTCACTTAGAAGACTAAAGAAAAGTTTGTTCATATGTTGCCACCTCACTGTATTAAAGGTATTCAATGCATTCATTGAAATTCATCTAATGACTTAAAATTATATTTAGATACCATTTGCAAAACATATCAATTGACACTTTTAATAGGATTTCGATGTTGCACAATCATTCTAAGAGCATTGCATGATTGAAAAGCGCTGCCCTCGATTTTGTCGACTGTTAAGGAACTAATGAAGGTGAACAACTTAGCAAAAATATTTATCAATACCACCACTCCTCACATATATAAAGAAACACATAAGTATTCAATAAACCTCAGGGAAAGTGAAGTAAAGCTACAAATCAAATAGATTAAATTTGTAGATATAAAACAAAAACATTAATCATACTAGAATATTTTGATTAGTAAACATGGTGTTTTACTCTAAAAGTTAAATTATTGAAGAAAAAACAAATGAAATCAATTTGAAACTTAGAGTCAATGCCATTAGAGATATTTTTACCTTCAACAACAATACAATTTATAAAAAGAATTTGATCACATGAAATAAAGATTTCAACTCAAAGACACACACTCTCTCTCTATATAATATTTTGAAATTAAATAACCGTTATAAATTTTTTGGTTGTCTGGCAGAGTCAACCGTCAGATTTAGGCCGTAGTGGTGTAGTGCGGCCAACCCTTTAATGGCAAGACAGGACAAATATTTGTTCGCTTTGTTTAAACGAAGTCACAGCAAATGGCGGAAATGGCTGTCGATTCCTCGTTTATTTTAAATCAGCCCATTTGGAGCTTTAAATCTGGCTGTCGATTTCCTGTTATGCACGCAATAAATTCAGTGCAGTTTTCAGTTGCAGTGGGCGGAGAGAAATAATAAAACAATGAACCACGATGCGAAGATTACAGCGCCGTATGGATCATGGAAGTCGCCACTCACGGCAGATACATGTGCGGGAAGTGATAAGCGGTTGGAAGGTATAGCCTTCGACGAGGACGGTCATGTACTCTGGTTGGAGGGCCCTCCCACTGAAGGCGGGTATGTTTCCAACTCCTCGTCTCTCTGCAATACATTGATTAAATTGTAGGGACTGCAAAAGAATATCGAGGTTACATGTGTTGGAAAAGTATACCCCAAATAAGGTCTACTGTGGTTAATTAATTTGTGATATCCCTTATGTCTGAAATTTGAAAGGGTTTGATTGAAGTTTGCAGGGTAATTTACGAAATAAAAAGATTCATCAAAATCGTTTAGATTTTATGTTTGCCAGAAAGCTTATGAACTAGTCAGTCAAAAGTCTTTTTAAAGTGAATTCTATTTAAATTTGCTTGCACGAGTCAAGAAGTTCCCTGTAAATTACTTTGTGGGTCAAAAAAATATATCATAAAGCCTAATTATCGTAGGTAGATTATTTCTTCTATCTCAATAACATACATTTTTATAGGTTGTTCAGAACACTTTCTGCAATGGAAGTTAAGATGTGATTATAATCATCCTAGACTATGGAATCAGGTCAAATAGCTTGCTATATCTGTAAAGAAAGCTGTGAGATACATGCAAAAGCAATATTTTCTGACATCTTGTAACTTATGTTCATAAATGCCTCCAAAAGAGGTCATTGTAAACAAGTTATCCTTAGTGTTTTTTCCAATTCATTGAATTCAATAAATCAGCCTACGAGTCTTAAAGGAGTTGTAGTGTGATATGGAAAATATTAAAACGGTTGCAGGTCTTTTGTAGGGTTTGGATTTGCTGTTGAGCAAAATAATTGAAACTTTTCTAAGTTGAATCTGTCATGGCCATAGATTGTTAGATCAAGTAAGGGTAGGAGATGAAAACCCAAGTTGAATGGATATGCAGCCTATGATTTGTAGGATCTGATACTGATTGATATGAACACAACTGCAAGCAAGAAAGGATAGAAAGGAATTGGTTGCAATTGTACATGCTATACACCCTATTGTATTAGGTACTATAGAGTAAATGTAAATGATCCACAAAGATGCTTCTAGGCAAAAGAAAGCTTCCAGACAAAGATAAATAGATGGAGATATGTAGTATAACCGAAATATACAATAAATTATAAAAATACAATATACTTGTTGTCCATGTGATTATTTCTTATCATAAGTTTTTCTTTCTAGTACTTCTCCACTATAATTGAATGTACCTTTTGAGTTCCGTTGACCCACTTTTGGTTATTTCTGTTTTTGTTTTGTACATGTAGATTGGGTAAATAATGGACTAAGTCGATGATAGATTTTGTACAATATGTTCCCTTTAATAACTTTGTATGAAATATCCAATATATAAGCCATAAGTTGTTCTTGACCATTCTAAATGCAAGTCTTGCAATACAACATTCTATAGATTACATAATCAACCCTACCCAAAGAACCCTTTGATTATGCTAATGGTCACTGTTAATAATAATCATATGCTTTCGAGTGTTGATATTTGTGGCTTTGCTGAATGGATGCATAATATATTGTTCTCTAATCTTCTAAGTGACAAAAGATTCCAAACTATATGATTTTCCTGTAAATTATATGTATATTATTGGATGCGTTCACAACTTCACATTGTTTATTGCCTTGTTGTTATTGTTTTGAAGTTGTTTGAGTGTAACACATTTACCAAAGAGGCAGAATATGTTTTTATATTTTTTTATTTTATTTAATTGTGTTTTGTTTTTCCTATTTAGAGGTGTTTGATCATGCAAAACTCCACTCTAAAAGGTATTGAATTTGTTCTATTGGTTGATGCTGAATACATAGTTATTGTCAAGTACTAAAGTTTTATACAATTTTCTACGCGCTTTGTCTTAGTGAGGGAAGCTACACATCCAGGAACCTCCATGGAAGATATTACTCCAGCTGATTTCAGTGTGCGAACCTTAGTCCATGAATACGGAGGAGGAGCTTTTGTTGTCTATATAGACACAATTATTTTCTCTAATTACAAGGATCAAAGACTTTATAAGCAATCTATTAATGGAGGTATACTGCATTTCTTTTTTGTTTTCAACATTCTGTGGACATCAAAGTTCTCATTCATTCTACAACAATTTAACCTTGAGTGAATACAAATCTTGTAGTAGGTCCCAAGTAACAAGTTATGATGGCCACAAGAAAATGTAACTCCAACCAAAATGATGAAAAATGACAGCAACAAAAATGCTATTGTGACATCCACTATGGTAGTCAACATTGTAATGTATAGGAAAATGATTAGGCCACCAGCTTTGTTTCCCTAGACATTTTTATTTGCTCAAAATTTTATTTGCATGGTATTTATTTTAGACATAAAGCTATCTAAACACCAACTGTATCAAGATTAGCAGGAATGAAATATTTTTTGGCATGCATTCACAAAAACAAGATTGAGTTTTTAAACAATAGTAGAAACTTAAAACTTAGGAATGCACACAGGTATTCTAAGAATATTAACTTTACGATACATCTAGTGTTTTCTGCTAAAAATTCAGATTTTATTTTATTCATTTGTCATATCGTGCAAAAGTCCAATGAAATCAGTATTTTTCTTGTCTATGCAGACTAATTTGATATTACACATTACTGGCTCTCTAATTATACTTTACTACTTCTTTGTAGATTCTAATAAGCATCTCTTACAAATATAAAGGTAAATTACATACTTGATTAGTTAATTACAAGTTTTTGTGTACCAATATCTTATAATTTATATTTGTTTTTTTCCTTCTCTATGTAAGTTTCAATGTAGTCAAAATAATAGACCTATTATTTAAATTTTATAGAGCAGTTCATTGATTCTTTTAATGAAAATATAGAAGTTTCCATGGGATCTCCCTTTTGCTGTTGGGATGCTCTATCAATGAACTACCAGCGTACTTTGTGACTAGTCCTTTTATAGTTCGGATCTGACTCATTTCTCCAACAACCCTTTTGAGCCACATTGTGGGTGGTTGCAGATCCTAGCTCTGAATTCGATACCATGTTGTTGAAGGTAGTTTGTGAATTCCTCCCTCGATTTGATTAGATGGTCTTGAGGGAGTAACTAGATGACCTTTCTATAAGGGCTCAATTTTTTTTTGAATTTTTCAGATGTTTCATCTTTTCTAGTCAAGAATAGACCCATATTTTTCTAATGTAATTTACAAAAAATTGAATGTACTAGGCGTGACTGTGATTGGGTGTGATGAGTCTACATAGATTGTTATGCACCAAATTCAAGGGACCAAAGGCTTGTCAAGACAATTGGATCAAAGATGTTCTCTTTTCTTCATGGGGGGAGTCTTTGCACCATGTCTCATTAACTCAAGGCAAGAAGATAGCCTAAACCAAGTTGACCAAACCTTATATGCCAAAGAGTAGTGGTTGATGAATTTGTCTTAACTACATTCTATTGACCCTTGAGGCATGAGCTACAACTTCACCATTAAGTCTTGTCTCGAATGGGACAAAGTTTCTCATTGTTTTATTGGTCAAATTTAACCTTGATGTTGTGCTCTATTAGTTGACTTACTAATATGAGGTTCTTTGTGAGCCATGGAATAAAAAGAACCTTTGTATGTTGACATTTTCGAGTCTTAAATGTAGAGAATTGTCATCAACATCATTTACTTCATAGAATGGATCATCACCAAGTGAAACTTGCTCATATGAAGTTGAAGGGGTTAGATTGTAGAACCACTATGAAATGTCCTATCCCTGTTCTGAATAAATTTTTGAACACTCGCTGTAGGTATTTTGTCAAATAGTTTACTTGCAATGTCTTATGTATGTATTTGTATTACGTATGCTATATGAATAGTTCAGGTTAAGCAAGGGAGTGTTGTATTCAGGTTGTTCATAAATGTTTGCACAAGTAACAAAAGATAATAAAACTAAATACTCCAAACTTCCAGCTTGCAAAACATATCAAATTAATTCTCAGACAATACAAAAACGAGAAGATGTAATAGTCTGACCTGGTTCAATCACCATATATCGAAATATATGCCCAATTTGATTCGGCATTGTGTGTTTGCTTCGAAGGAGTGTGGACAGTTGGCTAGACACTAAATCACCGGATGCCTGCTTCAAAACCGTCGACTGATTATCATAGTGAATGTCACGCCCAGCCGTTGGTCACTAGGAAGATGAACTGTATAGACGTGTGTTTGGGAGTGGTTCATACATCTGTCTCAACCATGTCACGCCCAGTACACTGGCCACTACTCACGAGACACGCCTAGCACCCAAACTCTCCCAACGACCAGTACAATGTCCTCCCCGATTGCTCTGTAACACACGCTATCGGAAATCTGAGAACGTCCACTCTAAGCACAGTGAACGCGTCCACTTCTACGCTGTAGTGTGTACCCAGTAAAGAGCCCCGCGTAGCTACTTGGGAGTTTCGGTAACACCACTCTGTACAGGCGTGTGTATCCACGCACAACACCCTGAATAAACAATTCAATGCTACCCGATATGTGAAGGAAATGGAGTAGTAGCAACAACCTGTGTGCTACTAGGAGGTGTGTAGACCGGTAAGCAAAACGCAGTCCCCTTCGTAGAATGAAGACCAGATAAAGACGCATGAAATGTGCAGTCTCTTCACACACATGTCTACCACGGTGTAAGTTCAGTCTTGACATCCAATATACAGACGTTACACATCCAAGAACAGGTCTCGATGCCCAACATTAAGTAGATTACCAACCAAATAGCAATCATGTCACCCAGTACTAAGCTCGACTGATATAATCAAATTCTGAAAAGATACCTCTCTCCTTGCTTGCCAAGTTTGATTTGAGAACACTGATGCAATAACCTTCTCTTTGTACCTATGCATGAAATCCAATGTGAAATCTAAATGACTCCACCATTATCGAGATGCTGGTGCTACGTCCAACTTCTCGTATTTTCCTCGAGGGGTCCCGTCCTCAAGAAAATAACCAGTCATGTAAGTAACCTGATTCATTTATCCTTATTTATAAAATTCATGGTGCTAATCCCAAGGAGAGCTTTTATAACCTCGGTATGAGGGAGAGCATGAAATTCCAAGCCATGTGGGATAAAGTACACCCACCTAAGTCACTTAAGTTACTTTTTAATATAAAATGACTTTAAGTCATAAAGTAACTTTATAATCTTACTTTATAAAATAAAGTTACTCAACTATGGAAAAGGGTTCCCAAATATTTAAATGCACTCATCTGAAGCCTGTGACTGGCTGGCATCCTCCAGAAGAAGCCATTAGTCTATCTGGATGGGGAGATAGACTAATCAGGCGCCATAATGGCCTATCGCGGAGAAGGGGACATTACAGTCCTCCCTTCCCTGGATGCTGCAGAATAGACTCACCCTCCCATGTGGCATGTTCGATAGGTAAGTCCTTCCAGCGAATCAAATACTCTCTGATAACTCTATTTCACAGTTTCCTTTCTCTAACCTCAATCACCTTAGCTGGAACCAAAACCAATTTACCTTCCTCATCAAGCGGGGGTAATCCAATTGAAGGAACTATCTGCTGCCCAATCGCCTTCTTGAGGCAAGACACGTGAAATACATTGTGAATCCTACTGTTTGCCGGTAGCTTGAGCTCGTAAGCCACCTCACCAACCCTCCTGGAAATGCGATAGGGACCATAAAATCGAAGCTTAAGCTTTTCTGACCCACTCCTCTTCAAAGACCTCTGCCTGTACGACTGAAGACGAAGGTAGACCATATCCCTTGACTCAAAGCTCCGCTCTGTCTGATGTTGATCAACGTACATCTTTTGCTGATTCTGTGCCCTCTGAATGTTCTCCCTGAGAGATCTAAGAATATCTTGATGATCCTGTAACCAATCTCTTGCAATCGGTGCCCTGCTGTCTTGTAGAGCCAAGTCTATAATGATAGGGGTTCGTTGCTATAGAGAGCTCGAAACGGTGACATGCCAATAGTCATGTGATAGGTGGAGTTGTAGCAAAACTCCCACAAGTACAACCATTTAACCCATGCCCTGTGCTGCCCCGCTACATAGTTTCAGAGATAGCCTTCCACCTATTTGGTCACAATCTCTATTTGACCATCTGTTTGTGGGTGGTAACTGGTGCAAGGAGTCAACTCGGTGCCTTCCAATCTGAATAACTCCTTCCAAAAGGTGCAGAGGAACTTACTATCTCTGTCGCTCACAATGGTCTTGGGGAGACCATGTAGTCTAAAAATCTCTCAGAAGAATAATTCAGCTACTTGTAAAGCTGACCAATTTGCTACGATAGCAAAGAAATGAGCGAATTTAGTTAGTCTGTCCACCACCACAAAAATGCTATCCTTGCCCTGCACTCTCGGTAACCCAGTAATAAAATCCATCGAAATACCCTCCCATCTTTGTGCTGGAATGGGGAGGGGCTGCAATAAACCGACTGGATGCTCGTGCATGGACTTGTTCAACTGACAAGTCTGACACTCCCTGACATGCTGAAGGACATCATCCTTGAGGCCCTTTCATGAGAACCTCTCTCTGACCTGCCGGTAAGTTTTGAAAAACCCCGGATATCCCGCTGTTGGCGCATCATGAACAACATTCATCACCTTAGCCTTAAGCTTAGAACCTGGTACTAGGTAGATTTGATCCTTATAGAAGATAATATCATCGATTACCTTGTACCTGCTTTCCTGGAGCTGACCATCCAAGATATGACAAGCTTGAGTATTTTTAGAATACTCTACTAACAAATGAGATTTCCAATCCCCAGAGATCTCTGATAAAGCACAACAAGCCGCTATTGGAGGTCTCTTGGAAAGTGCGTCAGCCACAATGTTATTTTTCCCTTTGACATACTCAATGTCAAAATCATACGCTTGGATCTTACTGACCCACTTTTGTTGTCTCTCGTTCAACTCTTTCTGTTCCAAGAAGTAGCGTAGGCTATTGTGATCTGTCTTAACTGTAAACTTGCCACCCACTAGATACTGTCTAAATTTAGCCAGGGCGTGCATAATGGCAAGCATCTCCTTATCATAAGTAGAATACAACCTCTCATTGTCCTTAAGCTTTCGAATCTCATATGCTATGGGACAGTCTGAGCCATCAGTGCAGGTGGATATAGAGGACAATCATACTGAGGCAGATGAGGAAATTGTTTTTGAACAGGACACTCGGGGTACAGACATGGCAAATGAAGATAGAGAGGTCAGGGAAACAATGAGAGCTATTCGTGAGGGACAGGATCACATTGCTGATGTGTTACATCAGCTCACAGTGGTTATCCAACAGTTGACAGTGACACCCAGGAGGCCCTCGAGCCATCACAGTGGTGGTAGCAGTGTAGCAGGGTCACCTAGAGCTGCGAGAGCAGGCACTAGCACTACAGATAGGCCTCTTATACCTACCTTTACAGAGAATAATGCAGAGGATGAGGTAGCCCAGCCTGAGGCAGCAACCGACCTTCCTGATAATGTTTTTGCCATGCACTATGAGTGGGAGATGTTACTTGATAGAGTCAAGGCTGACTTGACCTTTGTCCAGTACATGGCTCAAAAGAGGGAAATTGGTAGAGCACAACAGGATAGGAGACCCAGGGGTCAGAACATGGACCTTAAGCATGCGATGAATAAATTGACCCTTCCTACTTTTGATGGTAGCGGTAAGACATCCGCGAGAGATTGGATTCACAAGCTAGATACCTTCGAAACCCTGAAACCCATGTCAGAGATGGACGCGATTAAGTTTGCAACCATGCATTTAGAGGGCAGAATATGACTAGTGGCATCATGGCCTTGTCACCCAGAATCACGGGTTGATTGCATCATACGAGATCTTCAACATTAAATTCATCACTCGCTTTGACCGGAAGGACATTGAGGTCTACTATAGAGAGTTAGCCCAGCTGACACAGAGTGGGTCGTTGGACCACTACATTGATGAGTTTCAGAGGATATCCATCATGGTCCCGGATATGGCAGAGAAGAGGAAGGTAATGCTGTTTATTGAGGGTCTATAGGACAGATTCAGAGGGTTGGCTAGAGTCCTCAAGCCGAGTACACTAGATGATGCTATTAAGTTAGCACATGATTTGGATTCGCCTTCTTCCATCCTGCAACCACTGAAGAAAACCTTCAAGGGATCTTCATTTCAGAAAAATAAAAATCAGAATAGGAGCACACCTCCTAGACTTGACTTCGAGACAAGGAATGAGTTCATAAGAAAGAAGTTGTGCTTCACATGCAGAGAGCCTTGGGGTCCAGACCACAGGTGCCTTGGTAAAGGCAAGATACACTACATTGAGGTGGTTTCCGATGATGATTGCGAGAAGCAAGAGGGCAGCGATGATGAGGACAGCGATGAGGAGGACAACGATGAGGAGGCTCAGGACGAGCGTTCAGCAGAGGGTATGAAGAGGGAGGTTCACCCTGTGCAGCCCCCTATTACTTTAGCATCCCTCTCGGGTATTCCCGCTTGTCACTCTTTTCGTCTCAAGGGAGTGGTTAGAGGACATCGGATCATTTGCCTTCTAGACACAGGTGCAACACATAATTTTATCAATGCCGGTTTGGTTTCTAGGAGAGGACTCCAAATAGACAACATTTCTGAGTTTGAGGTAAAGGTGGCCGGGGGAGATTTGTTGAGTTGCACAGGGAGGATTTCAAGACTCCAGATTCACTTTGGGGATTATCTCCTAGAGGCAAATTTCTATGTCATTGACTTGGATAGTCTTGACGCCATGCTAGGCATGCAGTGGCTATAGATCCTAGGGAGATATACCATTGATCATCAGTTGAAACAGTTAGAGTTTATGCAGGGTGATCAGTTGATTACGCTTAAGGCCATGATAGATAGTGGATCATGAGTGGTTTCAGCTCACAGGATGGAGGCCATCATCAGGCACAGCAATATGGAGTGGGTGGTTCAGTGCTTCATATCCTCTAGACCCTCACCGGATTCAGGGCAGTTGATTCACACAGACATACAGGATGTGCTTGATAAGCACAAGTGGGTTTTTGAGGACATCCCTCCAGGTATACGTCCAGACAGGGGCTTCAAGCACATCATTGAGTTGGAGGAGGGGGCCAAGTCCGTAATCATCAGTCCTTATCGTCATCCTAGGCACTACAAGGAGGAAATTGAGAGGACGATTAAGGAGCTTTTAGACATGGGGCACATCAGACCTAGTTCCAACCCCTTGCTTCTTTAGTAGTTTTGGTGAAGAAGGATGACACTCTTTGCATGTGTATTGATTACCGTGCATTGAATAAGAGAACCATCAAGAACAGGTACCCCATTCCCAGGATTGATGAGCTACTAGATGAGTTGCATGGGGCAGTTTATTTCTCGAAGATTGATCTTCGATCAGGGTACCATCAGATACGTGTCTGAGAGGAGGATGTCCATAAGACAACTTTCAAATGCCACTACGGACACTACGAGTTTCTATTGATGCCATTTGGGCTCACTAACACACCTGCCATGTTTCAGTCTTGCATGAATCACATATTTAAAATGCAGTTGCGCAAGAGCGTCCTGGTATTTTTCGATGACATTTTGGTATTCAGCAGGACATGGGCAGAACACTTACAACACTTGGATGAGGTTCTTAGCATCATGGAGAGTCAGTCTCTATTTGCGAAAGAATCCAAGTGCGAATTTGGATTGACTAAGATTCTCTATTTGGGGCATGTGATAGGGGCAGATGGAGTTAAGGTGCACCAAGAGAAAATCCAGGCAATTCAGGATTGACCACCATCGCGGAATGTAGCAGACTTGAGAGGGTTCCTTGGGCTATGTTCTTACTATAGGAGATTTGTTAAGGTATTTTCTCAGACAGCGGCTCCCCTCACCGATCTTACTCAGAAAAGAGCCTTTAGGTGGACAGATGAGGCTAAGGCAGTCTTTGACAGGCTCAAGACCGTCATGAGTACTTGTTCGGTTTTAGCTCTTCTAGACCTCTCTCACTCCTTTGTTTTAGAGTATGATGCTTCGGGGAATGGGATTGGTGCAGTATTGATATAGGACAAGCACCCCATAGCATTCGAGAGCAGGAAACTTAAGGATAGTGAGAGGCTTTATTCCACTTATGACAAGGAGATGCTTGCCATTATGCACGCCTTGGCTAAATTCAAACAGTATCTGGTGGGTGACAAGTTCACAGTCAAGACAGATCATAATAGCTTACGCTACTTCCTGAAGCAGAAGGAGATGAATGAAAGGCAACAAAAGTGGGTTAGTAAGATTCAGGCATATGATTTCGACATCGAGTATATCAAGGGGAAGAATAACATTGTGGCTAACGCACTTTCGAGGAGACCCTCTGTAGCGGTTTGTTGTTTGTTGTCAGAGATCTCCGCTGATTGGAAATCTCTTTTGCTGGTTAAGTATTCTAAGAATACTCAAGCTTGTCAGGTTTTGGACGAACAGTTTTCGGATAGCAAGTACAGGGTGGCTGATGACATTATTCTTATAAGGACAGGATCTACCAAGTGCCAGGCTCTAAGCTCAAGGCTAAGATACTGAGGGCTGTTCATGATGCGTCCACAGCAGGACATCCAAGATTCTTCAAAACTTACAGGCATGTTAGAGAGAGGTTCTCATGGAAGGGCCTCAAGAATGATGTACTCCAACATGTTAGAGAGTGCCAGGCTTGCCAGCAGAACAAGTCAGGGCACGAGCATCCGGCAGGGTTATTGCAGCTCCTTCCCATTCCGGCTGAGAAGTGGGAGGGTATCTCGATGGATTTCATTACAGGTTTGCCAAGAGTGCAGGGTAGGGACAATATCTTTGTGGTGGTCGATAGACTCACCAAGTTCGCTCATTTCTTTGCTATCGCCGTGGACTGGTCAGCTTCACAGGTAGCAGAGTTGTTCTTTCGAGAGGTATTTAGATTGCATGGTCTCCCTAAGACCATTGTGAGCGACAAGGACAACAAGTTCCTTAGCACCTTCTGGCAGGATTTGTTTAGGTTGGTAGGCACTGAGTTGACTCCTAGTACCAGTTACCACCCGCAGACAGATGGTTAGACGGAGATTGTGAACAAATGGGTGGAAGGCTACCTCCGGAGTTATGTAGCTGGACAACAGAGAGCATGGACTCGATGGTTGTACTTTGGGGAGTTTTGCTACATCTCCACATATCACATGACTACTGGCATGTTGCCATTTCGAGCTCTCGATGGCAGCGAGCCACTTTCCTTCATAGATTTGGCTCTACAGGTTAGCAGGGCCCCGGTTGCGAGAGATTGGTTACAGGATCACCAGGATATTCTCAGGTCTCTCAGGGAGAACATTCAGAGGGCACATAATCAGAAAAAGATGTATGCTGATCGACACAGGACAGAGCAGAGTTTTGAGACTAGAGATATGGTTTACCTTCGCCTACAACCTTACAGGCAGAGCTCATTGAAGAAGAGTGGGTCAGAGAAGCTCAGGCCTAGGTTTTATGGTCCTTATCGCATCTCGAGGAGAGTTGGTGAGGTGGCTTACGAGCTAGAGCTTCCATCAGATAGTAGGATCCACAATGTTTTTCACGTATCTTGCCTGAAGAAGGCAATCCAACAACAAGTAGTGGTTTCAGATGGATTACCCCCATTGGATGAGGAGGGTAAACCAGTTTTGGTTCCGGCCGAGGTTATTGAGATCAGAGAGAGGAAACTGCGGAGCAGGGTTGTACGTGAGTACTTGATTCGGTGGAAGGACTTACCATACAAGGATGCCACATGGGAGGGTGAGTCAATTCTGCAGCACCCAGGATTGAGATTGCTTGAGGGCAAGCAATCCCGAGAAGGGAGGACTGTAATGTCCCCTTCCCAGCAGTAGGCCATTTCGATGCCTGATTAGTCTATCTACCCATTCGGATAGGCTAATGGCTTCTTTTCGGAGGATGCCAGCTAGTCACAGGGTTGTGTGGGCAAATATTTATTATCTAGGCTCTGTTTCTAAAGTCAAATCACTTTATTTTATAAAGTGTTGTTATAAAGTCACTTTATGACTTATTATAAAGTCACTTTATATTTTAAAGTTACTTTATCTTATAAAAGTGACTTAAGTGAGCTTTTATCCCACATGGTTTAGTTTGGTGTGCTTGCACTCACTTCGAGGTTATAAAAGTAAAAGGTACACCTTGGGAAAAGCACCATGAGATAATATAAAACAAAGAAAAGAATCCTAGTTACAATTGTGACTGGTTATTTCTTGAGGACGGAAACCCTTGGGGAAGATCTCGAGGAGTTGGACGCAAACCCAACATCTCGAAATTGGTGAAATCATCTAGATTTCACATAGGAATTTAGTAAGATTGAGATAGTCAGTTGTACTCCAGCATTTAGATTTCATTTTAAGTATATAGGGAATTCGATTTCAGCCCAGATTTTTATAGAGGAAGACTTCTATCAGCCCTCAGCATTGGTGGACAGAATAAGGGGTTCGAACATTGGTAAGCATTGAAGTAACCAGGCTCTGTCTGTGCCTACGCGTTGCCAGTATTTTATTCCATAGACCGAAGGGACTGAGATTATATAGGAGGCATTCGTTCTGAGTGTTACATGCCAGCAATGTTACTCGATAGCATTACAATGAGTTGGGCGGCAGTAGCAAGTGCTTGAATTGCATTGATTCTTGGCGACGAGATTGTGAGTGCAATATACGGATGCTGGTAGTCCAAGTTTTCCTAGGCCGAAGGGAATAGAGGAGCCGTCAAGGTAGAGACGGGTGTAGAAGCGACTCCTCTCTCCCGTGTATCTCCATGCTAGTGTGAACTCGGTAATATAACCGCGCGGTTAGCTCTCCAGCGCGATAACCAGGGGTATCACGCAGAAGTGATTGATGACCGGGGTTGCTAAGGGAAATGTAGGAGTGACAACTCCTCCATTTGTAGTCACCCATACTGGCAGGGAGGTGATAACATTGCAAGTGCCAACATAATAGCTTCCACACCAGGCTGTCCACAGGAGATTGCGTTCAGAGTTCACTGCATATGGTGGAGATACCTGCACTACCAATCTGAGCTGGTGGATCACCGGTTGGTATTTTTCCGAGTTGTAATAGTTGCTTGGTAATGATGAAAACGGAATTGAAAATATAAAATTGAATCTTCTGTCCATGTTATTGAGATTTGTTATTGTTCGAAATTTATTACTGTGCTTGGAAATATTGTATGTATGTCTTGAATACTCAATACTAGAATACATAATCCAACCGAAACAAGGACTCATCTACCAGTGACAACTGAAACAAATCCGGGTGAACAACCAAATACGAAACTGTTTTATGAGGGGAAGAAATCCACTATTTATCAGTAGGGACAAGTTCTATTACATCTGTAAACTATAGAGAATATCTTCAAGGAGATTCAATCAGAAAAACTTAGCAGTGATTTACTTAGAATATTACAATCCACCTGAAAGCTCCTTTCCGAGTAAGATCAGTGAGGGGTGCTGCTATCTGAAAGAATCCTTTCACAAACCTCCTGTAATAAGAACATAATCCAACGAAACCCCTCAAATTTGACACATTCCTCGGTGGTGGCCAGTCAAGAATTGCTTGAATTTTCTCCTGGTGAACCTTAACTCCATCTGCCCCTATTACATGTCCCAAGTGGAGATTCTCAGTCAATCCAAACTCACACTTGGATTCTTTCGCGAACAGAGACTTATTATCCATAGTGCTAAGAATCTCATCCAAGTGTTGTAAGTGCTCCTCCCATGTCTTGCTGAAGACCGAGATGTCGTCAAAGAATACCAAGACACTTTTGTGCAACTTCTTTTTGAATATATGATTCATGCATGACTGAAAAGTAGCAGGTGCATTAGTGAGCCCAAATGGCATCACTAGAAACTCATAGTGCCCATAGTGACATCTGAACGCTGTCTTATGAATATCCTCCTCACGGACACGTATCTGATGGTATCCTGATCGAAGATCTATCTTCGAAAAATATACTGGCCCATGTAACTCATCTAATAACTCATCAATCTAGGGAATGGGATACCTGTTCTTAATGGTTCTCTTATTGAGTGCACGGTAATCAATGCACATACGAAGAGTACCGTCCTTCACCAAAACTATTGAGGAAGCAAAGCGACTGGAACTGGGCCTGATGTGCCCCATATCAAGAAGCTCCTTTATCGTCTTCTCTATTTCTTCCTTATAGTGTTTGGGGTGACGATAAGGGTTAGTGATCATGGGCTTGGCACCCTCTTCCATCTCAATGATGTGCTCAAAACCTCTGTCTGGAGGTATACTTGGCGGAATGTCCTCAAAAACCCGTTTGTGCTTATCAAGCACATTCTGGACATCAATGTGAGCATGCTGTCTTGAATCCGGTGTGGTTTTAGTGGATATGAAACAATGGGCTGCCCACTCCATATCTCTATGCGTCATGATGGCCTCCATCCTGTGAGCCGATACTAACCTGGGCCCGCTGTCTGGCATGGCCTTAAGAATAATTTGCTGATCACCCTGCATAAACTCCAACTGTTTCAACTTGCGGTCAATGGTGTATCTTTCTAGAGTCTGTAACCACTGCATACCCAAAATAGCATCAAAACTATCCAAATCAATGACGTAAAAATCAGCCTCTAGAAGATAATCTCCAAAGTGAATCGGAAGTCCGTAGATCTTCCCTGTGCATCTCAACAAGTCCCTTCTGGCCACCTTAACCTCAACTCGAGAATGCCATCTACCTGTAATCTCCTCCGGGAAACCATACTTGTGCTGATATGTTATGAGTGGCACCTGTATCCAACAAGCAAACGATCCACTGTCCTCTAACCACACCCTTCAAATGGAAAGGGTGACATGTGGGAATCCCTGAAAGAGATGCTAAAGCAACAGGGGGCCGCTCATGGGGGGTTTTCCCCTTCCTTTCTTCTGCCGGTTGCTCCTCCCGAGCCTCCTCATCGCTGTCCTCAACATTACTGCCCTCATGTTGTTCACATTCACCATCGGAAGCCACCTCAATGTAATGTATCTTGCCCTTCCCAAGGCACCTGTGGTTTGGAGTCCAAGGTTCTCTACATGTGAAGCATAATTTCCTCCTTCTCAACTCATTTCTGGTCTCGAAATCCAATCTAGGGGGTACACCCTTATTCTGTTTTTTGTTCTTTTGGAGTGAAGAGGATCCCTTAAAAGTTTTCTTAGGTGGCTGCAAAATGGAAGAGGGTGAATCCAAATCATGTGCTAATTTAATAGCGTCATCCAAGGTGCTTGGCTTGAGGACCCTAACCAAACCTCTGAACCTATCCTGTAGGCCTTCAATAAATACCATCACCTTCCTCTTCTCAGACATATTAGGAACCATGATGGAAATCCTCTGAAACTCATCAATATAGTGGTCCAAAGATCCACTCTGTCTCAGTTGGGCTAACTCCTTGTAATAAACCTCTACGTCCTTCCCATCAAAACGGGTAATCAATTTCGTGCTGAAGGTCTCATAAGAAGTAATCAACCCATGATCATGGGTGACAAGACCATGATGCCACCAGTCATATGCTGCTCCCTCTAAATGCATGGTGGCAAACCTAATAGCCTCCGTTTCTGACATGGGTTTGAGGGTCAGGAAGGTGTCTAGCTTGTGAATCCAAGCTCTCGCGGATGTCTTACAACTGCCATCAAACGTAGGGAGAGTTAATTTGTTCATTGCATGTTTTAAATCCTTGTTCTGACCCCTTGGTCTCCTATCTTGTTGAGCCCTGCCATATTCCCTCTTCTGAGCCATATACTGGACAAAGCTTAAATCAGCTTTGACATTATCTGGTAGCATATCCCTCTCATCATGCATGGCCATCACATTACCTAGAAGAATGGCTGCTGTCTCAGGCTGTGCTACCTCTTCCTCTACATTATTCTCCGCGAAGTTAGGCATAAGGGGCCTATTTGAAGTACGAGTGGGTGCTCTAGCTGCTCTAGGTGATCCTACTATATTGCCTCCACCACTGTGATGGATCTGGGGTCTCTTGGGTGCTACTGCCAACTGCTGAATAACCCCTGTAAGTTGCTGCAGTACATCGGCAATATGATCCTGTCTGTCGCGTATGGCCCTCAATGTTTCCCTGGCCTCTTTGTCTGTATCCTCAACCATATTTGTACCCCGAGTACCCTGTTCAAATACAATCTCCTCGTCTGCTTCGGTATGACTATCTTCTATATCAATCTGTGTTGAAGATTCTGGCTGTTCCTGTTCAACTCTGTTATGTTTAAAGTTGTAAGATTTGTGCCAGCTATGCATGCTTACTCAACATTGTCACTGCTGTAATCTGAAAATCTAGCCCACTAGGATGGCAGGATCAAATGCTCTGATACCACTGAAATGTCCTATCCCTATTCTGAATAAATTTCTAAGCACTCCGGCTATAGGTATTTTGTCAAATAGTTTACTTGCAATGTCTTACGTATGTATTTGTATTACGTATGCTATATGAATAGTTCAGTTTAAGCAGGGGAGTATTGTATTCAGGTTGTTCATAAATGTTTGCTCAAGTAACAAAAGATAATAAAACTAAATACTCCAAACTTCCAGCTTGCAAAACGTATCAAATTAATTCTCAGACAATACAAAAATGAGAAGATGTAATAATCCGACCTGGTTCAATCACCATATGTCGAAATATATGCCCAATCTAATCTGGCATTGTGTGTTCGCTTCGAAGGAGTGCAGACAATTGTCTAGACACTCAATCACCAGATGCCTACTTCAAAACTGTCAACTCATTATCACAATGAATGTATGCCCAACCGTAGGTCACTGGGAAGATGAGCTGTATAGACGTGTGTTTGGGAGCGGTTCATACATTCGTCTCAACCATGTCACGCCTAGTACACTAGCCACTACTCATGAGACACACCCAACACCCAAACTCTCCCAACAACCAGTACAATGTCCTCCCCGATTGCTCTGTAACACACGTTGTCGGAAATCTGAGAACGTCCACTTTAAGCACGGTGAACGCGTCCACTTCTACTTTGCAGTGTGTACCCAGTAAAGAGCCCCACGCAACTACCTGGGAGTTCCGGTAACACCACTCTGTATAGGCATGTGTATCCACGCACAACACCCCGAATAAACAATTCAATGCTACTCGATATGTGAAGGAAATGGAGCAGCAACAACAACCCGTGTGCTACCAGGAAGTGTGCAGATCGGTAAGCAAAACATAGTCCCCTTCGTAGAATGAAGACCAGATAAAGACACATGAAATGTACAGTCTCTTCACCCACACGTCTACCACGGTGTAAGTTCAGTCTTGACGTCCAATATACAGACGTTACACAACCAAGAATAGGTCTCGATGCCCAACATTAAGTAGATTACCAACCAAATAGCCATCATGTCACCCAGTACTAAGCTCGAATGATATAATCAAAGTTTGAAAAAATACCTCTCTCCTTGCTTGCCAAGTCTGATTTGAGAAAACTGATGCAATAACCTTCTCCTTGTACCTACACATGAAATCCAATGTGAAATCTGAATGACTCCACCATTACCGAGATTTCAGGGCTACGTCCAACTTCTCGTATTTTCCTCGAGGGGTCCCGTCCTCAAGAAAATAACTAGTCACATGAGTAACCTGATTCGTTTATCCTTATTTATAAAATTCATGGTGCTAATCCAAAGGAGAACTTTGTGCTTTTATAACCTCGGTATGAGGGAGAGCACGTGTAATGAGCCCAACTGGCTCTCAGCTACCAACTGGCTTCTAACTCAATTTTATTTGCAAATTTCTATCGAAATTCTAATATTTATAACCTTTGCAATTTTTTCAACAACAAATAATTTGACATCCAACAACAATTTAAACTGATTCCAAAGTTCATTATTAATTCATTCACATGGCTGAAAATTATTAAAAACATTACATATATTAAATAAGGAGGCAGCACCTTATTGAATAGTTTCAAAATCAAATGACGCCACTCCCTTGGAATCAAACGCAGCACCTAAGAATGAAGACGCAGCAACTATCCAATGACACCAGCTTTAAATGTTCTCTCCCATGCTATTGGCGGCTAAAGACACCATCAACCAGGAAGTCTATACTACAACAAACAACACCCAATTCCAAATTCTTCTCAACCTTTACCGTACAACATGTACGGCTTTGCTAATTCCGTACGACAGTTGGCAAAATCCGTACAGCTTCAATTCAAATGCAAGCTTTGACCAATCTGTTATAACACAATTTCAATTTCGATCATAGCTTTGTAAATATAGCAAAGAATTCGATGCTCTCTCAAGAATTGAAGACCAAACACTCAAACCCTAGCTCTTCGTCATACAATTTTGAAATTCTCCTATAAGCTCAAATTGAACTTTCGAATGAAGCCCACACTGTAGCAAATCTCAATGTTTATTTCAACACCTCAAATCCTTATAAAAACTTTGAAGAATTCACAATTCTCCAAGTTTGAAATTCTGAAACCCTTGTTCCAAATTTCTCTTCACACAAATCAATAATATCAAATGCACAATAGAATGGATGAAATGAAATTTGAATCCCCTTTTATAATATTCAATTTTCATTTGTCTTCATCTCCTTTAATTTACTTTAATTTCATTTCTCATAAAGCAACTTTATGTTATAATTTAAAGATGACATATAATAAAGTCACTTTATTAATTTAAACTCCCCCATTGCTCCAAAAATGACCTTTTCATTAATATAATGATATTCTGACACATAGGGTCCTTGTTTTATGTGCTCAAGATTTAAAACTTCTCAACCCGGTTCCAACGAGCTATAACACCAAGGTGTCCAATATGCAATTCCAATAAAAATAGCAACCTTAGCCAATTTAATTAAATAATAATCATAATTCACCCATCTTGCGAAAATGACTGAAGAAGCATCAGAATCGAAATTTGACAGCACAGGTGTGATCCTGATGAAGAAAGATGATGAATGAACCTGATGAGGTGACTTACTAAAAATAGACGCTCCCTCCAAGATTCTTGGAGCCCAAACTGGAAGCCAAAAATATAAATGGAGAGCATCATTCAACTCCTCTAACTCACCTGAGCTCATCGGAACCATCCCTTGACTTAACATAAATAGCAAGTCCCACCAAACGGAGCCATAACCCTCAACAAGGTCCTCTAATCACCAGTATTAACCTACAAGGACCCGGTAATAGGCTAAATCCAATAACTCAGATGCTCACTCAGAATGGGGACATTACAGTCCTCCCTCCCTAAAATTGCTTGTCCCCAAGCAATCTTAGAAAACAAAACACAGAAGTCCACCTGGATCCCAAGGATGGTCATGGGTAATGTCCCTGTCATCACCATACTCCTGTGAAGAAATCATCAACATCAACAGTACAAACAACATCAGAAAAACTACACTCAACACCCAAACTGAAGATGCTGCAACAGGAACATCACGTGGGAGAAACTCAACCGAGAGTAACTCACACGGGAGTAACTCAACCAATAGACCGGACTTGCCCCTAGTCTTTGTCCTAACCAAACTATCATACCAGTCATCAAATGGATGCATTGAAGAACTCTGCAACTGGTAGATGTCCTAAACGTGAGGATCAAAAGTGAAATTGTAAGCACTCCTCACTGTGTACACCCCTGTAAACTACTCAGCTAGGCCTGACTGGCCTCCTGTAAAATCCTCATGATACCCGGGTGTACTAATAGGATCCCAAACATCATCATCATCGTACAACACTTGTAAGGGATCATCACTGAGCTCAAACATCGGATTGTCTTAAGTCATAACAACATCCACATCAAATAAGGGATTGTTCACAAAGTGAACAGCACCCATCTGTTGATCTGAGCCATAAAACTACGAATTGTGAGAGACATGATATGTAATCTGCTCTACCTGCATGGACTCATGTCTCTGAAAATCCTCACTATCTACAATAAGTCCCTGTAAACTATGGTCCTGAGTCTTATCATCACCCAATAACCACTCCGAGTCATCATCCAATATCTGATATGATATCCCAAACTCGTTGCAACATGAATCATCTTCATAGATAACATCGGTAGTGTCCACATCATCAATGCCAATATCACCAACTTGTAAAACCTCTGATATCTCATGCCGCTGCCAATGTGACTCACTGCTGTCATAGAAATCAGAATTAGAAGAATTCGCTTTGAGCATGCAATCCTGAAAACTAACACTCACATCATGTGAGTCAAAATCCATAGTGATGTCCACAACATCCTCTACACTTGCTCGGCCATCAACATCATCAATAGGCTCAAACATAGGACTGCTGTCATAAAAATCAGAACCTATATTGTTAGTAATTTCATTGCTACCCGTTGAAGTAGGGTTGCCATCAATGGTGGCTATCATGTCATCAACATTCCCATGATCATGAGCTCCTATCTCATTTAAATGATGAGACTCAATGCAACTGTCCTCAAGCAAGTCTGTCATAGCCACATGCTCCTGAGAAGAGCCTTTGGAATGCTCTCTCTTTTGTATCAGGTGCCTGTCAAAATTCAAATTCCTCTTAATTGCTTTTGGAAGAGCATCCCACTCTGCAAAGTGTGCCACCATGTCATCAACGAATGGTGTCGGCTCCGTCTCTACACTAACTGCATCCAGCTCAGGCCTCAAGAAAGTAGGACGAAGAGGCTTATCAAAAATACTTGTATGGTCAGCTCTATAATCACGCCTGTTATCTGCTCGTGACCTGTGTGATCTAACTGAAACACTCCACGCACCTCTGTCTCTAGCACGATCACCTGGTAATGCGATACGTTGAAGAGTGTCTGAAAGCTGTTGCAATAATGACCTTTTCATTAATATAATGATATTCTGACACATAGGGTCCTTGTTTTATGTGCTCAAGATTTAAAACTTCTCAACCCGGTTCCAACGAGCTATAACACCAAGGTGTCCAATATGCAATCCCAATAAAAATAGCAACCTTAGCCAATTTAATTAAATAATAATCATAATTCACCCATCTTGCGAAAATGACTGAAGAAGCATCAGAATCGAAATCTGACAGCATAGGCGTGATCCTGATGAAGAAAGATGATGAATGAACTTGATGAGGTGACTTACTAAAAATAGACGCTCCCTCCAAGATTCTTGGAGCCCAAACTGGAAGCCAAAAATATAAACGGAGAGCATCATTCAACTCCTCTAACTCACCTGAGCTCATTGAAACTATCCCTTGACTTACTATAAATAGTAAGTCCCACCAAACGGAGCCATAACCCTCAACAAGGTCCTCTAATCACCAGTATTAGCCTATAAGGACCCGGTAATAGGCTAAATTCAATAACTCA